>CM065701.1:30935222-30952722 GCA_017654935.2 Phymorhynchus buccinoides
GTAGACATCACAGCCACGTCTCTACATCTGAGCCAGAGAAACAACGAACAAGAAGTAAACATCATCAAGTCACTACATTGGAGAGACAAAGGGAGAAACTACGCAGCGAACACTCTTCCCTTTCACATTTCGTTCCAGTGGAAGAACGCGTTTAAAGCGTTGACGTCACAAAAAAACCGGATACGGAAACCACGGGAAGAGTAACTAAGATGTGAACTTTTATTACTGAGGAACTCTGGGATATAATTTGGATCACTTTGAACGCAGGATTGGTGCTGACTTTGCTATTTTTGTGTCCCCATCCCTATCACACACCCTTAATTACCCCCCCCCCCCCCCTCCTCCCATCCTTTATTTTCGACGCAGATTCCAGTTTGCCTTTTATCAGCCTCATGGACCTTATGGTATCATGGACACCATTTTTCAGAGGCTTGATCATTTGTATGCTTACGCATCTTTTGTTGTTGTTGTTCAATGTCTTTAGACGTCACGTGGCTGTTGGCAAACATTGTAAAAGTGGTGGTGGCATGTTGCAAACGATTGCATGAAAAAACCCCAAGTATAATGGTGGATAAAGAAGAGAAGCAAAGTTGTTGTTTTTTGTTCTTTCGTCGAGGTGAAAACAAAACCAAGGACTACGTCTTGTAAGTGGATGGATATTTGAACGCAAGCTTTTCGAGACAACTTGTTTCTTTCGTGAAAGGACTCAATATCAGAGAAAAAAACATTTGTAAATTAAAGGTCATCGTCTTGTTCAAACAGTTGCTGCTGGTTCGTCAGACAGACGGTGACGAGACACTTTACCCGATGGCTGGGCTGTTGCGACGTGATAGGACACTGGCGTTTTTTCCCCATGGCCACAAAGGCTTTTGTAAATGTTGTGCCTACACTAAGCGTACGTCGTGAAAAGACTTTAACTAGCTGATGGGAAGGCTTCCACTTATGATCACTTCACTCATGACTCTGACATATCTGCAAAAAAAATAATTAGAGAAATGTGTATGCCAAAATTCTAATGCCGTGTTAATGTATGTTAATTTGCATAGCTATTTTTTTTGTTTTGTTACAGGAGTGTCAATGTCTAAATCGTAGCAAGGCTTTCGTACGTAATCCCGCAATTAAGTTTGTAATTTGATTTGTTAATCTATGATTTTTTTTTGGTCATTGGGCACGCGTGTACATTTAGTTTTGCCTTCTGTAATGGGTGGTACTCATCTATAAAAAATGTATATGGCTTCCTAAGGATATCGAAAGAGGTTTTGAAATCAGGCCAGTAGCTTCATGCTGTAAATGTACCTTGTCTTTTGCACTTCCACTCCCTTATATCCAATAAGTATGTCTGCAGAATTAGTATGTCTGAGGTTGAGAATGCTAAGTACCAGAAAGATTCTGCTCGTCAGAAAGGATCCAGCAATGTGTTAGAAAACCTTATTGACCTCTGAACCTAATCCTGGTTAATAATGAGTGTTCCTGATGTCAACACGCTATTTTGGAGACAAAACGGGTGTAGCTACGCTCCAGAATGGGTGACGGTGTTAATTGGTATTTTAGTGTTTAAACCGTTTCTTCTTTTCAAATTGCCCCGCATGTTAAACACTAACCAATCAAAACTTCTCTCAGTTCTTGATAAAGCACTGAGGAGCATGCCCACGTACCTTTGCCGTTATCGTAGGTCAAGAGATCTTCTTTATTCTCTAAATCGCCTAGAATGAAAATCCGAATGAAAATCCGTTTAACGTCCTCCGGTCTGAAACACACATATGGGACATTAGTAGATAGCCTATAAAGATGGTGGGAACGATCCTGGAGGCAATGCCCGGAGGCAGTGCAACTCCAGGAAAGTCCCGAATTTTTACGATACAGATGTATATGAAAACTCGCCTAGAAAACGAGATTTTTCATTTTCTTAATTATTTGAGATAGCTAAAAAAAAAATCCCAACTGGTATTGATAGTAATACTATCAATAGTAATAGCATCATACTATGATGTTTAAGAAGTATTATAGTCAAAAAAATTCGCCACTTCTATCCTGATCAATACAAAGATATATCTGTTTAAAGACATAATTTACGTAAAATTCTGTATTTAAACGAGTATATCTTCATGTTGTTCAGGATATATTATAGTGACGATTTCCTGATCATCTTCATTCATCTTCATCTTCAGAGGTCTCGGCTAGAACCCGGGACATCATACACTACCATCGCTGATTCGCAAAAAGGTCGAAATGAACGTTGTTAGTGTTCAGCACTTTCCCCATGGCAACGCAGCGATAGGCAAGTAATATCATTGCTAGAGTATCACTGGGTTGCCATGGGGAAAGAGTGAAAACTGACAGCGTGTATCTCGACATTTATCATTGTTATAGACAACTCATCCCTGTTCTGAATTCAGAAACGACCGATAGACGATTTTTGGAAGAAAAACCCCCCTAGGGGAGAGCACTTCGTGAAAATTAGAGTTGTTTACCTCCATTACTCGGTCACATACCATAACAACAATGGCGGCATGGCGTCGAAGCTTGAAACCGCAGGATGCGAGTCAGCGACTTGCAAACATTTTTATTATAGAAAAATACTGATAACACTTGCAAAATGTGACGTTAAACTATAAATGACATCAATTTTAGAATGACGCACGGTGTTCTAAGTGCTGTAGGTCTGCTCAAACACACGAGCCGAGAGCTGGGGGTCCACCTGATGGTAGAGTAACTTCCCCCGTTTGACCGATTGAATTAGGCGAGATTACTCCCACACACCATGACATTACTCCCCTTAATTATTTCCGAACAATTCCTATTGTCTTCGTCTTCTCGATCATCACCTTGATGCATAAATTTGCATCAAATCAACTTTCCTTCCATTCTCTTCTCCGTATTTCCTCACTCCTTCCCATTGCATCTAAACCTTCATCATCATCATTGATTCCTAGCAGTTTGTTTGGGACCAGGTCAAAGTCTGGGGGGTGGGGGGGGGGGTGGGGGGGTGTTTACAGGGTTTCTGGAGAAAAATAACCGGCCCCCCAAAAAGAGGAATGCTAAAAGGCACTGTCTCAAAGAGAATAAAGAACCGCGATAGTACATGAAGGCATTTAAATATGCAGATGACTGACTGAAAGTACCTTAGGAAGTGGCGGGTTTTGCTTTTAAAGATCCACCCGATCACGTGTCAAAATCACGGGTTTCACGTGTTTTCCCTCTTATAACTGGAAATCAATTTTGTTTTGACCAAGTCTGACTCCCATATAAATGGCTCCAAATTGAAACCGACACATCCTTTTAAAGAGCAGCCTCAATTTGAACTTGGGGAAATCTGTATGTGGGTCGCAGCAACCCAGAAAAAAACCAAGGGACTTAATCGTGGTGCGTCAGTGGGTCTTTATATGTCCCCGTCTTTACCGCGGGGTGGCTCTACTACTGGAAGTTGCGTAGGCTTTTTTGCATCCTTATACTAGGGAGAGAAAAAAAAGTCCCCTCCGTGCATTTTGCTAGGTTGTTTATACATTTATTTTAACCCGTACCTGCAATAACACGTTTGACGAGTGTCTAGAGTTGAAGCCTGAAAGTAATATAGAAAGTAATATAGAGCAATTGTAGTAGTAGTAGTAGTAGTAGTAGTAGTAGTAGTAGTAGTAGTAGTAGTAGTAGTAGTAGTAGTAGTAGTAGTAGTATATAGTAGTAGTAGTAGTAGTAGGCAGGGCCGGACCTAAGTATTTATGGGGTGGGGGCTTATTCATCGAAGGTGCGAAGCACCAAGACCCCTAGGGGGGTCCGGGGGCATGCTCCCCCAGAAATCTTTTTTAAATCCGAGAAGCAAAATACATGTAGTGCAATCTGGGCATGAAATAAAGGACTAATGCCATTACTGTTCATACCCCTATTGAAACATGTTTTGAACCATTGAGTACACATCACGCTGCTTCCACACTGTCCTACAAAAGGGAATGACCATAACACATACAAATACACGTGGCAATATCATCACATATATCAAACAAAGTTTGAGGAAAAAGGCTGCAGCCCCCTAAGTGTCACATCATTATGTAGCTACACTCAAATTTTGTTCAATGAAATCGGGTGTATAGTTTACCAAAAAAGTTTGACACGTTATATTAACAAGGTGCTGGAGATAACGTTTTTATTGTTGTTGTTTTTCTTGTGTTTCACGAAGCTTTTTTTTGTTTTGCTATAACACCCGTAAATGTAGGCCTATGTGTAATTCTGCATCCCATTTTTTTAAAATTATTATTATTATTATTAGCCCCAAAAAATTACTGCTTCCTTCAAAGTGGTTTTGTGTTGGTTTGTTGTAGTGTGGTTTGTGATATAACCCCTTGATTTATTCAGAAATGTGCGACCATTTTTGGGTTTTTGGGTTTTCATTATGTTGTAATATATTTCTTCCATCAGATTTTCCTCCCGGAACAGCCGTGTGCTCCCTGTTTCTCCTCCGGGTAAAGGTCAAGATGTGCCCCCCCCCCCCCCCTGCATTTCTCGGTTAATTCTATTTTTCCGTTTTTGCCTTTCCTACCATACATAAAGCTGTATTTTAGGAACATTTTCAGCTAATTCTCTTTTTTGGAATACTAACCCTATCCCTAACCCTAGCCCTAAACCTAACCCTACCCCCCACTATGTACTGCAGTACACCGCGATTTGTCACAGTTGTCGTTCGTTGCGTTTTTCCGTCTTATAGGGTGGGGGGTAGGGTTAGGGTTAGGGCTAGGGTTAGTATTCCAAAAAGGTTATTAGCTAAAAAGGTTCCTAAAATACAGCTTTATGTATGGTAAGAAAGGCAAAAATGGAAAAAATACAATTAACCGAGAAATGTAGGGGGGCTGGCACATCTTGCTCAGTCAGATCCCTCTTCTATCATGTCCTTTTGAATCACCTCTCCTCCTTCTCCTCCCCCTCCGACCCCTGTTGGCCCCCTCCCCACCTCCACCTTCCCTTTCGCTCCCCCCCCCCCCCCCCCCCCCCCCCCCCCAATCGTTTAATATAAATTTCTTTTTTGTGCGTGTGCATTTCTTAAAGATCCAATTTGGGGGGGGGGGGTCTCATGTAAATTCAAAACATGTTTTTGGTCGTTTTCCCTCACATGCATATTTACCGTCATTGTGAGTTGTTTCCCTTTGTTGTGTGGTTGGGCAGATGAAAGTTATGCGGATTTTTTGGGGTTTTAAATCTTTTTAATTTGAAACAAGATTATGGAAAGTAAAGGATGTGAGCTGGTGATCGTTTTAGGTATGATAATTATATACTAGGCCTACAATGTATGGGATAGGGGAAATTCGATTTTTGGTGGTGTGATACTCAGTCCAGGCCAGTACAATCAGACTGTGCCTCTCCCCGTGGGGATACCAGGGGGGGTCTTTCGTAAAAATATTTCCCTCACCTTCTGGAAGTTCTGTGCTTGTAACTTCCTCATATGTGTCACTCTCTTTGACTCTACCTTTTCCCTTTTGCTTTCTATCATCTACACTTTCTTTCTCACTAATTGGCCCATTCTCCTGCCTTCAAAAAAGTTTTCCAAATAATGTTTCTCCTTTGAGCTCCTCCGAAATCGGAATGTGTCGGCTGTACGCAGCGGGGAGACCAGTAAAAACTGAAAACCGGACACATACGTACTTTACCCATTATGGCCATGGAACGCAGAAGAAGAAGAAGAAGAAGAAGACCTTGCTTCCTACTAAGGAATTAATTGTGAAGAAACGAGTGGCTCTGAGAATGCCCCCAGCTGTTGGATAAAGTAGGGGCCAAGCATTATCCACATTATCATTACACGTGCCTTAATGATTATGTTTTCATTTCAAATTGCACACGATGCGTCTTTTATTGTTGTTTTCCTTAATTAAATGGTGTTTATTCCGTGCTAGTCTTGTTTCTTCGAGTTTCTTGACCGTTCTTAATTAATTGTTAATAACACTATTGTAAGCTATTCCTTCTTCAGCCAGCCAGACAGACGGAAGACACTTGTGACTATAATATTATATTTAGTATACGCACTTTTCTCTTGTGTTTGTTATGTTATGTTAATGGCACGCATTTTGTATCTTGTTGCAATATAACGATATCTGTTTATTGTGTCGGGTTCGCGAGAACGGAGGATTAAGTTAAGAGGAAATAGGGGGAGAGGGAAACTAAGAGAGGAGGCGAAGATGCTTAGGCCTAAATCAGAACTGACCGATTCGCGTTGGAAATTGCAGTCTCCCTCCCCTTCCCCCCCCCCCCCCCCCCCCCCCCCCCCCCTCTTCGTTCGCTGGGTGTGAAATCCAATGATTTAACAAACATTTTTTATATATAGAAATGGTAATTGGACTTGATGAAAAGATGGACGTGCATTGATGTTCACGTTGGCTACTTTCGTTTTGTGTACGTGTGTGTGTGTGTGTGTGTGTGTGTGTGTGTGTGTGTGTGTGTCTGTCTGTGTGTGTGTGTGTGTTGCGTGTGTGTGCGCGCGCGCGCGCGCGCGCGCGTGTGTGTGTGTGTGTGTGTGTGTGTGTATGTGTGTGTGTGTGTGTGTGTGTGTGTGTAAGTGGGGATGGGGGACGGAAGGGGAGGTGGGGTGGTAAGTGAATGTTTGTGGGTGGGTGTATGCATGCGCATTAATGCATCATGCTTCGGTGCAGTTTGCGTTGATGTGGTGATGATAATTATTGTGTTGGTTTACACACGTGTCCAGTCTTGAGGCAAGAGGCCAACTAAGACAGACAGACAGACACAGACGTACTACACACACACACACACACACACACACACGCGACACATTACTGGCAGCCGCTCATTATACAGTGGAACCTCCCTTATAAGACTTCCCATTTATAAGACTCCCTCCCATACAAGACCTACTTCTGAAATATCTGAGACATTGCCCTTCTTTGTAAGTATTAAAATTACCTCCCTTATAAGACCCCTCCCTTATAAGACCACATTTTGGATGATTTTTGAAGGCCCCACTGTATTGGAAATATTGACCCATCATTTTCGGCAATTAGGGGTCATGTAACCCATTGAAGTTTAAAAAAACTAGAGCGTTAAGACGCTAAATCACCAACCGCGCGGCAGCGTTATTCGGCTCCAGTGACCTTGACCTTTGACCCATAACCTTCATTATCGAACTTGTCCTAGATCTTCCTACTACCTACCCGCATGCAAATTTTGAGCACCCTAAGTCCATCCGTTCAAACGCTAGAGAGGATACATACAAACATACAAACACCACCTCAGACACGAGTGAAAACATTACAAACCCGCTCTCTACGATCACGGTTGGTAACAATCTGAAGCTCTGCACGCGCACATTCTTCAGAATGAATGAAAATCTGTTTAACGTCCTCCGGTCTGGAACAAGACACATATGGGACATCTAGTTAGATATAAAGATGGTGGGAACGATCCTGGAGGCAATGCCCGGAGGCAGTGCAACACCAGTAAAGTCCCGAATTTATATTTTATTTATATTCAATTTTTTTTTTTAAATTGATGATGTCTTCCAGAAATATGCATGCCAATTTATGACGAAGAGTAAGGGGGTGGGGGATGGTAGAAGGAAGAATGGAAGGGGGAGGGGAATTGGGGGTGGGGGGTGATGCAGCTGATAAAGGCGGGTTGCAGATGACTCCGTTTTGCACCCGTGATGAATAATATTATCATGATTATCATTGTGTGATAAGAAGGCAGAGATAAGTTGAAGAGAGAGATAGGGAGAGATAAGTTGAAGTCTGCTATGTGGAACAGTGTGTTAATAATAATTATGATACTTTTGTAAGAAATGAAAAAGATTGATGTATACTACGTGTGTAATGCTGTTTTGTATCGACGTAATACAAGAATACATGACGTAAATCGATTGGATTGTGGATGAAGTTGCAAGGTCGTGGTGGTTATCTTTTCTTGTTTTCATACTCTCTCACTCTCTGTCTGTCTGTCCGTCCGTCCGTCTGTCTTTCTGTCTGTCTGTCTGTCTGTCTGTCTGTCTGTCTGTCTGTCTGTCTGTCTCTCTCTCTCTCTCTCTCTCTCTCTCTCTCTCTCTCTCTCTCTCTCTCTCTCTCTCTCTCTCTCTCTCTCTCTCTCTCTCTCTCTCTCTCTCAGGGGCTTAAAGCCCATGTAATAAAAAAACATTGTCACTCTCTCACTCTCTCTCTCTCTCTCTCTCTCTCTCTCTCTCTCTCTCTCTCTCTCTCTCTTGTTCTTGTTATTGTAACCGTCCACCATGACATGGGCCAAAGGCCTATTCAATAAACAATTCAGAGTTCACTGTTATCCCTCTCATATTGTCTCTCGTTTCTTTGTTGTTGTTGTTGTTGTTTGCATTGTCTCTCACATACTGCTGGATAGGCCTGTTGACAAACTTAAAAAAAATATTCACAAACATAATGGAAAGCAAATATACGCGCACATGCATATCTCTCTCTCTCTCTCTCTCTCTCCTCTCTCTCTCTCTCTCTCTCTCTCTCTCTCTCTCTCTCTCTCTCTCCCTCCCCTCTCTCTCTCTCTGTGCCTCTCTCTCATCCCCTTGAAATAAACTTGTTTTAGTTTTCTCAATATTGTTTTTATTCTCTCTCTCTCTCTCTCTCTCTCTCTCTCTCTCTCTCTCTCTCTCTCTCTCTCTCTCTCTCTCGTGTGCTTTCGTGGTCTTTTTCACATATTTTGCACTTAAACACAATATTCAGACATAAGGAAACGGAAAACGCGCATGGTATACATTGCACATTCATATAGCCTACACACAAGCACATTCATCTCTCTCTCTCTCTCTCTCTCTCTCTCTCTCTCTCTCTCTCTCTCTCTCTCTCTCTCTCTCTCTCTCTGTGTTCTCTCGTTTGTTTTTATGTTCGCTTTCATAAACGGTACACGGTATACAAAATTAAAAAACATTCAGAGAATAGGAATCGAATAAACGCACAAAGATACACATTGCTTCCAAATGTTGCCTACGCACATGTGCATAAGACAGTACTCTCTCTCTAGCTATATCTCTCTCTCTCTTTTGGTTTTATATTCTTTTTGCACATACTAATCACGCTTTTAAAATATTCATAGACTGACAAGCAAACAAACGCGTCAATGCACAGGTCGCTTACTCTCTAACACACAGCATGCCTGTACGTCTCTCTCTCTCTCTCTCTCTCTCTCTCTCTTCTCTCTCTCTCTCTCTCTCTCTCTCTCTCTCTCTCTCTCTCTCTCTCACTCTCTCTCACACTATCTCTCTCTCTCTCTCTCTCTCTCTCTCTCTCTCTCTCTCTCTCTCTCTCTCCCCCCCCCCCTCTCTCTCTCTCTCTCTCTCTCTCTCTCTCTCTCTCTCTCTCTCTTCACTTGTTATCGGATGAGGATCCCAGCAAATTGTTGTACACCCACGTATCCCCATCCTGGCGGAAATACTGATAAAACACACACATACACATGCACATACACACACACGCACACACACGCGCGCGCGCGCACACACGCACACACGCACTTACGCATGCACGCACACACACACGCGCACACACACACACACACACACACAGTTGGATGTGAGGGAGACAAAACGCAAATGCACGTAGGCGTACAAGTATTCAATCGGGCACGAACACACACACACACGTATTAGTTAATGTGACATTTTAACCTGCTGCGAATATCGTAAAAGAAAAAAAATCAATTTTAAACTTCTTTTTTTTAATGGACAAAAAAGGTTTTATTGTGGGGTTTTTTTGTGTGTTTGTAAAATATACATATGCATTTAGACACACATATACGCCTGACCCGCGCGTCACAGCGCGCGCCACAGCGCGCGCGAACACACACACACACACACACACACACACACACACACACACACACACACACACACACACACACGCCACATGCATAACCATTCTTCAGTGTGATCAAAAAGCCTGATGAATCTGCTTAATGTCCTCCGGTCTGGAACAGACACATATGGGACATCAGTAGATATTGGAAAGATGGTGGGAACGATCCTGGAGGCAATGCCCGGAGGCAGTGCAACACCAGGTAAGTCCTGAATTTTTAACAATACAGAATGATGTGCATTATTATTCACTTAGGCTTTTTGGTGTGATGCAGATGGCGAAATCGAGTGATGTTTACTGGACCAGGGGAGACAATCAATAGATTGATGCAAGCAAGAGCATTCATGAATGAGTAGTTAGTTCCCTTGTTCCGCATGTGCAAATCACACAACTGTATCGAGTTTTATAAACGCCGCTAGACTTGATTTTATATCAAAATCCATAATAGACGATTTTCGGACGGAAAAAAATAGTGGAGAGCACTTCGTGAAAATTAGAGTTGCTTACCTCGATTACTCGACCAAATACCATAGCAACAATGGCGTCGAGTCAGCGACTAGCAAACATTTTTGTTTAGAAAAATGAGGGGTGGCACAGTGGCCACAAACTGATAGAGCTTGCAAAATGCGACGTAAAAATATAAATGGCATCAATTTTAGAATGACGCACGGGTTTCTAAGTGCTGAATCTCTACTCAAACACACGAGGCGAGAGCCGGGGATCTACCTGATGGTAGAGTAACTTCCCCTGTTTGGCCGATTGAATTAGGCAAGATCCACTCCCACACACTATGAAATTACTCCCCTTAAATGTTTCCGATCAATTCCTATTAAAATTGAACAATCACATTTATGAGAATGTCAAAGTTTTTGGGGGGCCTAATTTCAATGTTCTTTATTATTGACAGCTACACCATGATCGTATGCCAGCCGGTCGTTTCCGACAATGACTGCCAGATATCTGCTATTCTGGAAGGCTGGGCTAGGCTAGAAATTGTTTGTCTTGCCCAGGGTACATCCCCACGCTCTCGATCGGCCAAAATGATTTGAGGACAGCTGGCGTTGGGGAAGGTCACGGTCCCTAAAAGGCCAACCAATCCCTTTGGCTGCAGCACCAAAAGCCAGTACAGTGCAAATGCAACGTAACGCAAACAATTGGTAATTGTTTTTCATAGTCACGGAGGCGGTCTCTGTGAAATTCGGTTTGCTCCCACCTGGAGAGGGCAAACACAAGGCGATCTTGCAACTAGAGCGTTAAGACGCTATATCACCAGCCGCGCGGCACATTTTCTACTCATGTGATCATTGACCTTTGACCAATGACCTTCGTTTTCTAACTTGACCTTGATATCCCAACTACTTATGCGCATGCAAAATTTGATCCTCCCTGGTCCCTTCGTTCAAACTGTATCATGTTAACACGCATACATAGTCATTCAGCCAGTCAGGAACATTTTTGGCTCAAGTGACCTTGACCTTTGACCATTGACCTTCATTTTCGAACTTGACCTTGACTACTTATGCGCATGCAAAATTTGAGCCTCCTAGGTCCCTTCGTTCAAAAAGTTATCGAGTTAACATACATACATAGTCAGTCAGCCAGTCAGGAACATTTTCGGCTCCAGTGACCTTGACCTTTGAGCAATGACCTTTATCTGTTTACAAGTTGCCTAGATATTCTAACTACCTATGCACGTGCAAAAATTGAGCCTCCTAGGTTCCTAAGTTCAAACTGTATCATGTTAGCATACATACATAGTCAGCCAGTCAGACCTTTGACCAAAATGACCGTTGGTTGTTTACAGCGAGCCTAGATATTCTAACTACCTATGCACGTGCAAAGTTTGAGCCTCCTAGGTCCCTAAGTTCAAACTGTATCGTGTTGACACACATACAAAAGTCAGCCAGCCAGGAAAACCCCAGACAAGCATCACTAATAACATTACCAGCTTCGAAGCTGATAACTTAGTGAATAGACGATTTTCGGAGAAAAAAAATAAAGGAGAGCACTTCGTGAAAATTAGACTTGTTTACCTCCATTACTCGGTCAAATACCATAGCAACAATGCAACAATGGCGTCGAAGCTTGAAACCGCAGGATGCGAGTCAGCGACTTGCAAACATTTTTTTTTTAATAGAAAAATGAGGGGTGACCACAAACTGATAAAACTTGACAAAATGTGAAATAAAAATGTAAATGACATCAATTTTAGAATGACGGCACGGTGTTCTAAGTGCTGGTATGTCTGCTCAAACACACGAGGCGAGAGCTAGGGATTTACCTGATGGTAGAGTAACTTCCCCTGTTTGACCGATTGAATTAGGCAAGATCACTCCCACACACACCATGAAATTACTCCCCTGAATTATTTCCGAACAATTCCTATTAGCTACAGTCGTGCCACAGTGCCAAGGAACGCTAAGCATCGCTAACCTAAATTAATTTCAGTGACAGAGTATGGGAAAACCCGGCTAATGTCGCTGAGAGACATTCTTAGCAATGCACAAAAACAGGTAGCTTAGTTATACTTGATTCTGTGTATTTTGTCAACATGATAGAAAAGTGACTATGCCAGATAGATCAATTATATTTTTTGCTTTTCAGTCTGTAGAATTTAAAGTTTCAGATTATATAAAAACGTCAAAAGTGATAATTTCCGACTTTAGCCTGGTTTTCCTGCCACTGAATAATAAATTATTTTTTCTCATTGACGAGGCCGAGGACGGCCCAGTCCTTAGCGTTGGCCAGGTTTCCGGTTCATGGACAAGTCTTTGATGTCGAATTTCTCTCATGGATCTTTTGGGCACATGGACGTTTTTGGTCTCCCTTTTGCTCTTTAACAAAAAATAAACTGACCTTTGTGGGGAAGGTGGTGCGAGTCTTCTTGCGGTGGTTCTCCCCCTCTCTCTGGTGTTCCTCCAGCTGGTGACAAACGCACGGACAGGTGCGAATTGTAAGTATGCACGCGCGCGCACGCATACACAGGCACAGGCGCAGGCACATGTACGTGCATAAATACACATGTTTACGTTGCACACAAACTTAGAAAATTGATACGCATATGCATGTGTACCCAGGACATAATCATTACATTGGTGCGCACACGATTATAGAAATACTCATATGTACGTTGGCATAAACGTACAAAAATAGAAATACGCAGGCCAGTGTACACGGCAACCACACACACGCATGCATGCACGCACGCACACACACATACATGCCTACCAACTTAAATACAGTCACATGTATAAACGCACACAATTATGCACTCAAGCATGTAACATCACAATAGAGTAGACTCAGCACACAGTTATATATTATTCATAATGCCCAGGGGCGGGGTGGGGGGTGGCGGGGGGGGGGGGGGGGGGGGGGCACGGTTTCCGGAAATCCACCCACCCACCCCAAAAAAGGAGGAACCCCCTGTGTAAGATACGAACGTGACTCCATTTTTGTGGTTAATATATATGAATAAAATGGCAAAGTAGCGCCCCGCGAATAGTGTGATTGAGTGTTAGAAAGCAAGATAGGCTGTGAAAGGAGTTTCCGGACACACACATACACTCCCCCTGTACCCCAGGATGTACCTTAGAGAAGGTACAGCGAACCGCGATAGGTGTAAGTGAGGGCAAGGTCGGTCGTGAAATGATGAACTGCTGTTTTGTGCTAAGGTTTGGTTTCGATGGGAAGTTGTAGCATGTGTGCGGGTTGGTGGGTGGCCTGCTCCCCCCCCCCCCTCCCCCTCCCCCCTCCTCCCCCTCCTCCTCCCCCCCCCCCCCCCCCGCATCGCTCAACAAAAGTTCTGACGGTAGTGGAAAATCCTGGTGGAAGGATTTCTTGGCTGGCTATGCAACTCCCTAAACCCCCGGCGGCCCCCCCCCCCCCCTTGCGAATCATCTGGTCCGCCCCTGATGCCATACAACCGGTCTCTCTCTCTCTCTCTCTCTCTCTCTCTCTGTCTCTGTCTCTGTCTCAGTCTCAGTCTCAGTCTCAGTCTCTCTCTCTCTCTCTCTCTCTCTCTCTCTCTCTCTCTCTCTCTCTCTCTCTCTCTCTCTCTCTCTCTCTCTCTCTCTCTCCCCGTGTCTCTCTCTCTCTGTCTCTATCTCTCTCTCTCTCCCCGTGTCTCTCTCTCTCTGTGTCTCTGTCTCTCTCTCAGTGTCAATGACTACTACTACTACTACTACTACTACTACTACTACTACTACTACTACTACTACTACTACTACTACTACTACTACTACTACTACTACTACTACTACTACTACTACTACTACTACTACTACTACTACTACTACTACTACTACTACTACTACTATTACTACTACTACTACTACTACTACTATTATTATGACTACTACTACTACTACTACTACTACTACTACTACTATGACTACACAGTTACTCACGCAGTAGTAGTAGTAGTATGCAAGTGTGCATGTACTTGCATATTACCACTACTACTACTACTACTGCTACTACTGCTGCTGCTGCTGCTACTACTACTACTACTACTACTACTACTACTACTACTACTACTACTACTACTACTACTACTACTACTACTACTACTACTACTACTACTACTACTACTACTACTACTACTACTACTACTACTACTACTACTACTACTACTACTACAGTGGAACCTCCCTTATAAGTACTACTTATAAGACCTTCAAAAATCATCCCAAATGTGGTCTTGTAAGGGAGGGGTCTTATAAGGGAGGTAATTTTAATACTTACAAAGAAGGGCAATGTCTCAGAGAAGTAGGTCTTATGTGGGAGGGAGTCTTATAATGGGAGGTCTTATAGGGGAGGTTCCACTGTACTACTACTAGGCTACTACTACTACTACGACTACACAGTGACTCACGCAGTGCTTGTGCTCAGTGGCAGTGTCGATGTCCCCCACTTTCAGGGCATTGGTCACGTGCTGCCACAGTCGTCGGGATTCGAACTCCCCTTGCTTGTTGACGGGCCTTACCCGCTTGCGCCAGATCTTCAGCTTTTGGGTGTCGATCACCTTGCTAGGGCTCTGAGGTAAAAAAAAAAAGAGTAAAAAAAAGAGAAAAATGGCTTTTATTATGTCATCAGTTGTCATAATTATAATTAGCCTGGAATTACAAATGACTTTTATATCATCGGCTGTTATCATTAGTATTAGCCTGAAAATAGAAATAGCTTTTATGATATCATCGTTCCCCTGCCAATGCCAATGCGTGAGTGACTCGGGTTCGAATCCCCACCCCCACCCACCCACCCACCCCATCCCCTTCCCGACCTTTCTTTCTAGTTCGACGGGGAAAATCGAACTGAACGTCGGGTCCTTCGGATGGGGACTTAAAGCTAGTCTGACCCGTGCGCTTTACGCGCGTAAAAATCCCACAGGCAGTTAAAAATCGAGAAGAAGCAGGGAGAAATCCCGCTGCTGCCTGGTATGACCAAATTGATAGCTAGGTTTCCCAAAGCCCGCCTCCTCCTCCCCCCCCCCCCCTCCACGCCACCCCCACCCCCCACCCCACCCCCCGCTCCCTGCCAAAAATCGGTGGTGCTGCGCTTGCGGCCACGCGCTCTCCAGACGGGAGCGGCCCGAATTTCACAGAAATAAGTCTCTGTGACTAGAATATTATAAACCAAAATATACCTCAGCGTAGGTGAATTCCAGGCTGGTGTTCCACTCTCCGTTCACTTTGCATAGGAAGTCTCCGTTGGCGTTCTTCAGTTCTGCCAATACCTTGTGCGGGGTGCCTCCGTAGAACGGCTGATAGGTAGAACAGACAGAAAGAGACACTGTTAGAAAGGGGTGACTCAGCAGCAGTGCAGTGTCTCCTCGGTTGGCTGCCTCCTGACGGCCAATCATAGATTCGCTCCTCTTGGACTGCTGGTTTCGGATTCTGCGACCTGAACGTGCGGAGGTGTGGCTGGGATTGGAATGAGCGGCGTGGGAGCAACGCCACTGTACGGCCCAGAAGATGGGACAGTGGGAAAAAAAGAGGAGAGTAGGCATACATGTGTGTGCATAAAAATGTGTTCTAACTGCAACAATAAGTGAACCAATACAGGACTGCATCCACCACTGACCACGGTCTGGATGTTGACGCTGGCGGTTGAGTGTGGTCTGAGGGAGAAGTTAGAACCAGCTTGCCTCCCAGCTCTACCCATTGTTTTACTTACAGTTTGTTTCATTGAAAATGAGAATTTGGGTATGTAACTTTGAACATTATTTTAAAATATCTGGCTGTCTGAATGATAACTATGGAATGCTTATCCGAGAGAGATAATCTTAGTTAGCTCAAAAGACACTAAGAGTTCCTCCTCTTGACTTGTATAGTCAGCCATATTGAAAGCATATTGAAATCACGAAGGTACAAACCAAAAGCAATGTTAGTTATTGAGCAGTAAAGGGCTTCGCACACTAGCGTCAAGATCTCGAGATCGCGGCGATTTTTTGCTGCAAGGCGCAGTTTGATGCGCCGCTTGCGTGTGAGAGATTCGCGGCGCGGCAGGATTTTTGATGCGTAGCTGCGCGATTTTTTGTTGCTCGAGAATAGAACCGGCTCTAATTTTGATGCTCAAGATCGCAGAGATCGTGAAACTAGCCAATCACAACGGACGGAAGGACCATAACTCTGATTGAAGAAAAAAAAGGGCAGACTTGCTCGAACCCGAAATAAAGCGTCTGACGCTAGAGTAATCTTTCCTTGCTTTCCAAATAAGTAAGTTCGCGCGACAAGAGGCGAAGCGACAAGAGTCGTGTGTGAGAACACCACTGCCTCGCTACAATGTGTGCTGTGATGCAGGCGTCAACGCGTCAAGGCGTTGCTCTGCGAAACAATTGACGCCTGATGCTAGTGTGCGAAGGCCTTAAAATACAGACAAGCGCAATCAGTTTCTTGCTATGCAGAAAACCACTATGAATGAACAATAATTTTCCTTCATAGACACACAGAGATTAAGAATTGGTTCAAACGAATGAGAAATCACACCTGCAGATGAGTTTAAACATTATTTTATTTGAGACTTCATTAATGTTTGATAAAACGTTTAATAAAACATGTGGCTCAGGCATGCCCCAGAGTAGCATTTAGGGGGCAGGATAGGGGTGAAAATACAATGTAGAAAAATAAACTACTGTTGAATCAACCTTAATCAATACCTGTGTGGATAGGAATTGAAAATTCTGATATTCTCCATTTCATGAATTGGGCAACGCGTTTTGCCCATTTCATGAAATAGGCAATTTCACGGATTGATATATTTATTTATTGATTATTTCTTTATTTTATTTATTTATTTGGTACTTTGTAGTCACAGAGGCGTCTCTGTGAAATTTAGGTTGCTCCCACCTGGAGCGTGCGTCGCAGCCAGAGGCGCGCCACAGTTTTTGTTTAAATTTACATGCGATTTTTGTGTGTCTGATGAGGAAGGAAAGGGGGTGGTGGTGGTAAATTTTGACCAAATCACAACTTGTTTTTGCCACTGAGCTTAACGTGTGCTAAGTGCATGGGCACACAGGACCGGTTTGTGTCTCATCCGAAAGACTAACTGAAACAGATAGACTGGGCGTAGCATAGACACATAAACTGCATGAACATATAAGCACATGAATAAGTCAGCCTTACTGTATGTCCAGCACTGACCTTGGTCTGGAAGTTGATGCTGGCGGTGAGTTTGGTCTGAGGACAGGCGAGGACCAG
>CM065701.1:30957722-30972722 GCA_017654935.2 Phymorhynchus buccinoides
AGTGGCCACCAATACGGCCCAGAAGATAGGACGGCACAAAAAAACGAGACAGACAAACAGACAGACAGACAGATCAAACTTTTACCGGGAGGGTGATGAGACACCTGCTCAGCGCGGTAGATCAGGTGCAAGGGGGGAGAAGAGGACTTGGAACCCCCGCCCTTGTTGCCCCCACCACCACCCCCACCCACCGTGTTCCACGGAACCAGCCAGGAACACAGGAACGTCTCTCCGATGATGGGGTTGTAGGGTTTCTTGGCCACCTGTGCCTGTGCCAGTAAAAAGACAAAGACAGAGCAAAAGTAAGTGATATAATGTGTGAGCGAGAGAGAGAGAGAGAGACAGAGAAATACAAAACAATAAGAGATAGAGGCAGTGCGAGAGAGAGAGAGAGAGAGAGAGAGAGAGAGAGAGAGAGAGAGAGAGAGAGAGAGAGAGAGAGAGAGCGAGAGAGAAATACAAAACAATAAGAGATAGAGGCAGTGCGAGAGAAAGAGAGAGAGAGAGAGAGAGAGAGAGAGAGAGAGAGAGAGAGAGAGAGAGAGAGAGAGAGAGAGAGAGAGAGAGAGAGAGAGAGAGAGAGAGAGAGAGAGAGAGAGAGAGAGAGAGAGAGAGAGAGAGAGAGAGAGAGAGAGAGAGAGCGAGAGAGAAATACAAAACAATAAGAGATAGAGGCAGTGCGAGAGAAAGAGAGAGAGAGAGAGAGGGAGAGAGAGAGAGAGAGAGAGAGAGAGAGAGACGAGAGAGAGAGAGAGAGAGAGAGAGCGAGCGAGAGACAGAGGAATACAAAACAATAAGAGATAGAGGCATTGCGAGAGAAAGAGAGAGAGAGAGAGAGAGAGAGAGAGAGAGAGAGAGAGAGAGAGAGAGAGAGAGAGAGAGAGAGAGAGAGAGAGAGAGAGAGAGAGAGAGAGAGATAGAGAGAGAGAGAGAGAGAGAGAGAGAGAGAGAGAGCGAGAGAGAGAGAAAATACAAAAAAAATAAGAGATAGAGGCAGTGCGAGAGAGAGAGAGAGAGAGAGAGAGAGAGAGAGAGAGAGAGAGAGAGAGAGAGAGAGAGAGAGAGAGAGAGAGAGAGAGAGAGAAAATACAAAACAATAAGAGATAGAGGCAGTGCGAGAGAAAGAGAGAGAGAGAAAGAGAGAGAGAGAGAGAGAGAGAGAGAGAGAGAGAGAGAGAGAGAGAGAGAGAGAGAGAGAGAGAGAGAGAGAGACAGAGAAATACAAAACAATAAGAGATAGAGGCAGTGCGAGAGAAAGAGAGAGAGAGAGAGAGAGAGAGAGAGAGAGAGAGAGAGAGAGAGAGAGAGAGAGAGAGAGAGAGAGAGAGCGAGAGACAGAGAAATACAAAACAATAAGAGATAGAGGCAGTGCGAGAGAAAGAGAGAGAGAGAGAGAGAGAGAGAGAGAGAGAGAGAGAGAGGCGTGTGTGTGTGTGTGTGTGTGTGTGTGTGTGTGTGTGTGTGTGTGTGTGTGTGTGTGTGTGTGTGTGTGTGTGTGTGTGTGTGTGTTCTAAATCAGCATGAACAATTTCGCAAATTTCTTTAAAAATTCAGAACATTTGCAAATTTCCTGATTTGAAAGTCCAGGAAATTTGCAAATTTACTGGCTTGCAATCTTCTGTAAAATTGAGAAACAAATCCATGCAAAATTCAAGACATTTGCAAATTTCCTGAATTTTTTTAGGAAATGTGCAAAATCCCTGAATGAAACAGGAAATTTGCAAATTTCCTGAAAATGTTAGGACATTTGCAAATTTACTGTAACATATATAAGGTGCGTGTCTGTCCGGTCCGTCTGTCTGTGTCTCTCTGTTTCTGTCTGTCTGTGTCCAGCCAGGAACACAGAAACGTCTCTCCAATGATGGGGTTGTAGGGCTTCTTGGCCACCTGGGCCTATGCCAGGAAAAAGACAAAGACAGAGCAAAAGTAAGTGATAGAGGCAACGTGTGTGTGTGTGTGTGTGTGAGAGAGAGAGAGAGAGAGAGAGAGAGAGAGAGAGAGAGAGAGAGAGAGAGAGAGAGAGAGAGAGAGAGAGAGAGAGAGAGAGAGAGAGAGAGAGAGAGAGAGAGAGAGAGAGAGAGAGAGAGAGAGAGAGAGAGAGAGCGAGAGAGAGAGAGAGAGAGAGAGAGAGAGAGAGAGAGAGAGAGAGAGAGAGAGAGAGAGAGAGAGAGAGAGAGAGAGAGAGAGAGAGAGAGAGAGAGAGAGAGAGAGAGAGAGAAATACAAAACAATAAGAGATAGAGGCAGTGCCAGAGAAAGAGAGAGATAGAGAGCCGGGGGTGGGTGGGGGGGTGGGTGTCTAAATCAGTATGAAGAATTTCGCAAATGTACTGATCTTCCAATCTTCAGTAAATTTGAGAAACAAATGCAATGCATTAACTGTTTCACTCAGGGATTTTGTAAATTTCCTAACATTTTCAGGAAATGTGCAAATTTCCTGATTTGGAAGTCCAGAAAATTTGCAAATTTACTGACTTGCAATATCTTCAGTAAAATTGAGAAACAAATGCAAAATGTTTAGGAAATTTGCAAAATCCCTGAGTGAAACAGGAAATTTGCAAAGGTTTTGTAAATTTACTGTAAGATATATCAGGTGCGTGTCTGTCCGGTCCGTCTGTCTGTCTGTCTCTCTGTTTCTGTCTGTCTGTCTGTGTCCTGCCAGGAAAACAGAAACGTCTCTCCGATGATGAGGTTGTAGGGCTTTTTGGTCACCTTGGCCTGTGACGGGAAAACAAGAGAGGGGTCTGTATATAAGTTGTCTGTCTGTCTGTCTGTCTCTCTGTTTCTGTCTGTCTGTCTGTCTGTGTCCAGCCAGGAACACAGTAACGTCTCTCCGATGATGGGGTTGTAGGGCTTATTGGTCGCCTGGGCCTGGGCCAGGAAACCAGAGATGGGTCTGTATATAAGGTGCGTGTCTGTCTGTCTGTCCGTCTGTCTGTCCGTCTGTCTGTCTGTCCGTCTGTCTGTCTGTCTGTCTGTGTCCAGCCAGGAAAACAGAAACGTCTCTCCGATGATGGGGTTGTAGGGCTTTTTGGTCGCCTGGGCCTGTGCCGGGAAAACAAGAGAGGGGTCTGTGATGATGTGTGTCTTTCCGTCTGTCTGTCGGTTTCTGTCTGTTTCTGTCTATCTCTGTCCAGGAACGTATCTTCCCCATGATGGGGTTGTAGGGCTTCTTGACCACCTGGGCCTGGGCCAGGAAAACAAGAGAGGGGTCTGTGATGATGCGTGTCTGTCTGTCTGTCTCTGTCTGCTTCTGTCTGTCTCTGTCCAGGAATATATCTTGCCTATGATGGGCTTGTAGGGCTTCTTCGCCACCAGAGCTTTTGACCAAATCGAACCTGTGAGAATATATGTCTGTCTAGCTCCCTCTCTCTCCCTCTCTCTCTCTCTCTCTCTCTCTCTCTCTCTCTCTCTCTCTCTCTCTCTCTCTCTCTCTCTCTCTCTCTCTCTCTCTCTCTCTCCGTTGCTGTCTCTCTCCCCCCAGATAATATCTGAAACTTGGGGACAATACGCGTATGGTTAATTGCTAACACGTTTAGAAACGTCTCGGCTCCGATGATTGGAACACGTGGCCTTTTAGGCTATCCCACTATTGAGCCTTTGCCAATGGAACCAGAGGTCTCGACCCTCAATACTGTTTGTCTATCTCTGTCTTCGTGTCTCCGTCATGCCATTTGAAAAGTAGAAGCCACTGAAAAATGTAAGGTATATCACACCTGATTTTTAATGTAAAAACTACATTATTGTGTTGAGAAGGGTGCCGGTCAGGAAGGGTCCCTGCCTAATCTGAGCTGTAACATGATGTTCTATGGCAGTAAATGAACAAATTATATCATACAACCCCCATTCTTACTTCACCGTTGGCCCGTTACGTTATAGAGCAGAACTAACCTGACCGTTAGTCTTGAAAGTGTTCATCGTTTGGGTAAAATCAAAATTAGAATACACTATTTTTTTTATTCTATGACAATACAAAATAACAAGAATGACAAATAACAATTTAAAAAATTAAAATAAAGTTCCACCACAGACAATCAGAACATTTAACAAATCTTGAGTTTGACTGGGAGGAGGGAGAGGGGGGGGGGGGCTAGAATATTACAGTGAGAGAATGATTGGAGAATGAGGAAAAAAACAAGAGTCCACACACATGCGGCTACAATCTGCAGCTATGAATAGGGACCAGGGGGCATTCTTATCAGGGGTTTATGACCCTCTTCTCGACATGACAATCTTTAAAAGATTGGTAAAAACTCACCGTTATAGGTCCGAGACCCGTTGTCAACAAGTGAGTTGTTCCGAGAAAGTCCGCAATAGTGCAAGGAACGGTCAGTTAAAGGTAACTTATATTTGTGTTGTAGGTGAAGACGGGGTAAAAAGCCCACGGGCGGGTAAGAAGCCCATACCAATTATCTCATGAAATACAGCAAATGTCAGTCACATTTTGCCCATGAGACGAGTGTTTATGTTTAGCATTCGTCTCATGGGCAAATTTGACTGAAATTTGCTTTATTTCATGAGATAATTGGCATGGGCTTCTTACCCGCCCATGAGCTTTTTATCCCGTCTTCCCCATATAGATTCGTCTCATGGGCAAAATGTGACTGAAATTTGCTTTATTTCATGAGATAATTGGCATGGGTTTCTTACCCGCCCACATGGGCTTTTTACCCCGTCTTCTCCTAATAGAGAAACAAAATGGTGTATTCTAATCTGACAATCGGTTTCTTCCTTACCTGTCTGCCAGCGTGGAAGGAGGTGACGTACCATTCCAGAACCAGCAGCATTCGCTTCTCTGGGTCCTCTTCGTCAGGGATCCTGAGTCATTGGAATGACGAGAATGGACTCGTTTATAAAAATACAATATTATTTGGTATTTGGTATTTCATAGTCACAGAGGCGTCTCTGTGAAATTCGGGTTGCTCCCACCTGGAGAGCGCGTCGCAGCCAGAGGCGCGCCACCCATTTTTTTCTGCATGTAGTTTTGTGTGACTGATGAGGCAGGAAAGTGGGGGGTGGGGGTACATTTTGACCAAAGGACAACTATTTCGTTGCCACTGGGTTTTAACGTGTGCTAAGTGCATGGGCACACGGGACCTCGGTTTATCGTTTCATCCGAAAGACTCCACGTTCAGACCACAAGGCCTAGCGCAGAGTGAGGGGGGGGGGGGGGGGGGGGATGAATCCGTGTACCCAGGTTCGAACTCGGGTTTATCTTGCACCTCTGTGCCACTCTACACCACGTGCAAACCTTCTATTTTACACAGCAAACCTTCTATTTTACACAGCAAACCTATTTTACACAGCAAACCTTCTATTTTACACAGCAAACCTTCTATTTTACACAGCAAACCTTCTATTTTACACAGCAAACCTTCTATTTTACACAGCAAACCTTCTATTTTACACAGCAAACCTATTTTACACAGCAAACCTTCTATTTTACACAGCAAACTTTATATTATGCAAAGCACCATCCCTTTACCCGCTCCTCTCCCCGCCTCTTTCACTCACTTCTGTACTCTCGCTCTGTTTTCAAGGAAATTTGGGGGGGGGGGGGGGGGGGGGGGGCTTTGGGAGTCCATTCAGTCCAATTCACGTATCATCTCCAAACAGCATTCTACCCCTCTTCTCTCGTATAATGAAGGACAGAGATATAACAAAAAAGTCAAGCTGACACACAGAGAGGGAGATAAGGAGAGAGAGAGAGAGAAAAGGGCGGGGGTGAGAGGGAGGGAGGGTGGGAGGGAGAAAAAACAAAAAAGATTAACAACCCAATAAACGGATCAAGAGAGAGAGAGAGAGAGAGAGAGAGAGAGAGAGAGAGAGAGAGAGAGAGAGAGAGAGAGAGAGAGAGAGAGAGAGACGAGAGAGAGAGAGAGAGAGAGAGAGAGAGAGAGAGAGAGAGAGATCGAGAGAGAAGAGAAAGACGAGAGAGAGAGAGAGAGAGAGAGAGAGAGAGAGAGAGAGAGAGGAGAGGAGAGAGAGTAGAGAGAGAGAGAGAAGAGTGAGAGAGAGAGAGAGAGATGAGGAGAGAGAGAGAGAGAGAGAGACAGAGAGAGAGAGAGAGAGAGAGAGAGAGAGACAGAGAGAGAGAGAGAGAGAGAGAGAGAGTAGAGAGAGAGAGAGAGAGAGAGAGAGAGAGAGAGAGAGAGAGAGAGAGAGAGAGAGAGAGAGAGAGAGGTTGGCGTGGGTTTACCAGTATACTCGTAAACGGGGTTTAATAAATTTATTAAAACAAAATGAAGTACAGAGGACTTATGTAGGTTTTTCCCATGTACCGTCATTGTAATGGTAGGCGTGGGTTTACGAGTATACTCGTAAACGGGGTTTAATATTTTTAAAAAAATGAAGCAGACCCTATAGAGTGTGTAACCAATCTCGAAGCTCACCTGAGGAAGGTGTCGGGGTGAGCCATGCAGTCGGCGAACATCTCCAGCAGAGACCGCCTCTCCAGGATAAAGGTGGGCAGCGTAATCTGCGCGACACCCAAACAAAAACGTGCACAACCACACCCATGCACGGAGCTGGAATGTGTGCCCCGCATGGCCGAAAGGCCGCAGAGGGCGTAAAATCCTATTTCTTCCCATGCACGGAGCTTTGATTCCATTCCAATTTCCAAGTAGGTGAAAATGATGTTTTACGTCCTCTCGGTCATAGACACATATGGGACATTTGTAAATACAAAGATGGTGGGAACAATACTGGCTGCAATGCCCGGAGGCAGTGCAACACCAGTAAAGTCCCGAGTTTTTAACAATATAGATAAGTGTAGCGGTAACCACGCCTCGGTTAAACCTCATCGGCTATGGTACCGCCACAGATGTGCAGTCTGCTCCAATTTCCAAGTACAAGTTGAACCTCCCTTACAAGGCACACCCCACACCCTATTATAAGACTCCCTCCCATTTAAACACCCACCACGTCACGTGTAACATTCCTTCTTATGTTAGGAACCTTTCTTAAAGACCCACAGCGTCACGTGTAACATTCCTTCTTATGTTAGAAACCTTTCTTCAGATTTATTACCAGCTATTGGCTACTGCAAAGAACGCCTTTTGCAAGAGTGAATGGTGGGTGGGGGAAGATGGTTCAGTACTGACCAAACAAAGGGATAACTCTCGCCAGTAACCCTATTTGAGGCCACTAAATGGCTGCCTTTCGCAAGAGTGAATGCCCTTGGTGGGTGGAAGATGGTTCAGTACTGACCAAACAAGGGGATAACTCTCGCCAATAACCCTATTTGAGGCCACTAAATGGCTGCCTTTCGCAAGAGTGAATGGTGGGTGGGGGAAGATGGTTCAGTACTGACCAAACAAAGGGATAACTCTCGCCAATAACCCTATTTGAGGCCACTAAATGGCTGCCTTTCGCAAGAGTGAATGCCCTTGTCAGTACTGACCAGCAAGGGAATCACTCTCACTGTCAAAGGCGTTAATAACCCTAGTTGCAGAGGCCTATCGGAGGGAAAACACGGGAAAACGCGTGACGTGGTGGTGGGGTGGGGTGGGGTGGGGGGTGTCTTTAAGACCTACTTCTCTGAGACATCGCCCTTCTGTGTAAGTATTAAAATTACGTCCCTTATGCAACTCCCTCCCCCTTTTAAGACCTCATTTTGACATCATTTTTAATCATTTTTAAGGGAGGTTCCACTGAAAAATTATTTAAAAAAACTCAGGGTAAAGGTATTTCTCGGTTAATTGTATTTTTCCGTTTTTGCCCTTCTTACCATTCATAAAGCTGATGGGTTTTTTAGCTAATAACCTTTTTGGAATACTAACCCTATCCCTAACCCTATCCCTAACCCTACCCCCCACTATGTACTGCAGTACACTGCGATTTGTCACAGTTGTGGTTCGTTGCGTTTTTCCGTCTTATAGGGTGGGGGGTAGGGTTAGGGCTAGGGTTAGTATTCCAGAAAGGTTATTAGCTAAAAATGTTCCTAAAATACAGCTTTATGTATGGTAAGAAAGGCAAAAACGGAAAAATACAATTAACCGAGAAATGTAGGGGGGGGGGAGGGGGGTATGGGTGGGGTGGCACATCCCAACTCAGACCAGGGCAGAGACAGACAGACATGGGGAGGCATACAGACACACTGGAACAAAAATCAACAGACAAAAGTGGACCACAGAGACTGAGAGACTCAAGTAATAATGAGAGACAAAGGCTGAGAGAGAGAGAGAGGGTGGGGGGGGGGGGGGGGGTGTAAAAGCCAGAAGGTACTATCATTCTTCTCAGGTTAATCAGCCAAAAGGTTTATACCCTGGTTGGTATCATTCCGTCTCAGGTAAAATACCAGAAGGTACTATCATTCTTCTCAGGTTAAAAGCCAGAAGGTACTATCATTCTTCTCAGGTTAAAAGCCAGAAGGTACTATCATTCTTCTCAGGTTAAAAGCCAGAAGGTACTATCATTCTTCTCAGGTTAATAGCCAGAAGGTACTATCATTCTTCTCAGGTAAAAGCCAGAAGGTACTATCATTCTTCTCAGGTTAAAAAAGCCAGAAGGTACTATCATTCTTCTCGGGTAAAAGCCAGAAGGTACTATCATTCTTTTTGGTGAAAAAGCCAGAAGGTACTATCATTCTTCTCAGGTTAAAAGCCAGAAGGTACTATCATTCTTCTCGGGTAAAAAGCCAGAAGGTACTATCATTCTTCTTAAAAGCCAGAAGGTAATCAAGCCAGAAGGTACTATCATTCTTCTCAGGTTAATAGCCAGAAGGTACTATCATTCTTTTTGGATAAAAGCCAGAAGGTACTATCATTCTTCTCAGGGTGAAAACCAGGAGGCACTATCATTCTTCTCAGGGTGAAAACCAGAAGGTACTATCATTCTTCTAAAATCCAGAAGGTACTATCATTCTTCAGGTAAAAGCCAGAAGGTACTATCATTCTTCTCCAGAAGGTACTATCAAAAAACCAGAAGGTACAGAAAAACCAGGGTACTATCATTCTTCTCGGTAAAAGCCAAAGGTACTGTCATTCTTCAGAAGGTACTATCATTCTTCTCGGGTGAAAGCCAGAAGGTACTATCATTCTTCTTGGGGTAAAAGCCAGAAGGTACTATCATTCTTCTCGGGTAAAAGCCAGAAGGTACTGTCATTCTTCTTGAGTTAAAACCAGAAGGCACTGTAATTCTTCTCGGATAAAAACCAGAAGGTACTGTCAATTCTTCTTGAGTCAAAACCAGAAGGTACTGTCATTCTTCTTGAGTTAAAACCAGAAGGTACTATCATTCTTCTTGAATTAAAACCAGAAGGTACTGTCATTCTTCTCGGGGTAAAACCAGAAGGTACTATCATTCTTTTCGGGGTAAAACCAGAAGGCACCATCACCAAAAGAAAATGTAACAGAAGGCTATAGGCCGATAATATAGTACCTTCTGGCTTTAAAAAAAATTATTTATAAAACCCTTGATTTATTATTTATTTGTTCCTTCTTTTCTGACCTTGGTGAGGTCCATGCCCAGCTTGAGCTGGGAGAGCAGGTGCAGGATGACGCTCTTGTGGTCCTCCACCACTTCCAGGCTCGTGTCCTGGAACACCGAGGCATCCTCCACCTCGTCCTCATCCACCTTCACCCCTCCTCCCCCCTTCGTCACCTTCTCAGCCGCCCCGCTTTTGTGCGCCGCCTTGTCTTTAGAACCATCTGCATGCACATTAGCTTTCGGTGGTGTGTTTTGTTGTTGTTGTTTTTTTAAAGACCCACCACGCCACGTGTCGAAATCATGGGTTTTCACTCGTTTACCTTCTTACAGCTGGTACGAAATCTTAAGAAATCTTCCTAGCATAAGAGGGAATGTTACACGTGACGTGGGGGGGGGGGGGGGGGGGGGGGGGTGGGGTCTTTAACGTGGATATTAAGTCGTCTATCTTAGAATGTTTGATATGAAATCAACGTGACTGCCCGATCTTGTTCTTTCCGGCAAGAGGTTACGCTCTGTGTGTGTCTGTGTGTGTCTGTGTGTGTCTGTCTGTGTGTGTCTGTCTGTCTGTGTGTGTCTGTGTGTGTCTGTCTGTGTGTGCTGCTATGTGCATGAGCTGTTGTTGGCTGCGTCATTCTTGCATACTATTTTCCTTGTCTGCTTATTGTTGAGCGCTTGGTTGTAAAGCGCTTTGGGCTCATTCAGGGGTAAAGCGCTATATAAATGTAATGGATTCTGTTATTAATTATCATTATTATTATCATTACTATTATCATTATTATTATTATTATTATTATGTTAATTATTATTATTATTATTATTATTATTACTATGTTATTATTATTATAATAATTATTACTATGTTTATTATTATTATAATATTATTATTATTATGTTTATTATATTATGTTTATTATGTTTATTATTATAATTATCATTAGTATGTTATTATTATTATTTATGTTTATATTATTATTATGTTATTGTATTATTATGTTGTTGTTGTTTATTAATATTATGTTTATTATTATAATTATTATTATTATTATTATTATTAAACTCGTTCGCGCATGCTCATTGATCGACATTCAAGATCAATTATATACGTGTATAGAACAGTTTAATAAGAATGGGGGCAATCTTGTAATTTAGTCCCCCCCAACCCCCCCCTCCCCCCCCCCACCCCCCCCCCCGCCACGACCCCCCTCACCCCATACCCCCTCCCCCCCGCCCCGTCCCATCCCCACATACCCCTAAAATCTGCTTCTTCCCCCCCCCCCCCCCCGCCCCAAGTTTCACCCCCACATCATGGCCCAAATAACCCCACCCCCCCTCCCTAGGCTGATCCTAACCCTATGACCTTACCCCCCCCCCCCCCCCTCCCCCCAATGTTGCTTCTCAGTGAACATATCCAATGGTGAAAATTTGAGGTGGTGGGGGTGATTAAAGTACAAGATAGCCAGAGTTGGGGGCCAATAGAGCCAATAGTAAGATGAGAGATGAGGGTCTACATAAAACAGTTTTCTCTCAGCCCTGGGAACTCGTTTTACAGACCCTCAAATCTGGGGATGAGACATAATTGCGCTGATTTTCATTGCTGCGGCCTTGGGGATACTGTTGGCCTTTGGGGACCTTCCATGCCAACCACCCCCACCCCCACCCCCCCACCCCCGACGGATCAGTTTTTGCAAGAAACACGTCGAGATCGCCAGAAAAGACAGCCTTTTCAAGGATCGGAACACTCACTTTGCTCTGGTTTCCTAGAAATTAAACCGTCAAAACGGCGATTCCTCCTTGGCGGAGATGCCGGAGAGGGTAGCCATTTTGGATGGGGTGGGTGGAGGACACTCATTGTGGTTGAAGCGTTGTTTTTACTATAGTGCAGTAGAAAAAACAAGCGCGAAATCGCAATAGTTTGTGGCATGCGGTCTATTTTTACCACTCCAATCATGAGTTACCTCCCCTGGCTTTTCAATAATTTTAATCTGTAAACCAGAATGTTATCTCTGCACCATTTCGTAACTTTTTATATCTTTTGGAAAACATTTAAAACTATGTATCCTACTTATACTCATCAAAAGAAGCACCGCATACTCGTCGTGTCTGTTGTAGTGTCTGTATTACATATGTTTATTATTTTGTACGCTTTTAAAATACATCATTTTAAAGAGCGGCCAGAAGTGTAGCCTCGATTTGAAGTGCGACAATTTTGTCAAAATGTGCGACAATATTGGACCGACAGACCGACAGACCGACAAAGTGAGTTATAGGTTTGTGGCTTGAGCCACAAACAAAAATTGGAGCTATTTCCTTTGTTGTGAGCGAAACTCTTTTTAGATAAACTGCATAAAATTACAAAAAATATACATAAAAAGGCTTGTATTGCGAAAAAAATCGTGCAAACCATTTGGTCGCCATTACAAAAGAGACGACACACGACTTCTCTTTCAGTCAAATAATTTGACTTCCAGCGCCTCCGCCAAGGATAAATCGCCGATTTGACGATTTGATTTCTATAGGAAACCAGAGCAAAGCGAGTGTTGCGATCTCTGTAAATGGTGTTTTCATGGTGATCTCGATGTGTTTCTTGCCAAAAAAAAGTCATCAGTCAGGGTCCACCTTTAATAGGTAGGGGAAGACGGGGTAAAAAAAAAACATGGGCGGGTAAGAAGCCCATGCCAATTATCTCATGAAATGAAGCAAATTTCAGTCACATTTTGCCCATGAGACGACCGTTAATGTTTAGCATTCGTCTCATGGACAAATGTGACTGAAAGTTTTCATGAAATAATTGGCATGGGCTTCTTACCCGCCCATGGGCTTTTTACTCCGTCTTCCCCTAGTCACACTGGGGCCGAGGCCTCGCTCGCTCGCTCTTGCGCCAGGGCGAGTCCTCGCGGCCCAGTGCGACACAGCCTTTTCACTCACCTGTCCTGGCAGAGGCACCAGCAGCAGCAGCAGGAGCACCACGAGGAGGTGGGGATAGCGGGGTGGGCAAAAGGTGGTTGCGCTCCATGGAAGGACTGGGGGACACCGCGGGCTGGTACAATCCTCCTCCTCCTCCTCCGACACCACCCCCACCCCCACCCCCACCCATCTCCTTCCACCGCCCTTCCCAGCTACGGTAGTACACGTCCTGAGAACAGAGTGCACCACGCAGCGTCTTTATCAAATTATATGCGACAGACCCCAGCACCGCGAAAGGGACATTAAGTGTCAAACTGACCATTCTGAGAGAAAAAAAATATACATTTGCAGGGATCAATCTTGTCACAGGACATTATAGGTCATTTGACCAGTTCGAAGAAACTTAATACTAATAGGCCATTTTCATAAAACGATAAGTCATAATGTAAAAAAAGTCAATTAAAGGAAATACAACTTGAGCGCAACAAAAACTGTTTTCTAGGACACACTGTTGCAATCGATCACATAGTTTCACAGACTGCATGTTCAAAGAATGACATGAGAAAAGTGGGTTTTTTTTGTTTTTTTTTGTTTTTATGTTCATTCTTTTTGCACAAGAAAAGCTAGTACAGGACTATGCAGTGTAAAGTAATAACAGTGCGATGATTTTTACAGTCTACTATTTGACCTAAGTCAATCTGATCACTATGGAATCAGTTGCAGCGCACATCAAAATCCTTAGCCCTTTCACCGCCAGCCATCTTTGAGCCAAGATTTTCCATTAAGCTTACTTGGGTGCAGAAAAGATTCCATCTGCAATATTGAAATATTTTCAATATTTATTTTCTCTGTGACACATTTAGAATGGGGTCAATCCTTACTGCCCATATTAGGAACACAATGTCGTAGAATAATAGACCCTGATTGCAAGAGTTTTAATGACATATGTGATAAATCATTATGGTGCAAAAATGCGACATTGGCGGCGAAAGGGTTAAATTTGCTAACAAAGTAACAGACAGAAGTAAACATAATAAGTCATATGACCTCTTGCCTGCGAAAACAATAGGTCATTTCAAAATGTTATCAGTCAATGACTGACGACCGGTGCTAAGAATAATCCCTGCATTTGAACACTGCAGACAATTCTCTTTCTAATGATACAAGAATCATTCTTGTATCTTTTTTCTTTCGTTCCCGAGTTACGAGCATTTAAAGTTAGTAGGGGAAGACGGGGTAAAAAGCGCATGGGCGGGTAAGAAGCCCACCCCAATTATCTCATGAAATAAAGAAAATTTCAGTCAAATTTGCAGGGGGGAAAAATACGGTCTAAAGTCTAGCCTAGTATATAGCTGAAGAAAGTGCATTGACCTACTCGTTTTAAAGCACCATATTAAATATTGTCCATTATAAATATGAAAGATAAGATGTTAGAGAACAAGAAATATCAATATGAAAGGTAAGATGTTAGAGAAGAAGACATTACCCATAATATTAACTCAAAATTGACCCCCAAAATTAAGATTTTGACTTTCCAAACCTGTTGTTAGAAACTAGCCCAGCGACTTAATGTCCCTTTCATGGTGTTGGGTCACATACGTTTCGTTTTCTCTTCTTCTTCTTCTGTGTGTGTGTGTGTGTGTGTGTGTGTGTGTGTGTGTGTGTGTGTGCGTGCGTGCGTGCGTGTGCGTGTGCGTGTGTGCGCGCGCGCGCGTGTGTGTGCTTGTGTGTGTGTGTGTGTGTGTGTGTGTGTATGTGTGTGTGTGTGCTAATAGCATTGCCGTCATTAATTGTAGTTGTAATCATTGTTGTCATCATATTCACCATCATTGTCATCGTCATCATTGTCTTCGCTAAGCTAGGACAATTAAAGAAACTTATGACTTATGACTTCAGGAATGGGAAGATCCAGAGAACATTGGAACGTGTCATTTCAGGATTGAGAGAACGTTTCGCTGTCATCCACGTTTATACTGTTGGCCTGTTTATACTGTCTGAGTCTTACCGGGGAGGACTTGAGAACGGATATGCAGTGGCTCAGGCAATGCAGGGTGGCCTTGGACGTGGATTTGAGCTGCAGTAGGTCCTGAACACGCGCACAATGCGCGCGCACACACATACACACGCCGCGCACAGAGAGAGAGAGAGAAGATGAGAGAGAGAGAGAGAGAGAGAGAGAGAGAGAGAGAGAGAGAGAGAGAGAGAGAGAGAGAGAAAAACTTGAATACTTAAACTTTATTTTCCAAGGATATAGATTTTAGGCAACGCCTATTCTTCCAATCTGTCCTTGATACATATATACTTAACACAAAAGACAAACATGGCAAGGCATACTATTACGCATACAGAGCTGAATACAAAGGTAGCAAAGCAGTTGATATTATGAAACATAGATAGGCTGAAATATGGGATTATAACAGTTGCATAATTTTTAATACTCGCGCGTGCATACAAGCATGCAACCATACTTACACACTTGCGCGCATGTATATAAAGGAAACACACATTATATAACAGGGCAATATATATACATTAATCATCTAGGGTATGTAACAGGCAACAATTTGCATTAGATTGAGGACAATATTTCTAACATAATTAGGCACATTGTAGGCGAATAGTTAACAAATAGAATGAAATTAATACAATGAAATTATTACATACTAAC
>CM065701.1:30977722-30992468 GCA_017654935.2 Phymorhynchus buccinoides
ATGTTCGTTGATAATCGAACTGAACGTCCAGTCCTTCGGATGGGGACTTAAAGCTAGTCTGACCCGTGCGATTTACGCACGTAAAAATCCCACGGCAGTTGAAAGTCGGTAAGAGCAGGGAGAAATCCCGCTGCCTGGTATGGCCAAATTGATAGCTAGGTTTCCAAGTGTGCCCCCCAAAAAAAAAATAGCGCTGCACTTGCGGTGACGCTCTCTCCGGAGGGAGAGAAGCCCGAATTTCACAGAGATGTCTCTGTGACTAGAATATATCAAATACCAAAAATACAAAATACCAAATACATAGCCATTCTCTCTCTCTCCCTCTCTTTCCCTCCCTCTCTCCCTCCCTCCCTCTCTCTCCTTCACTCCCTCCCTCTCTCTCTCTCCCCTCCTCCCCCTACTCTGCCTCATTAATTACGGCTCATCTCTGATCATTACAAACGTGTCTCACCTGAAAATCTTTGCCACTGTGCTGTCTAGCCACGGTCCTCAGCTTGTTTATCCACTTGTCTCGCTCCTTGGTGTCGGCGGCTGTCAAGACCAAAAAGAAAGGAAGGTGGCAGAGCGGTTAAGAACGTTCGCCTGCCGATTTCAATGCGTGACTGCAGCGTGAGGTGACCCGGGTTCGAATCCCGGCCTCTGCTCGCCATTTCTTTCTAGTTCGACAGGAAAATCGAATTGAACGTCGAGTCCTTCGGATGCGGTCCTTAAAGACCTACTGATCTAAGCGACCAAAACGTGTTGAAAGACTCCTAAATTGTAACTAGATTCCTTCGTTCACATTGGTTTTTGAAAATTCTGCACCGTCTTTTTATAATTCAGCCAGAAACGGGTTTAGCTCACCTGTACAGGCTAATTAGCGCCATTGTTGTTTACATGGCAACTTACTACGGCGCCGCCATGTTTACTCAGGGTGCGGACATGTTTAGTCCTTTACCACAATAGACGGGCGCCATGTTAGCTACAGGGCGCAGCCATTGTGAACGACATGTACTTTCAATGCACAACTAAGAATTCTATGAAAGAACTTCATTTGCGAAGCGAACGGCTTTCTTTGCATTAACGTAGAGAAATTCAGTCCTGTTCTTCAATAATTCCAAGATATTCTACGTCTCCAATACTTAGAAACTATGATACGGATCACCGGAAAGGTGAATCGAACAGACGACATTTTGCTGTGTGCCAGACACTGATACTGTGATAGGCCTTGAGCTTGCACGACTGTGTTGACAGTGCCACAAACGAACGAATAATCTGTATCTACACTAGGCCTACCTAGTGTCAATAGATTCTACTCTCAAAACGGATGAAAATATGAGTGTGTGCTATTTGGATGCGCAGATCTGGATGATGTGATTCCACAGAAAGGAAAGATTAGAGTCTAGACATCATCGCTAAATCTTCTATCTTGAAGATAATCTTCCTGTAGATCTAGATCTTTGACACACGTAGACTGGTGGGCTGTTTGACAAACTTCTAGCCTGTTTAGCGGAAAGTAATGACGTGAAACCGACAAGAATTACGGAAAAGAGATGTGCCAAACGTTCACCGATCAGCTTGTGTGCAGTACCAGCAACAACATAATTCTTTTCGTCAGTCACAATGGCCAAAACATTGATGTTTCCCTAGATCTACATCAAAATGATCAACGCACCTGTCGATGATCAACATTACTTAGCCTACAGTGGAAAAACGAAGTGTAAGTACACTTGTTTGATTGATTGAGCAGTGTCTCAATCAATTGTCTTTATGGTTGGGGCCTGGGCACTACCTGGGGTGTTTAGGGTCGGCTAGTTTCCAGCTTGCTGGGGGCGAACGTGAAAATTAGTAGCTGACGGCAGCTTCCTGTAGTTTTCCCCTCCCCATCCCGGAACTAGTTTTTTAAATTTTGTTTGCTACTCCTGTTTTTACCTTAGATATTGAAGCTGAACCCAAGTAAATAATAATTAATAGGGTGACGTGCATAGCCTTTTCTTGGAAAACTGATAGGCCTAATGTAATGTGTGTAGGCCCTTTTCTCTCTTTCCCTCTTCCGCCTCTTTTTCTATGGTCACCCCCTAAAGTGTGTACAGTTACTTCCAGATAAAGAGGTTGTTCACCACCACAGAAGAAGAAGAAGAAGAAGAGGGAGAAAACTACTGTACGTTACATGTACTTTATTTTAACTAGAGCCAATTGACCTTTAGTAGCTTACTGCACGTTTTTTTAAAATTTGGTAACATTATACCCTAAGTCATATTGGTGTTAGATCTAGTATGTTTGGTTATTTGCTCTTCTTCAACCACTTAGACAGTCTTCTGTCATAAATGCAGATATGCCATGCTGCCGTTATGCACCCTATAAATAATTAGGATCAGCATGTCCGTTTTCAAATGCAGAAAAACTTTGTAAGAATGTCTAGAACAAAAACACGAGAATGGATCAGTAAGGCAGAGAGATTGTAGATGACAGTAAGCAAAGGGAAAAGGCAGTCAAATGGAGTGATAGAATAGAGGAAATAAGAGGCACAGAACTACCTCCCAATATCCCACAGGGGAATGGTTATCTATGAATTTGGTCTCCCCTATAATTTTTGTTTTCTTCTGATCAAACAAGGGCAGTCCATGGCATCCATACAGGACAGACAGGAGTCTCCTACATACAGGTAAAATTCAGTATGTAAGCCAGTGATGTACCGAGGATAGAAAAGTGACAGGACAAACTGTCCTGAGATTAGAGAAATCAACAGGACAATGTCCCAGCTCTTGCCGAAATCAATAAGACAAAGCGTGCCAGTATTGGCAAATTTAATTAGACATTTGTCCTGACAGGGGAGAACACAATAAATAACATTTTCAATTTTAATAGGTCAGTGGCCTATGACCTGGATCTCGGGACATCACTGTTAATAAGCATCCCGATTCATATACAGTATAATGCATGCACATGGAGAGAGAGAGAGAGAGAGAGAGAGACACACACACACACACACACACACACACACACACACGCGCGCGCGTGCATGCACACAGTGACGCAGCGAGAGTCAATTCATTTTACTTCTTTTTTTTCTGATTGATAAACATGTGTCTTTTGTGTTTCCATTCTTATACAAATTTATACACAAAAACATTATAGTACAGTATAGTATAGTGTGAGACTGGCTCAAGTCTAAGCCTTGCGGCTTATAAAAGTCCCTTCATTGATCACTGTTTTGTTTGCTTGAAGCATGCCTTTAAAATTATGATTGTATTTTAATCATCATATTAAAAAAATAGTTTGCTAAAGTTTTCATCCTTGTCAGTGGGATTTCTTTTAGCTGAGCATCATCATGGATTGACAAAGAGGACTAGGCCCCTCAAAATGATCATCTCACTTTGTGTAATTGGTGTGGGTATTTTTTGTGGTCAAAATGTTTTTCCTTGGAAAATGTTGCAAGTTTTCTTTGTAAAGCGAAAATCAAGTATTAGTGTAAAATAAAACTAGCAAAAGAGTGTCCAAAGTCCATGTTATATTTAGAACTTTGTATATAAAACTTATCTGAATCTCTGGCTCTCAATGTTTTTAAATGTCCAAGTCACAGTTGAGCTATGTGTAGTTTGATTATGTTGCATTTGTTATAGCTTATGTTCACAAAACTAAAATACTATTACTTATGTTTTTGCTTCTAGTGACCTACAGGTATTTTAACAGTTAATATTTGAATATCTTATATTACAGGTGCAGTCCATATCACAAGCTGTGCAGGATGGACAGGGGTCTCCAACAGATACCGACCACATGCGGGTAAAAATCAGTAGTTACTAGTATGTATGCACTTGTGTTTGTATTGTATGCTAGTCTGTCGTTTCCGACTATGACTACCAGATAGGAGAGGGGTCAGATGTTATTCTGGCGGGCTAGGCTAGAATTTGTTTGTAGTGGAGATGCCTTGCCCAGGGCACTTATGTACTTGCATGCTTACACAACACACACACACGCACGCACGCACGCGCACGCACGCACGCACGCACACGCACACACACACTGCAGACTTGTGTAAGTTTCTGTGAATTAATAAAGTCATCTTTAATAATTCAAACTAAGATGTGAGAAAGGATTTGAATAGTGAAATAGTAAGGCTAAAAGAGAATCTATAGAACTAGAAAAGGGAAGGGGACTCATGTGTTGTATGTGTGCAACATATACGTGATTAGAAAGCTATGCCATTCTTGAATTAATATTGTTTTGTTTGTACACAGTTCTCTCTACCATAGTTTGCCATGTTCTGTATGTATGATTACATTGGCGAGCGTGCCTCCTCCTTTTTGAGAAAGTGAGTGGATTTGTTCCTCTGTAATCTTAATTCATACAGGGTTAGTATGGCTGGTGGAGTGGCATAGGCAACTTTGGTGGGGGAGTTGTATCCCTTTAATGGATAGTTCCCTACCCATGCTAATTTTCACAAGATGTGTGAAGTAAATATAAATGATGTTCAGGAAGTAACAAGGCACATAAAACATTCTATTTTATTATTTCCTGTAGGCCTATTTATATTGAAGGACAGATATGTGATGTTATTTGCTTTCCTCATTGTACAAATAACACCAAGTATTTACATGCTTCACTTTTTGTATTCACAGGTATTTCTTGCAAGGGTTCCATGGTCAACTTTTGTTTATTCGTCTTCTTCTGCGTTCCCAGGCCAAAAGGCCATAATGGACCAAGTACGTATGTGTCCGGTTTTCAGTTTTCAGTTTTCATTGGTCTCCTCGCTGAGTACAGCTGACACATTCCGATTCCGGAAGAGCTAAATGGAGAAAAGTTATTTGAATTTTTTTTAAAGGCAGGGGAATGGGCCAATAGGTCAGATAGTAGCCGACAGTAAGCAAAGGGAAAAGGCAGAGTCAAAGAGAGTGACAGATTAGAGGAAGTTACAAGCACAGAACTTCCAGAAGGTTGGGGTAATATACAAAAGACCCCCCGGTATCCAAATGGGGGAACTTTTGTTTATAAAATATTTTTTTAAAAGCAATATCGTTAAAAAGTGAAATTCTTTACCATGCAATTGTTAATATATTTGCAGACTATGTTACAAGTTTGATGGAGGTGGTGGGCCAGCTGGCCTCCACTCACAAACTGGCGGAGATGCTGGAGAGGCAGAGAGAGGAGCCAGCCCCACCTAGCCCCCTCTCCAGAGACTACCAAACAGTACAGGTTGGAGGACATGATTGGGACTCGAGAACAATTGAACTGAATCTGCAGTGAGATGTCAAAGAAGAAAGGTCAAAGAAAAAGTGATCAACGTACTAAGGAGTTACAGCATTAAAGGATTATTAAAGTGGGACCACAAAATTATTGTGAGTCATCCAGTGTTTTTGAGTTAGCAGGAATCCACTGTATTTCCTGCAGGAATAGTTGGATTCTGCTATGTGTGCATGTTGAATTTGCTTTTACTTGACTTTTTGTTTTCAAATCAAAGTGCTAGCGTTTAGGACAATCTTGTACTTCGGTCACCCCCTCATGTTTACCACCATCATTCCGAAAGTGGGCTTCTTACAGTTATATCAAAATACTCCTAGGCTGATCCTAACCCTGTCCTTTTCCTAAATATAGCAGAATTTTGCTTCTCAGTGAAAGCAAAAATCCAATAGTGTGTGTGTGTGTGTGTGTGTGTGTGTGTGTGTGTGTGTGTGTGTATGTGTGTGTGTGTGTGTGTGTGTGTGTGTGTGTGTGTGTGTGGTGTGTGTGTAAGTGTGACTTCAGTACAAGATGGCCGCATTTTGGTGTTGCTTATCTCAGGGCAAGAAAAACAATAATTGTAAATGAAGACTATAATGTTTGTATTTAGGATTTAGATTGATTATTAAGTGCTTGCATGCACACCTTTAAAAATTTGCATAGTAAGTAATTTACGTTGTATTAATTATCTGCATTAATGTTGGACTTCTTGTTGTAAAAGAATGGGGAGTAAATTTGAATAGAAATATGTTTCTATATCTGTCATGTGTGTGTGTGCGCGCGCGCGCGCGCGCGCGTGCGTGTGTGTGTGTGTGTGTGTGTGTGAATAATCAATCAATTACAATTCACTTCTTAAGACTGTGCACATTATTGAAAACTTCAGTATTGAAACCCATAAGCAATCCGAGGGGAAGAACTCTGGAAGTCATTTTTGGTATTTAGGTAACAAATATGAATGTGTATGCATATACACGCAGACATCTATCTGTATTTTACATCTGATTATTTTTCACTGTATTGGCGAATTGGTATTTGTATATATAAACAAAATAGTCATAGAGGCGTCTGTGAAATCCGTGTTGTTCCAACCTGGAGCGAACGTCGCAGCCTGAGGTGCGCCACCCATTTAAACAAATTGCATGTGATTTTTGTGTGACATGAAGAAGGAAAGGGTGGGTGGGGGTAAATTTTGAGCAAATGACAACTTTTTCGTTGCCACTCGTACATGTACAAAGTGCATGGGCACACATGACCTCGGTTTATCGTCTCATCTGAAAGATTTAACGTTCAGACCGCAAGGCCTAGTGCAGAGTGAGAGAAAAAATCTCAATCTGCTGTTCCCAGGTATGAACTCGGGTTTATTTGACACGAGGCGAACGCCTTACCTCTGTGCCACTCTGCGGGTGGGTTTTTAGTATGGAAGGTTTTGTAAATGTGCACAGACCCTACAACGTTATTGTTCATTGAAACAAAGTTCAAATGAAAATTTTCCTTCCACAAACTAAACACAAACAGATAAAAATGCATGTTTCCACACACACACACACACACAAAAAAAAATTGCACAAAGGTTTACAAAGATGCATGAAGGTTTGATATAACTGTGCACAATATCAAAATTGTTAGATATAAACCTGAAACCATTGTTTGTTCTCCATAATTGAAAGGAAAATAGACATTTCTCTATCATCTTTCATCCCTGGAATCTACAGACATGTATTATTTTTTAAAATCCCAAGTCACTCTTAAATCAACAGTGTTTCACGACACTTTTTCACAATAGGCACAATGAAGGTACCATGTCGTAATATTATGGCATCAACACAAACGTTGAAATTGTCCACTACGTTCTTTTTAACTACTGAAGGTAAACAGTTTTTCGTTATAACCCAGAGATAACAGAAATGCTAAAAGAGAACAAGAAGGAAATCAGATGGACCCCACAAGAGATGCTGAGTAAAATACATGGACAATTTCAATGTTTGTGATGCTGCAGTCATTCGGCACAACGTGGTACCTGGAGTGAGCATTTGTATTAATCAGTAAAAAAAAAAAAAAGAGTAGTAAAACATTATCGACTCAAGAGTGGCTGGGACAAACAAAAATTATGTTAGTCAATCAATCAATCAATCAATCAATCAATCTATCAATCAAATCATCAATCAAATTTTATTGTCCTTTTAAAAACTGCATAAAAGGAAATGTTGCTGCTGTCCCCAGACAAACAAACAACAGACAACAAGTACAGTAAGAAGATGATCATGACACAAAACATATTATATTACATTAAATAAGTCATTATATACATTATATTAATTATTAAGACTAACTGATCTAACTAGAGTTAAAGTATGACTGGGAGACATCACTATGCCCACACACGCACGCACGTACACACACACACACACACACACACACACACGCACGCACACACGCACACGCCACACACACACACACACACACACACACACACACACACACACGTGACACACACTTTATGCTCTTCCTGGTCTCGATCCCGCAACATTATCACATCGTTTGGGGGAAAAACACAACAACATAATAGTGATCACGTGCACACCTTACAACACAGAGATACACAGCGATAAATCTGTCTGGATGTGACCCGTGCACATACACACACACACACATCTTGGGTATATAAATAACTGTTCGAAGAAAAGTAGTATCAATGCCAATAATATTACAGTAAATAAGGAGATAAAAGTAAAGTCCATGGTACTATAAGATATAATAAATGAATAAATACCATCACAGTAAACAAAGCAACATGAATAAAAAGCAGTAATAAAAGTGTATAAAGAAGATATCACACTACAGTGGAACCTCCATTATAAGACCTCCCATTATAAGAACTCCCTCCCACATAAGACCTACTTCTCTGAGACGTTGCCCTTCTTTGTAAGTATTAAAATTACCTCCCTTATAAGACCCTCCCTTAAAGACGTCATTTTGGATTATTTTTGGCGGTCTGATAAGAGAGGTTCCACTGTCTTAAACATAAAACAATATACCGATGTACAAGTAGTGCAAAGAGGCCTGCCAGCCGTGAGATATAAAACAATATCCAGAGATATCATTTGCATATATTAACCCATAGGCTTAGTGTAAACGCGCGTGAGAAAAAGGTGTAAGAATACACTGTTGCTATTAGAAACTTGACGTCACAGTTATATATCTCACGGCTTGCAAACGCGAGCTGTTCATACCAAACCCAAGCTGTGCAATGTTACCCCTAGGATTCATTCAGCGCTGACGACAACATTAATGCTAGTACATAACGAAGATTCATTGTTTGAATGAATCAATAGTACATGTCACATATCTGCACAAACCATTATGTGCCTGCCACTTGAAATGTCTAGCCATGTATCAAGGCCTAGGCTACTCAACTTCATGACCGCCTCGATTAGCAGACGATTCGAGCTATGTAATTTTGGCACAGGGAGAGTCCATGTTGATAATGTAGACGCAGTACTGTCGCAAAAACAGCTCGAATTCATCTTCAGTCCGGAAATAAAAAATGAGCTGACTGAACCTGTGCGAAGAGCTAGCGCACCTTCGTTAAAAAGAAGAAAAAAGAAGAAGCGTGTTTTAGGGGCTTGTGATCGTTCTTGTCAAAGCTGACTCCCCTCTTTTTCACGGTGTGTTGAAATTGACTCGCTCTCGTTAAGTGTGTACGTTTTATTGTTGGTGTTTAGGCCTACAGGTTACAATAACAGCAATTGTCGTTAGTGTTTCAGTTCGTTGCTTCTGTTTATGTTTATGTTTTGCTATGTTTTGTTACCACATCTTATGAAGTACATTTGAGTTAAAAATTTATATTTTGTTGAACTATATTCTTTGCGCAAGAATGTCTGTTACAGAGTGTGTGCTGCGACCACTGTTGTGAAAAATGGATGCGTTTTCATTTCGCTGCAGATCTGAGCCTGTTTATTTTTCTTGCTTTTCTGTTGATACACATCGGTATATATCCGTTATTATGATTTTGGAGTTAGATATTGCTTTTATCCTATCTCTCGAGCCTTGCTGTTTATCACACTCAGTCTCCGACCGTGTGATAAACAGCAAGCCTCTCGAGATAGGATAAAAGCAATATCTAACTCCCAAATCATAATAACTGATAATGCTGACAACATAAGTAAAATGAATAAGTGTACATATGTAAAATTTAAACAAACACAGAAGACACACACACACACACACACACACACACACACACACACACACACATCTTAGATTAAAGAACAAAAACGTTTGACTAAAAAGTAACGACCAATACCAATAACATTACAGTAAAAATAAGGAAAACCAATATTAAAGTGTATAAAGATATCACATGCATAATTCATAGAAACAAAAAGTGTCTACAGAATCCACAAAATGGCAGGAATAAATTTACTTTTCATTGAGTTATTGCCAAATGAAAATGGGTACATCCTGTACATGATCCATCCTCTATATAAACCTGGATGATATGAAAAGCAGGAAGGCATGGGGGTTGGCCTTGGTGGGGTCAAGAGGCGGAGTCGTTTGTGCGGGTCAGGGGACAAAGTCCCCGAAACTGAATTTCATGAAAAAAATAAGGATTCCTGCTTTTCCTGGCATGTGGTTTCATCTATGGCACTGCACAGTAGAATGCTTTCAAAGAGAGAGAGAGTTTTCCAATGAAGGAATTAATAATAAATAAGGATATTTGAATAGCGCTCTACTCCCTGCGGGGAGCTCAGAGCGTTTTACATCAAAATTAAAACACTAAAATACAATGAATACACATACAATACACACTGAGCATTGTAGATAAGGACTAAATATATATGACTAGAATAAACACATATATGAACACTAGGCGTAAAGAATAAAATATAGTATTTGCAATGCCAATGCACACACACACACACACACACGCGTGCGCGCACGCCCGTACACACAGACACATCCACGCCCCCTCCTCACACACACACATTTTGCGCGCGCGCGCACACACACACACGATCTAAGTCAACATAACACTTCTCCTGGCAGAGATACCTAGATGCATGTGTATTACTGAGCATGGGTTTAACTTCAACCCTGTGTGCTTCATTAATATATGTGCTAAACACAGTGTAGTATAAGTACGAAAATGTAAAGAACTGAATAAAAGTATTAAAGACCCCCTACGTCACGTGTCACGTTCCCTCTTATACTAGGAAGGTTTCTTAAGATTCCTTACCAGCTATAAGAGGGAAAACAAGTGAAAGCCATGAATTTGACAAGTGACATGGGGGGTCTTTAAAGGTGCCATACACACCTTACTGTTGAATATATTTTTTGACTCCTCTAGCACCACGGGCGAATATATTCGCTCAATACATCACTTTACACTCCCACCAAATGCAAATACAGTCACTGCCAAGCACCCTGCCATGTGTGTCTCTTTTGTCACTGTTTCTGCCATTAAAGCAATGCAAGCGCTTTCGACAGTTTTTTTTACATCGCTCTTGTTGGTTGAGATGCAACGGACCCTGTTAACAAACAACAACAATTTTGGGAGGTAAGGATGGGCCACCCTTTTGTACAGTATTTATATTTATCATTTGCTGAATCTTGATATAAATCAAATCAACGCACACACACACGTAAGCATTCAAAGCGCATTCAAACAAGCCCAACCCAATTATCAAAGCAAACACACTAGTCGGATGACATAGATGGAATAATTTCTTGCAGAAACAGACCTAATGGGCAAGAGAGAGAAGAGAAAGAGAACCAAGAACGTCAAAAAATACATGGTTGCTAGAGGAGTTCGCAATGTTGTAGATATTCTATTTTTCTCTACCCAGTTACGTTTGATTGGTACTTTGGGACTAAGCCAAAGGCGTGTAATTACGAAAGGGATAAAAGCATTGTATGCTTCATTGTTTTAAGTTCCTACAATACTCAACGAACCTATTAAAAAAAAACCATATAGAGTTGTATTGACCAGTACTACTACATGATGCGTACTATAAACTTTTAAAAAAACTTGAAATGGTATTGAATATAAAGTCTGCAAAATAGCAAATAGTGAATCTTAATATCAACACAGGATCAGGCCACAGTCCTGGTTTAGAACCATTTGACCAGTGGTTTCTAAGTAGCCGGTGTATCTTCCGTCAGCACTCTGGAAGGTCTGGCTGGTTTGGGAGGACAGCACGGGCAGGACTAGAGTACGAAACCCTAATGTCCTTGCCCAGGTAGCCCCACATGAACCTCGTCAGCTGGTGGTATGGTGTGTACAGGTAACGGCTGCACACAAAGTAAAACAATATCATATAAGAACATTTCTATGCCATAAAAATAAGAGATACTTATAAGCTCGTTTAAAGCAGTCAAAGATGTGCAAATTGTGATTTTAATTTATCATAATCCATAAAATAATGTTACAAAGGATAGTAAGACATGAAAATATTTTTTTTTTTCAAAATAAAATATTTTGATTTTTAAGAACATTTTTCTGATCATTTATATCATATTTTATGTATTAAGGGTGAAATGTTGACATCTAACTTGAATGCTCAACCGTCATAACATTCAGACCATGTATTGCACAACTAGAGATGGTAGAACTTTCAAACACGCACAGTTTATTGCACATTTTAGCCCTCCAGGTGCGTAGCAGTCTGATCATGATAAAAGATAAGAAAGAAAACTTCCGGATGTCACTTTTATAGCAGGGCTGGCTCCCAAACTTTAAATTGTCACTAAGACACCCTAACGGTGAGAGCAAACTTCAAAAAGTTTTTACAGAATAATGAAAACACGCGCTGAGACAGTAACAGAAAAAAAAACCAAAAATCGTTACACACGCGACGCACAGCACGCACAGCACACACACACAGGTAGAGGGAATGAGAGAGAGGAAGAGGACAGGAGAAAGAGGAGTGGGGAAGAAAGGAGAGAAGTAAATAGAAAGAGAACTGATTTGAGGTGAGAGGGAATGGGGTGGAGGAGATTGAGGAGGCTGCCTTTCCTTTCTTTCCAGTTCTAGTGCTGGCATGTTGTTAGCAGAAAGCTGACCTGCTTTGATAGTTTGGTACATGGAAGGGAGGTATCGGAATAAGGTCGAAAGTACGGTTGCTCTTGCTCATTCATGAAGAAGATCTCACAAGTAATTGAAATCAAATATATTATTCCCACAGATTCTGTCAGTGTGGGCGGCAAGAGAGCGTCAAGATGTAACCGAATGGAAGGATCTCGCAAAATTCTAATTTGCATGAACATGAACATTTTTTATGTGCAATCGACCTTAGGCACAACACTGCATTTCAGCGTTAGGCGTCAACTAGCATTCGACCTAGGCACAACTTTGAAATTCGACGTTTGGGACCAACTGTGCATTCGACACCTTAGTCACGATGCATTCGACCTTAGGCACAACCGTACATCGACTTAGCACCACTTTAAATTCGGACGTGGGCTTCTAAACTGTGCATCGACTTAGCTCAAACGTAAACACTTACATGATTTAATTCTACATTAGCACACTTGTCAGTCATGCCATTTTGTTTTCGACCTTAGGCGCAACCGCACATTCGACGTTATTACGGTCACCCGGGAAGGGAGAGATGTGTCGAGGAGGACTATTGGGTTAAAAAAACCCAGGGCCGTGCAGTATCGAAATGTACAGTCGCGTTCGGTAGTGACTTTTGAAATATACTCGCCCCCAGATTTTTTCTAACAACAGGCTGGAAATCGTGGCCAGCCATAGAAATCATAGGATCAATTAAACAAAACATTTGAAAGCTTACATTATGTATTGTTCTGGGACGAATAAAAGTCATGTGCGTACTTGTTCTTATCTTACTGCCGCCAGACTGTGAGTACATGCTGTGTTGTAGGACGGATATATCCAAACACACAGCTGAACCCAGGGAGCTCCGTAATACACTTACCTCCCGTTATCCTGCAGACAGTGCATCTCCTCACCATCGCACAGCCCAGGCACACTCGGTCTTCCGTGATGCTGCAGTTTCCACCGGCCGCCGAAATTGGACAAAACAATTTCATACAATATTTGTGTATTATGTCAACCTGGATTCGGGAAACATTGTTCGTTCTGGTCCGTCCGTCCGTTGTCCGTCAGTGCTATTCGTCCGTTTTTCTCAAAAAACTATTCAGTATCATCACAAATTGGTATATAGTCGCCTAGGATGCAAGCTATCCACAGATTATTTAGTTTTACATTTAAGGTTCAGTTTTCCGCGCCAGTTACGGGGTTCAAACCCCAAAACCACATAATCAATAATGTATCTCACGAATGTTTTGCATGATCCAATGCAGTTCTTTTTTTCACCATTTCTTGATGAATGGTCTAGAATACAGTTGTCTCAGAATGTATGTGCGCTCATGAGTGCGCATGGTGATCGATGTGCGCTCAAATCACGGGTCCGAACCCAAGGATACATATAGTAACAAAACTAATATCAGTTACGTGCGTTTTATACCCATGCATGCGGCGGTACCATAGCCAATGAGGTTTGACCGAGGCGTGGTTACCGCAATACACCTATCTATCTGTTAAAAAACTCGGGACTTACGGCGTGTTGCCACTGCCTCGGGCATTGCAGTCAGTATTGTTCCCACCATCTTTGTATACAAATGTACAATATGTGTCTTGACCGAGGAGGACGTAAAAACATCATTTTCATCATCATCATACGTGCTGTTTTTTGAGCGGTTTAGTAAGTAAGTGGTCTTTGATATATGCCGTTAGGTACCCCGCTGTGTGCATAGCCGACCACATGTCGATCGGAGAGATCAGGCCGATGCTGCGAGGGGGGACTTTGCAGCCGCTCGTTTTCTTTTTTGCGTTGACTTTTGTTTGATCTTTATGATGTAACATCAAATTGCTTTCCTTTATTACTGACTGGTGTTGATGTTCTGCGGCACCTGACAAAAAACCACTGTGAGGCTGTGAATGAAGACTCAGGTATCAGTGGCCTGGGAGCAACGCCAATGTACAGCCCAGGAAAATATGACTGACAAGACAAAACAAAATATATATATTAGCTAAAAAATACAGCAACGGGTGTGGCTGTCAAGATTGAAACAAAACTTACTAATACTATGTGGCCCAGCACCCACGAAAGGGAAATATTAAGTGTCAAAAATGACCATTCTGAGAAAAAGACTCAGTCAATTCTTTATAATTAATTAATATTTTAAAAAAAATTCTTGTATCCTTTTGTGTTAGAGTAGGACATGTACACACATACGCGAAGTTATGTGCGGAAAGCTTAGGTTTAAAAAAACTTAATATACAGATAAGCGCAAAGGGTTTCCAGCTGACTAATATGTCCACTTAAAGTTTAGTAAAGGTGACTGATTGCCATCTGAGAATCAGTCTAAAGTCTAGCTATCCTAAGAAAAGAGCACAAACCAACCTTTTGAGATTCAAGAGACCACCATAATGATAAACTTTAGGATGTGAAGATAGGCATGAAAGCACAAAAATACCCAAACCAAAACGATTAAAAAAAAATAATTGACTTTTACAGGCATA
>CM065701.1:30992968-30995468 GCA_017654935.2 Phymorhynchus buccinoides
GTCTCACAAACAGTTTGTCCTATCACTTTTCCATCCACTGTTAAATTCTTCTTCTTCGATCGCTCAAGACAGTTTCCTGTCAATTGTTAGAGCGCAGATGCGTCATGCTGCCGTTATGCGCCTAACTAAGAAACAGTTCGGCCCAGCAGAAGTCCGACTTCGGCTGGTCTGTTAAATGATAATCTGCGATTTTTTTAGATTTAAAAAAAAAAATGTGTTTGTTTGTCTGGACGTGTCTGTGTGTGCACAACAGACGGGGCGGACGTGCCGCTGGGGCTGGTCATCGGCGGGGCGGTGGGCGGCTTCATCGTGCTCCTGCTGCTGGCGCTGCTGTTCGGCTACCTGGGCGTCAAGCACCAGAGGAAGCAGGCCTGGGTGGTGCTGGACAACAAGCCCGTCAAGCCGCCTCCCATGCCCACCGTGCAGAACTCGGGCCTCATGTACATTGTGGACCCCAACGGGCTGGTCCTGCCGCTCTGTAACTTCCACGACCTCATGGAGCAGTCGCAGGGGGGCGGGGGCGGGGGCCCGTCCACCTCCACCAGGAGCATTTCTATGTCGGCGACTCTTGCCACGTCAGCCGGAAATCAAGGAGGAAATGCTAAGACCTGCGCCGCCGCAGACACCAACGTGGATGCTAACGCAGCGGGGTCACAGCCCCTGTCCCTCAAGCGAGGCTTCAAAGTGGATAAGGCGGGAGACATAACGTCTGTGGACTCGACCGAATCCTAGACTGTTTTCCTAAAACGGTCTTCTATCCCCTCCCCCCCCCCCCCCCCCCCCCCTCCACTCCCAAGAGCGTGACTCCTCCTCCGCCAGCGGGAAATAAAGGAGGAAATGCCGTAGTAGACACCAACATGGATGCTAAGCCCTGTCCCTAAAGCGAGGCTTCAAAGCGGATAAGGCAGGAGACATAACATCTTTCGACTCGACCGAATCCTAGATTGTTTTCCTAAAACGGTCTCCTTCCCCCCCTCCCCCCCCCCCCCCCCCCCCCCCCCCAAATGGGGGTCCCTGTGAGCCCTGATGTGTGTGTGTTCTCGGGTAGTACTGTGCAGGTTCACAAACATGTGACACCCTGTGTATTTGGGGGTAAACTTTATCAGAAATTCATAATGTGACTAGGGGGAATTTTAGACCTATCCGGGAACGGGGTACAGTCGGTGGTGGCACGTCCTGGATATAGAAGACGAGTGGATTGGTCTACTCCAAAACATTGCGGGTCGCGCGGGATCAAACCCCGTTCCCTTTCGATGGCATGATGCGCCCCCTTGGGGAAAGACACTTCACCCCTATTTGCCTCGCTTCATTCACGTGGAGATGGTACCTGATTGTGTTTGGGAATTAAAGGCGGTAGGACAAGGTGGGTCCCGCCTTCCGGTATGCAGCCAAATCACACACAATAAAAAAAATTGATTCACTGTTGTTTTTTTACAGCTTCAAAGTATGACGCGACTCTTTAAAGACCCACCAGGTCACGTGTCAAAATCACGGGTTTCACGTGTTTTCCCTCTTATAGCTGATAAGAAATCTTGTTTTGACCAGGTTTGACTCCCGTACAATTGTCCCCAAATTGAAAACGAAACATCATTTTAAAGACCCAGCACGTCACGTGTCAAGATCACGATTTTCACGTGTTTTCCCACTTATAGCTGGTAAGAAAATCTTAAGAAATCTTCCTAGCATAAGAGGGAATGTGACACGTGACGTGGTGGGGGGGGGGGGGGGGGGGTCTCTTTAAAGAGCAGCCTCAATTTGAAGTTGGGGACATTTGTATGTGGGTCACAGCTACCTAGAAAAAAAACCCAAGGGGCTTAGTCGTGGTGCGTCAGTGTGTCTGTAAATTTAGCCCTTACCATTTACTAGGTGGCGTGACTAGACCTGTTTGAAATCCTCTTTATTTTATATGCAAGATAGTAGGATCTAGGATCGAGGAGAGCAAAGAAGGAGGAAGGAGAGAGAGAGAGAGAGAGAGAGAGAGAGAGAGAGAGAGAGAGAGAGAGAGAGAGAGAGAGAGAGAGAGAGAGATATTCAAAATTCAAACAATTTTAATGACTAGGCCTTCTGCCCGTATCATAGGGAGGCTGGGGGAGGGGGTTATAAAGACACATAACATTTGTATCGAAAACTAGAAAAGAACACAAATTCTTGTGGATTTAAACATTTAAGCAAAAATAAACAAATTAGTAAGTAAAATAAATGAACAGATATATAAATAAATAGGTACATTAAAGAGAAAAACAACAACAAATAATCCAATATGATATTGAGTCGATGAAACAGATGATTAAACAATTAGCCAGAACAAGTCGATTGCAAATAATATACCAAACTATTGAACTACCAAACAACCAATCATCCATTATTAATTAATAAATAATCAGAACAAGTAAGCAGTCCCACATCAATCAGTCACCGATAATTAATAAATGCACCAAACTAATTCAACAAACCACCATTGATCAACAAATTTACCAGATAAACCATCAACAGAGTGGTC
>CM065701.1:31000468-31020468 GCA_017654935.2 Phymorhynchus buccinoides
GAAAAACCTAGAAAGGGAGAGGGGGTCATGACGAGGAAGGAAGGAGGTGGGGAGGGGGGGGGGGTAATAAAAAATAATAAATCGGTGAGTGGGTCGCGAGATCGTGGTGAGTCTTTGACAGCAATGAAAGATGTAGGGGGTCTTCGTGAAGGAACGATCAATCACATTGAGAAGAACTCCCCCCATGGGGATACCGGGGGGGGGTCTTTCGTACAAGTAGTTCCCCCACCTTCTGGAAGTTCTGTGCTCGTAGCTTCCTCTAATCCATCACTCTCTTTGACTCTGCCTTTTTCCCTTTGCTTACTGCCATCTGCTATCTGTCCATCTTACTGGGTCCATTCTCCTGCCTTTTTTTTCTATGCATTCTTACAAAGATTTCTTCAGCTGAAGTCGGACATGCTGGGCCTGACTATTTCTTAGTTAGGCGCATAACTGGCAGCATGACGCATCTACGCTCATATGACAGGACATTGTCTGAGCGAACGAAGAATAAGAAGACGAACAAGTGCAACGCCGAGCGGCTGCAAAGTCCCCTCGCAGCATCGCCGAGGTACTCCGAAATCGGAATGGCGTAAAATTTGACCTTAATGTAAAACTAAGTACATCAGTGGATAGCTTGCATCTTGTGCAAGAAGTATACCAAATTTGACGATAATAGACTGAATAGTTTTTTATATATAGCCTTGGGGTTCGGACCCGTGATTTGAGCGCGCGCGATCATGCGCACACGCGCGCACAGAAAAATTCATGACAACTGTGTTATAGACCATTAATCAAGAAATGTTGTGGGAAAAAACTGCGTTCAAGTACATGCAAAACTTTGCGAGATATTAGCGATTATGTGTTTTGGGGTTTGAACCCCGTACCTGGCGCGACCTTGACCTTAATGTAAAACTAAATACATCAGTGGATAGCTTGCATCTTGGCAAACTAGTATACCAAATTTGATGATGATAGACTGAATAGTTTTTGAGAAAAACGGACGAATAGCCGGACGGACGGACGGAGGCGGACGGACGGACCAGACAGAAACAATATCTAATAATAGATAAATCTCACAAAGCTGTAACATAGAATTTGAATTTGAAGGGGAACTCCCCCAAAAATACATGTGCTCAGAAAGGAAAAAGCTATATTCCGTTACAAGCATTGTAACAAAATAATGTAAAGGGAGAATACTCAAGCCGGGTATTTTTAGCTTAGTTTCCTGGGTCCAGTAAGGCTCAATGGGTGAATTGAAAATACACCAAACAAATATCAATAAAAAGTCAACTAGTATACCAAATTTGATGATGATAGACTGAATAGTTTTGACGGCCGGAAAGAAGTGGGACATATCGGGCCTGTGACACAAAGGGCCTAGGGCACAGCGGGCTTATCTCATGTTTAGACTAAATACATCAGTGGATAGCTTGCATCTTGGCAAACTAGTATACCAAAGTTGATGATGATAGACTGAATAGTTTTTGAGAAAAACGGACGAATAGCCGGACGGAGGCACGCCGGACGCCGGATGGACACCGGACGGACGGACCAGACAGAAACAATAGTTCCCCGAACCTTCGGCTCGAAGGCTCGGGGACTAAAAAGAGAAGATTGAGAAGAACGAGGAAGAAGAAAATAATGCCAAATTCGCGGACTCCCGTGCGAGTCAGGAGTAATCGTATGGTACATTATAAACGCACGCATACGCATACACTTGCACACAAAGAACATTCGCAATGCAGATACATAATTTTAGTGTAATCATTATGCATGATCAGGTTAACGCACGCACAAATAACCTTGCGATTGCATACTGTGCATGCCATAATAAACAAATCTATATGCTATGAAATTGTCGCAACTATGGTCAATGGTGCAAAAGCGCGCGTACATACACACGCATGCACACACAAGCACACACACACAAGCACACACACACACACACACACACACACACACAAACACACACACACACACACACACACACACACACACACCTGGCACCCTCTTTAGAAAGAAATGAGATTCATGAATCTTTTTTTAAAGAAAAAGAGATTCATGACTTAGGGGCCTGCCCATCAGTCAGATGATAATTATGACAAAGAGTAAACGACTGAGTGTTGAAGACACCACACCTGTCATCTTATTAGTCCCCGAGCCGTCCGTCCGTCCGTCCGGCGTGCCTCCGTCCGTCCGGCTATTCGTCCGTTTTTCTCAAAAACTATTCAGTCTATCATCATCAAATTTGGTATCCTAGTTTGCCAAGATGCAAGCTATCCACTGATGTACTTAGTTTTACATTAAGGTCAAGGTCGCGCCAGTTACGGGGTTCAAACCCCGAAACACATAATCGCTAATATCTCGCAAAGTTTTGCATGTATTTTAATAATGCAGTTTTTTTCACCACATTTCTTGATGAATGGTCTATAACACAGTTGTCATGAATTTGTCTGTGCGCATGATCGCGCGCGCTCAAATCACGGGTCCGAACCCCAAGACTATATATAAAAAAAACTATTCACTTACGTGCTGTTTTGATGCGTTTTTATGTACTTACGTGCTGTTTTGATGCGTTTTTATGTATGTGTACAGCCGACACATTCCGATTTCGGAGTAGCTCGGCGATGCTGCGAGGGGACTTTGCAGCCGCTCGGCGTTGCACTTGTAGTTTTTTGTTTTGCTGTAGTCCCACTTCTATAACTAAAGAACAAAATAAAGTAATGTGCAGGTGTACCATAGTGTTCAATTGCCTCGGCTGTTGGGATGGTCCCTGGAGTCTTTGAGCCAGGGAACGACAACAGCAACAACATCACGTAAGTAAGCAAGACTACGAAGTTATCGCATGCGGCACTGAGAAGAGAGAAAGAGAGAGAGAGAGAGACAGAGACAGAGAGAGAGACACACACTCAGACATACACACACACGCACGCACACATACACGCGCGCGCGCACGCACACGCACGCACACACACACACGCACAAACACACACACACAAACACTCATACATGCGCGCGCGCATTCCAAAGAACATGTAACCAACCCTGTGGTTTGTGTTTCGGACATTTATTTCGTTACTAAGTTGTTTCGTTACTAAGTTGTCAACTATTTTTCTGTCCAAAACATGAAAACAATCCACATTCATATGGATCACAGTCTATTATAAAATCACCACCATTTGCATAGTCACTTGTCATGTACATCGACTGGATTTTAATAGTACATTCTGGACAGTGCATGAAACACATATGATATGCATGCACTGAATTAATATCTCTCTCTCTCTCTCTCTCTCTCTCCTCTCTCTCTATCTCTCCTCTCTCTCTCTCTCTCTCTCTCTCTCTCTCTCTCTCTCTCTCTCTCTCTCTCTCTTTCAATCAGTATGCTTCTGTGTATTTCTCTTTCTCTCTGCTTCTCGTGCACAACTATGCACAAAATATCAAAATATGTACACACGCTATTTACAAAAAAAAGATATCACACGAACAGTATGTACAAGGCATTTTCTGACATTTTGTAAAAAAAAACCCAACTTCCATCAGTTTTGTTCTGAATATTCTGGAGCAAAAACTTATTAGTGTAACTCTCAAAAGTTAAAAAATACAAGTAGGCATGCGCACGCGTGCACATACACACATATTCAAATACACACGCACACATTCAAACACACATACGCCCACACATAGACACGCGCACGCGCAAACGCACACTTGCTCATATCAATTCCTCGTATTAAATCACAAAGCTACACTATAATAAGGAAGATCAAAATGGCCTATTTAATGTCTACAATCTGAACATTCGCTAAGGCAAAATCCAAAGCTTCTTTCTGTTTTCTTGTCAAAACTTAAAGAAAGTGAACTCAAAGTCTCTTTTCGTTTGTCCTGATTACAAGTTTTGGTAGCTGGTACGTGGGAGGACGAAATCAGGGACCAGGGTGGAGCTTCTTCTTCTTCTTCTTCTTCTTCTTCTTCTTCAGCGGTCGATGTAGCTGGCAGCGTCAGACTTTCAGGTTGGTCGCCATGATGAAGCCCACTGTCTTCTCCAGGTCGGTGCGGCTGCCCCAAAGCTGCACCTGCAGCTCCACCCCCACCACCCCCTCCTGGCCAGGTTTGGCGTCGTAGAGCATCACGTGTTGGACAGTGTTGAAGAATGTGTTCAGGGGTCTGGGGTCCTGAACCACATGGACATTCGTCAGTATGGGTGATTTTGAGTCGATATGGGTGGCTCAGCAGTAGAAGATGAGAGGTGGTTCCAAAGGAATGTCTTTTAAATTACTAGGGGTGATATTTTTCTGAAGTTGCAGCTTAAGTCCTCTGATGGTGACGTCAACTTCTTGAGAAGGCCGTTGCCATTTCCCCCCCGCTTCCACCGTGTCCTCGGAGTTGTATGAGTAACACAGGCTGGTCGCTTCACAGTCGAGTGTGACTGTCCTGTAGAACACATAAAAAACATAGAATATAGGAATCAACATATAAAGATGTTTCAGTATATACATAACCAACGTGTTATACATAGACAGTCAACCAACTTTAAGGTCTGTGTACACGTTAACATTATTCACGAGATATTTTTTATTTCCCCATGGCAACACAGTGATAGACCACTCTTAAAGGTATGTGTAAACGTTAACATTATTCACGAGATATTTCTATTTCCCCATGGCAACACTGTGATAGCCCACTCTTAATATGACTTACAGCTCACTGTGTTGCCATGGGGAAATAGAAATATCGTGTGAATGGTGTTAACGTGTACACATACCTTTAGCAACAAGCAACGACAATGAGCTTCTTCAATTTTTAATCTTAATACTTCATGCGCCATAACCCCAACGAAGCTCTCTTAACATAAGAAGAAGGTGTTTTTTCCCACAAGCGTTGATAGTGATATGTGACTTATTTTCATACACATTGTACTGTAAGCATGCTTTTTAAGTAGCTGTATGCAACCATTTCCCATCATAATGAATAGTGTTCAGACTCTTTACATGTTGCAAGGATGTTCTCTTCATGTAGGATACTGTTTAAAAAGTCTTCCCACACAAATATGCCAACATTCATTATGTATAATTCCGCTTAGAATGCGCTTCACAAACAATTGTATTGATTTTCCTTTCAATTAAAGAACAATCCCTTATCATAGTGGGTTTTTTAACATGTTTTATGAAAAGTCCTTATATGCACACATTGCACATCGTAACAGTCTGTCTCCAATAAGTTGTTGTTGCTGTTGTTGTCGTTCCATTTGTTGTCGTTCCCTGGCTTAAAGACTCCAGGGATCATCCCAACAGCCGAAGCAGTTGAACACTATTGTACACATGCACCAGCTAGGGATGAGAACATTACGTGTGTGAGACCGTTTTTGATAACCCCGCCAGGTGAGCAGCCACACTCCGACTTCGGAGGATTTTGGACCGATGATGATGTTATGCTAGGAGCTTGCCACGGCTAAAGACAATCCCCGCATAACTATGTAGAACATAACAACATTTTGATGTAGCCTTGGTGTTCTAGCTTATGTCAATAATGGTCTGACGCAGCCTTATGCCAAGGCGAGGCCATTTTGGTTGAGGACAATGGTACAGCGAGAGTGAGAGCCGTGTGACAAAATAGTGTTTGGCAGCCATGGAAATCGTTTCACAGCTTAGCGTTTTGTGTGGAAGACAACGACTCTTCAACGCGCTGAAGGTGGACGCCTACCGGGAAGAAGAACAAGACTGTGACAAATATAGAAAGCATTGCAGAGATAATATACTGGTCTCCAAAAGTTAAGGGCCGGCTTCTGTTTTCAGTAGCTTGATATCTATTTATTGTACACTAAGACAACAATGAAGAAAATGGCAAAACTTAGGCTACTCAATAACTTTCCTTCCTGTTGCACGTGCCTGAACCAGTTTTGCAGACATTGCAGTACAGCAACAGCGTTTTCATGTACGCTTAAAATGTGGCAAATTCACGAGAATTTCACGAAAGTTTGGTCTCTTTTCGCTGAAGAATCAGGGCTGATGCAGGTTTCTTGCCTATTGCACGTGCAAGGCATGACTGTAGTGAACACTGCTGAGCAAAAGTTAGACACGAATGTGTATTTAAGGGCGGCAACCAGAGCTCTCAATAAGCATGCCTCCAAGACAGAAGAGAGAAGATCGTTCTTCCGGACCTTAAATTTTGGAGACCAGTATACATGATGTGCCGTAGCTTTGGAGGTCAGCTGGCCTTTGGTGACCATCGATGCTTTAATTTAACGCCATGTGTCCTCAACTCATTGGACAAGGCGTCTTCACCATAGCAGTTTCCTATTGTACGACGTATTGCGTGACTTTTCTAGTCACAGAGACGAGCTCGTCTCTGTGGGGCTGCTTCCACCCACTCGCAACCATGACGAATTTCAGCCCACGTTTCCGCTGCCTGCCTCCTTTGCTATCTGGAGGCAGGGCTCCCAGGGACCCCCATAATGAAGCACTAAAATTCTAAAGGACCCTCTAAACGAATGTGCAGGGGGTCCCAGGGATGCACTAGAAAAATTCTGTTTAGCATTCGCTATGCCACTGGGACCCTCTATCCCCCCTCTATACTGTATGTGAAGGGGTCCCTGGGACCCCTTGTTTTGCTGGACGATTGGGGGCCCCGTGGAGGTTATAAAGTCGGACACAGGAGACGAACACACACATAATATATTGACCTCTCACCTGTTTGGACACGGCCTCGTGGTAATGGGGCGGCACCTCCTGGGCATCGGGATCCCCTCCTTCACCACTGCTGCTGCAGCCTTCCCCTTCTCCTTCCACGCTGTGCTCACTGGCTGGGGGAGAGCTCACCTCGCTCACCACGCTCACCGTGCTGGCCATGCTGGGCTGATCCGTCAGCCTCCGGTGGAGCCTCTCCGCCAGAACCCGACGACCCGACTCCACGTCAGTCTCAGCCTGAACCTGCTCATCAACCTTCTCAGGATCTCCTGAGCGGGACTTTGGACTCCTGCCGTTGGGGCTGGCGGCGGACTGGTTAACGGTTTCATCGCGGGCGATGAAGACCGGCGAATCCAGCCCTTCTACAGAGCTGCTATCCAGACCTTCCGCGGAGGTGTCCAGGTCGTTGTCGCTGGTGAAGTCGTCCTCCCCGGCGTGGCTCTTGCCGTCGATGGTGAAGACGGAGTTCAGCGTGCTGATGGAGAGAGTGGAGCGGAGCGTGGGGTCGTGGCTGAGGGAGCGGGTCAGGTCCCGGGAGGAGTTGGCGTCGTCCTCCTCGTCCGAGCTGGAGCCCATGGTGTAGAGGCTGGGGTGGGAGCCCAGGGCGCTGATCAGGGTCAGGGAGGCCGCTCGCTCCATGGCGGGCAGCAGGCTGCTGCGGCGACGCCCCGTGCGACCTGACAGAGCACAGAAGTGACATAACAGGGGGTGAAGATTTGATTGGCAATCAGGGGTAACAGACTATCTGACAGTCTGTCCTTCTATCTGCCTGCTTGCCTGTGCGCCTGTCTGTTTGTCTCTGTCTCTGTCTCTGTCTCTCTCTCTCTCTCTCTCTCTCTCTCTCTCTCTCTCTCTCTCTCTCTCTCTCTCTCTTCCTCCTTCTTCCTTTAATGTTAGTGCGATCGTTTTACAAGTTTTGCAATGTGTCTTATATTCAGAGTACTTAGTTTTATTTGTGTGTATCCTAGATTTGGTGTGCATGTGATTACCCAGGTTTTTTTTAGCCTGAAGTTCTTTGTGAATTTTATTCAGGGGTGGAAAAGACATGAGATCTTTTTTTCACTGGCTTTTGATTGTTCACGAATAAAGAAACCCCCAAATCGCCGAGACGTCCGGAAAATAAAAACCTTGCTTGTTTTTGTTTGTCATTTGAATGAATGTTGTTATCAGGAGTAACAATACACAAGTTAAGTATACATATGTGAAGGAAAATATCATAGAGCGGCTGGGCAAAAGCATTGAGTGTTTGTTTGATTAAAAGAAAAGCAAAATGTTGGGATAATTTTTATGTTTAGTCAAAATTAACGCTTCCTGCTGTTCACGGACATGAAATACAGCAAATTGATGAAGAAAAATTGTAAAAGTAAGGTGAACAAAATATCCAGATTACAAACCTTGCAAATGTTACAGGAAACGCGTGTTCGATGTGCATAAGCTAGCCCATTAAAACCATTGAAGAAAAACAACTAATGTTCAAAGTTTTCAAGATGCATGCATTCAAAAAAGACTCTCTCTCTCTCTCTCTCTCTCTCTCTCTCTCTCTCTCTCTCTCTCTCTCTCTCTCTCTCTCTCTCTCTCTCTCTCTCTCTCTCTCTCAGACCTTTGTTTTTATTTCATGTTATTTTTATTGCACTGATTGATTTTATTTCATTTATTTTGTTCTATTCGCACCCCCATGTCATCTAAGCTATGTAAGCCAATGACATTAAAACAGTTCAGTGTTCAGTGTTCTCTCTCTCTCTCTCTCTCTCTCTCTCTCTCTCTCTCTCTCTCTCTCTCTCTCTCTCTCTCTCTCTCTCTCTCTCGCTCTCTCTCTGTTTACCCGGGGGCCCACAGGCGTTGATCTCATTCTCCGTGGCTCCATATTTTCTGCATAGACCTTGCAGCTGCTTCACCTCCGTCTGTGACACAACAACAAACAACCCACATCATATTAGTACTTATTTCATCATTGTGCTATGGGTCTGTGCGCAGATGCTGTGTATTATTTTTCTGTTTGAGAGTCCCAGTCATTCACAAGAGGCTAAACTGCAGCATGATTCCTCGTTACAGTATAAAACCATTCTTACAAAACCAGCTCTCACTCTCACTTTCCTATTAGCAGAAGTGTGAGGCTAGTGTCTGTGGCATAATACATGTTTTGGATTCCGACAATAATCATCTGGAGCTTGAGACCTGAAATGGCTGACAACGTGTGTGTGTGTGGGTCCGAAAGTTTTGAATGCTTAACCGTATAAAACACCAATGCACCACAACACGTAACACGATTATGGTGTCAGAAGTGGGATTCGAACCCACGCCCACATTCGTGGACCAGAATGCACCACAATACATAACACGATAGTGTCAACCAATGATAAAAGTAATTTGAGTGAACAGTCAAAACCAAATGCAAGAGATGGTTATTATAAGTATATGCAACAGTTGGTGATAAACCTACGAAAGAGTTGGTGATTTCTATAATGTCAATAGACACTATTACTATCATCCTTCCGGTTAAGTGCCAATAGGAACTATATCATCCTTCCATATTCCTTTTGTGAGGCTATCGTTTGGCATTGAAAGGGAAGAAGAATAAAAACGTTTCGAACTGAAATCATTGATTTAGAGTTGGCGATGGACATACGCGAAAATTGGCGATGAACGTGTACAAAAGTTAGTGATGAACGTGTGTAAGAGTTGGCGATGAACATGTTCAAGATTTGGTGACGAACATGCACAAGGACTGGCGATGAACATGTACAAGAGTTGGTGACGAACGTGTACAAGAGGTAGTGATGAAAATGTGCAACATGCTTACGACCCTCATTCTCAAAATCCGCTTCTTTCAGAATTAGGAAAATAACCCAAGGCTGATACTAACTCTATCCCTTTTCCAAAAAAATGGCCACAAAAAAACCTGTTGCTGTTCATAACAATAATAATTAAAAGAACACGAACAAGGTATGAAAATGAAGGAATAAAAGGTTAGTACGTAAAGGGAAAAGGGAGTGCCTGAAGCTCAGCTGCTGTCACTCTCACTATCAGCAAAAACAATTTCAATGCGAAAATGTGAAGGGGGTGACTAATGTACAAGATAACCGAGTTGGTGATGAAATTATTAGGTATTAGGCAATAGGTACTTTATAGTACAGAGGCGTCTCTGTAAAATTCGGGTTGCTCCCACCTGGACAGCGCGTCGCAGCCAGAGGCAAGCCACCCAATTTGGGTTTTTTTGGATGCGATTTTTGTGTGACTGATGAGGAAGGAAAGGGAAAGGAAGGGGGGGAGGGGATTTCGACCAAATGACAACTTTTTCGTTGCCACTGGGATTAACGTGTGCTAAGTGCATGGGCACACGGGACCTCGGTTTATCGTCACATCCCGAAAGACTCCACGGTTCAGACCGGTAAGGCCTAGTGCAAAGTGAGAGGAAGCATCCCCTGTCTGTACTCAGGTTCGAACTCGGGTTTACTTGACACAAGGAGGCGAACGCGTTACACCTCTGCGTGCCACTCTACACCATTGCAAAGAGAAGAGTCGGTGGTGAGCTCACCCTGTAGCTGGAGGCCTTCCTGGTGCTCTCCTTGCTCTTCTTGGCCGACAGGCGCAGTCTCTGCTTGACGATCTTCAGCTGCACATGATCCTTCTCCTGGATGACCAGCACGAAACCTGCACAATTTTCAAACGAAGCCTCGCGTGTGTAAATGAAGTAGGCCCTCGCATGCTCCGCGACACTCTTCTTCTACGATCGCTCGGACAGTGTCCTGTCCATTTTGAGCGCAGATGCGTCATGCTGCCGCTATGCGCCTAACTAAGAAATAGTTAGGCCCAGCAAGTCCGACGGTACTTCGGCTGGAGGAAATGTTTTTGAAAGTGTTTCGTGAAACAAAAAAAGGCAGGAGAAAGGACCGGTACTAAGGCAGAAAGATAGCAGATGATAGCAAGCAAAGGGAAAAGGCAGAATCAAAGAGAGTGACAGATTAGAGGAAGTTACAAGCACAGAACTTCCAAAAGGTGGGGGAACTATTTATACAAAAGACTCCCCGGTATCCCCACAGGGGGATGCTCCGCGACATGTCTTACAATGTAGCGTTCGCTATTTCATTTGTCACTGGCAGAACGCAATGCCAAGCATTTCATAAAATAAAAACAACCCCAGTTTCTAACGTTAACAAATTCTGGACAAAATAATTTTTTGTAATTATTTTTTTTAACAAGACGTATAATAAAATCACACTGATCAATTTGAGAAGAGCTTTCATGAAAAGTCATCGTGTTTCACTCACTGTTGACAATCCTGACCACTCGCCAAGGCAGGATGAAAATCAAAATGGTGGCCGCCTCGGTGCCCGGATGAGCCCAGATTCCTTCCCAGAAGGCTATGTCTAAAGCCCACGACACCGATACAACGAAAGCGTCGAAAACCTGAGAGAAAAAAAGTGGATATTAAATTGGTTTGAAAATAGCTCGCATAGCACATAATCGTGTTTGGGTTTTTTAAAGACCCCCCACGTCACGTGTCACATTCCCTCTTATGCTCGGAAGATTTCTTAAGATTTCTTACCAGCTATAAGAGGGAAAACACGTGAAAACCGTAATTTTGACACGTGACGTGGTGGGTCTTTAATGTAAGAAATCTGACCACTTGTTTCACAGTATGGCAGATGGAGGCTTTATCGGTAAAACATTACGACAACTTTAACAGTTCGTAGTGAGTAAAAAACAAAAAACATGAAAAAAATGCATGTCATATTCTTTTGTTGTTGTTTTTGTTGTCAACATGTTCCTGTTCAAAAAACAAAAAACATCTCATCTCTCTCAAAAAAACAAAAAACAAAAAAAAATCTCTCATGTCATATTCTTCTCTCTCTGTTCTCTCTTTTTGTTGTTGCTTTAAGAACATTTTGTTAATGACATTAAACAGTGTGTCAAGTGTCAAATCTCTCTCTCTCTCTCCGTGCTCGTCTCTCTCTCTCTCTCTCTCTCTCTCTCTCTCTCTCTCTCTCTCTCTCTCTCTCTCTCTCTCTCTCTCTCTCTCTCTCTCTCTCTCTCTCTCTCTCCCTCTCTCTCTCATTGATTTTCTTAAATAATGTTTACAACAATAATTGACCAGACACTCCTGGAAGACCGGAGTCTTTCAGGAAGGGTGTGTCTTAATGACTTCTATTTTAATTTTTACCCCGTTCGTAAAATCGTTAGAAAAATGAGTTCATAGTCTTTGCATACACTTTAAGGGTTCTCAATAAAGTAGGTCTATCGCATTGGATTAAAAAAAAGACACGGTTAAACCTACTACATAAGTTACATACCTCCAGTTTATAATGAAGGATCTTCTTGCCCATGGCGAACACCTTTAATAATGTCTGCACACAAACAAATAAACAAAAACAATTCATGAGATGCAAAACTTCGTTTGTGCATAAACAATGGTGAGCTTAGGACGCCGATTTGACCGCCAGGGGGCAATCAAACCAGAAGGGGCTTAGCGCATTATATTCTTAGTTGGGGGTAGTGTGTGTGTGAGTGTGAGAGAGAGAGAGAGAGAGAGAGAGAGAGAGAGAGAGAGAGAGAGAGAGGGACTCATCTCCCTCTCTCTCTCTCTCTCTCTCTCTCTCTCTCTCTCTCTCTCTCTCTCTCTCTCTCTCTCTCTCTCTCTCTCTCTCTCACTACCCCCAACTAAGAATATCGCGCGCTAAGCCCCTACTGGTTTGATTGCCCCCTGGCGGTAAAATGCGCGTCCTAAGTTGCTCATTGATTGGCAGAAAAGGCAAGGGACAGGGAAAAGGTGCTTCTAAGGTTGGAGCTGTCCTATTTGTTGGCTTAGATCGTAAACTAACATGTTTTCTTCTAAACAAAGTTCACTTTTAAAAAAGGGGTTAAGGTTGGACTCACTTGTATGACAGAGAAAGAAAGGTTTTCTGACGTTCGGATGTCTATTTCCCTCAGATTTTCCTTTTCTGTGTCAATTCTTCTTCTTCTTCTTCTTCTGCGTTCCCATTGGCCATGTTCAAATCTTTGGTCCAGTCCCGATGGCGAAGTCTGCTGTCTTTCTTAGCGCCTTTGTTGGTCCCCACAGCTTCTCCTGGAGCTCCACTCTCACCGGCCAGGTTTGAACAATGATATTCTTCTTCTTCTGCATTCCCCGTGGCCAAGCTTTAAATCTTTAGTCCAGTCCCTATGGCGAAGTCTGCTGTCTTTTCTTAGCGCCTTTGTTGGTCCCCACAGCTTCTCCTGGAGCTCCACTCTCACCGGCCAGGTTTGACACCGAATGTCTTGGTAAGTAGGGCAGTCCTGGAGGATATGCTCAGGAGTCTGGATGCCAGTGCCACAGGGGCACTCACTTGTGTGTGACAGGTTTATCCTGTGTAGATGTGACAAGAGTTGGCAATGGCTTGTTCTCAGTCTAAACAATATCACCTGGTGCTGACGACTGAGGCCCTGTAGATCATCATTGTCTTTTGCATGTCAATTCAAACAACGAAGAATCGGGTGGGAGAGTAATTAACCCTTTGAAACAACTTGAAAACAACTGATGACCACTAGGACCATAAACGCACTAAACACAACAAAGTCGTGTTGAAGTTTGTGGAGACACAGTTGGAGACAAACGCGCAGACGTTTCGGACAATACATTGTCCTTTATCAATGTGAGGAGAGAGGAAATAATAACAACATCTAAAACTACTACAAGCGAATAAAAAAAAACTACAACAAAACATACTATCCTTGCAAAACAACTTCTTCTTCTTCTTCTTCTTCTTCTTCTTCTTCTTCTTCTTCTTCTTCTTTGTTAGCGAAATTTTCTTCTTTCGTTTTTTTGTCTTGTTGTGTTCTTGTTCTTGTTCTTCTTCTTCTGGTTCTTGTTCTTCTTTTTGTTGTTGTTCTTCTTCTTTTCCTTTTTCTTCTTGTCATTATTATTATTATTTCTTCTTCTTCTTTTTCTTCTTCTTTTTTCTTCTTCCTCCTCCTCTTGCTCCTCTTCCTCCTCCTCTTCTTCTTCTTCTTCTTCTTCTTCTTCTTCTTTCTTCTTCTTCTTCTTCTTCTTCTTCTTCTTCTTCTTCGTTCCCTGCCACACTAAGCATTTAGACCGTTCCGGCGGACCCTTACAGAACAAATAAACGTTATTACAAGAAAGTGGGGGAATTAAATATTTAAATAAATAATGTTTTAAAACACACTGACTCCACGTGGAACAAGCAGCCAAAGAAAGCCATACCTCCAACAGGAGCATGGACAGAAGAATCATGGAGCCCAGGTGGAAGGAGTGGGTCAGGTCGTGGAGAGAATCGTGCTCCGCCGTCTTGCCCTCCGCGGATCGCCTCCTCCTGCTGTGGCTGACGGGGATCTTGAAGAAGCCTATGATCATTTCCCCGGCTTTGGTGGTGGTGGCGGCGGGGGAGGAGGGGGCTGTGGGGTCGCTGTTGTTGTTGGTGTCGTTGTTGCCGTTGTGGAGGCCCCCGGGCAGGCTGATGTTGAGGGTCCCCCCTCCAGTGGACTGAAGATGAAAGGCGCTGGAGGCTGCCGATTGGAGAACCTTGAGCCACTCCTCGCTGAGACCTGTGGCGAGGAGGATAGAATAACGTAAATGATGTACTGATAATTAATTGTTTTTAAATTTTATTTGTAATGATTGATAATGTAATGTGATAAAAAAAAAATAATGATTGTATTTGTAATGATAATGTTATGATGTAATGAAGATACAAAATAGAATGATTGTATTTGTAATGATAATGTAATGATGTAATGAAGATAAAAAATAGAGTGATTTTATTTGTAATGATAATATAATAATAATAATAAATATATAGAATTCTTGTATTTGTAATGATAATGTAATAATGTAATGAAAATAAAAATAGAATGATTGTGTTCGTAATGATAATGATAATGCGGAGACTGGAGGAAGGAGATGGAGGAGGAGGAGGAGGAGGAGGAGGATTATGTTAATGAGGAGGAAGAGGAGGAGGAGGAAGAAGAACAAGATTGTATTTGTAATGATAATGACAATTAGGAGATTGGGGGGAGGGGGGACGGAGGAGGAAGACGATGACGTTAATGAGGATGAAGAGGAAGAGAGAGAAAAAAAAGTAAAAGAGAATACGACGATGACGACGACGACGATTATGACGACGAAGAAGACAAAGAATAAGAAGGAGAAGCATGATAGTGAGGTGGTTCTGGGTAGAGGTGGTTGTATGATATATGGTGTGATAAATTTGAGAGGAGGTGTGGGTTGGATTTGTCATTGGCTTTAAGCAAGACAGGAGGGATGAGACAAAGACAGAGAGAGAGAGAGAGAGAGAGAGAGAGAGAGAGAGAGAGGAGAGAGAGAGAGAGAGAGAGAGAGAGAGAGAGAGGAGGGGGGGGGGGCTGACTGACCGAAAGAGGCCCACACACGGGTACGTTTACAATAAATGTCCTCCATTTTACCACATCACCCTCAAGCAGCACATAAGCGCCCAATCCTCGAAAGCAGAGAGGTCTTTTTAAATGAAACATTTCTCTAGTTGTAGGCGATGCTGAGAAGAAGAAGAAGAAGAAGAAGAAGAAGAAGAAGAAGAAGAAGAAGAAGAAGAAGAAAGAAGAGAAGAAGAAGAAGAAAGAAGAAGAAGAAGAGGAAGAAAAGAAGAAGAAGAAGAAGAAGAAGAAGAAGAAGAAGAAGAAGAAGAAGAAGAAGAAGAAGAAGAAGAAGAAGAAGAAGAAGCAGAAGAAGAAGAAGAAGAAGAAGAAGAAGAAGAAGAAGAAGAAGAAGAAGAAATAATAATAATGACAAGAAGAAAAAGGAAAAGAAGAAGCACAACAACATAAAGAAGAACAAGAACCAGAAGAAGAACAAGAACAAGAACAAGAAGACAAACAAGAAAGAAAAAGAACGAAAGAAGAAAATTAAAATTCGCTGACGTACCGGAAGGAGGAACGATAATCCCATTGGCCGCCAGCTGTGAGGACAGTGACGTCACGTTGGGGCTGCCGCCATGTTGGGAGTCAGAATGCTGGTGCTGGTGATCCCATAGTACCTCCTGGATGGTGTCCAGTTTCAGGTTGCTGACGTCATCGTGTCCGGTGGCGTTGAGCACCGGCAGCTCGTGCCAGAGCAGCGACGATAAGTTCGTGTCCAGCACTTCCCACTCATGGAGGGTCTCTGGCGTTGGGAAAGAAAGAATAGTTAGAGCGTATGAATATTGTTGGTTCAAGTAGCTATATTGTACTTTGTTTTCACATTGTACTTTCTTGTATATATGGTACTTCTATAGGGAAGACGGGGTAAAAAAAAAAAGCCCATGGGCGGGTAAGAAGCCCAGGCCAATTATCTCATGAAATGAAGCAAATTGCAGTCAAATGTTGCCAATGAGACGAACGCTAAACATTAACGTTTGTGTGTGAGTGAGAGAGAGAGAGAGAGAGAGAGAGAGAGAGAGAGAGAGAGAGAGAGAGAGAGAGAGAGAGAGAGAGACAGAGAGAGAGAGAGAGAGAGAGAGAGAGAGAGAGAGAGAGAGAGAGAGAGAGAGAGAGAGAGAGAGAGAGAGAGAGAGAGAGAGAGTGAGAGAGAGAGAGAGAGAGAGAGAGAGAGAGAGAGAGACCGTTAGCACACCATATAGGTTTAAATGCTTCATAGGAAATGTATTTGAAAATGATTGTATTTTATTTGAGGAAAATTTTAAGCAGCTTAAGCTATCGGCAACAAAAGGCCTATTGTCATTTTGTTGGGTTTTTTTCCAAAGAGATGTAATTTACTAGAACAATCACATGCTTCACAAATAACATAAACGAGAAAATGTATACTTAGACCTTTTTTTCCCCTGCTCATGAATAAAACGTGTTTTTATTTACATCTTAATTTCATTTAGTTCAATCGCCTTCAAAAGATGAAAGAACACTGCACTGAAAAGATTTCCTTTCAATGCAAATATAACACCGGAAGCGAATACATACGCGCGCATGCGCAGGGTTATTTTTGACAGGTTGATTTATGACTTCGGAAATTGGCAAGTACTTTTACTCACCCTCGCTCATTCTTTCTTTTCTTCTCCTTCTTCTTCTTTGTTGTTTAGTGGATTGGTTCATGTTTAAATCGTCAACTGTGGCTGGTTAGGTTGATTCATGTATTCGTTGCTTAAAGATAGATTATTCCTCAGATTATAGTTTGATTTGTTTATGTTGATAAATAGTAGCTGACGGATTGCTGAGTATTATTTTCTATTATTATTTCACAAATAATGGTTGATCGTTTGTTCAACTGTTTGATGAAATGGTGGGTAATTTATGTATTTATTTAACTATTTACTTATTTCTGTGTTTAGTCATCCATTTATTTGGTGTGTGTGTTGGTTGGTTTGTCTATTCATTATTTCCTTGCTTGCTTGTGTTTACATTTCCAATGATGCAATGCTTTGATAATAATGTTATTATGCCTCATGTAATCACCCTCCCCACCCTCCCACACGATACCGGCAGTGAGGCCTATTCATTAAAATGTTCGACTTCGACTTTTTTCTTTGTTGATTTTGTTCACATTTTCTCACCTTCCCTAGTTACATTTTGTTCTATTCCTTATCTCCTCTTTCCACCCAGTCTTCTCTCGTCGCCATCTTTTGCCTTTCCTCGAAGTCTATGTTTATCCCATATTCATCCAGTCTTCTCTCGTCGCCATCTTTTGCCTTTCCTCGAAGTCTATGTTTATCCCATATTCATCCAGTCTTCTCTCGTCGCCATCTTTTGCCTTTCCTCGAAGTCTATGTTTATCCCATATTCATCCAGTCTTCTCTCGTCGCCATCTTTTGCCTTTCCTCGAAGTCTATGTTTATCCATATTCATCCAGTCTTCTCTCGTCGCCATCTTTTGCCTTTCCTCGAAGTCTATGTTTATCCCATATTCATCCAGTCTTCTCTCGTCGCCATCTTTTGCCTTTCCTCGAAGTCTATGGTTATCCCATATTCATCCCGGAAAGGTCTTTAACCGGAACTCTCCAACATTTACATATTTCATGGAGCTACAACCCTTTTTTTTTTATCTTTCCAGGATGAGACATACTATAATGACGTTTTGTATTGTACCTGACAGGCAAGTTGACTGGTTGTCTAAATCTGGACATTAATTACAATACCATCCTGCCATCATTGACACTCCTACATCGTCACACGGAAGCTGAGATTGTTCGCAGCGCGCAAATTGTGCGTGGGAGAATTTCCTGGTTCGAGCAAGGGCAATTTGTTTTTTCGGTCAGGGTTCATTCTTTTTTTTAGGGTACCGGGTAACGCAAGAGTAATTGCCAACACCCCCCCGCCCCCCCCCCCCCCCCCACCCTCCCCCCCCGCCCCACCCTTTTTTTTTCCTTAGGTCGTGTACACCACATAAGCTCGATATATTTCGTGCGGAAACCCGTGCGCAATCCATAAATAAGTGAAACAAAGAAGGGAAAAGATTTGCGCACGTGTCCGAATTTCCCCTATATGCGTAAATTTTTATCCTTCTTTCTTCCACTTATTTGGGGTTTTCCGTACGGAACGTACGCGTCTAATGTGAACCCGGCCTTAGTCTTTCCAGTATTTTGATCAAGGCGAAACAGATTGAGTTTTCCAACTCGGAAGAAATCCTCAGTACAAGTTCACATTACAAATTAAGAGAAATTAGCAATCTTTTCACTCGACTGAATTTGGACATTTTGGGGGGGGGGGGGGGGGGGGGGGGGGCGGGGGGTGTGTGGGGGGGGAGTGGGGCGAGCGAAGCTGAAGTCATAATTATGTTTCCTGTCTTGGCAGCGTTGGCAGATATGTGACAGGTTTGTCCACAAAACATTCTAGCAGGTCTGTCTGTGATTGTGCTGTAGAGTGGGGTTTCCCGAGCAGCTGACATTGACAAGACTCTTCCTACGTGAGTTGTGTCATACATTATGTTGCCTGGTTGTTTGGGTTGTTGTTTTTGCGGTATGTCAAAGTTTATAGTTTTTTTGATGAGGAAAAGGTGTCACCGTGTCACGTCAAACACGTCTTCAACAATGGACACTTATATGCTTTTCTTTTTTCTTTTCTTTTTCAAGCAGTTTTAATCTGTCAAGAACTGGATAACGTAGAGCGTGTATACAACACACTTTTGCTTTAGTTGACGTGAATCATATTACTTGAGACTAAGCGAACAATCAAACTATAAAAACGAGCCATTATTGTAAGAAATAGAGCGGTTTGTGAATCATAATGCTATACTTGAGACTAAACGAACAATCAAATAATAAAGAAACGAGTTATTATTGTAAGACATAGTGCGGTTTGTGAATCATAATGCTATACTTGAGACTAACCTGACAATCAAACCATAAAAACGAGTTATTATTGTAAGAAATAGTGCGGTTTGTGAATCATAATGCTATACAAACCATAAGAATGAGTTATTATTGAAAGAAATAGTGCGGTTTGTGAATCATAATGCTATACTTGAGACTAAGCGAACAAGCAAACCATAAGAATGAGCCATTATTGTAAGAAATGGTGTGGTTTATATATTTCGAGAGATCAAAAATGCCCTGATACACCCCTGATACTTTTTAGTCACATCCTATTTCCTGTTTCATTTCCATTTTTATTTCATTTTCGTTTTTTCATTTTCTTGGAGTTTTTATTTTCGTTTTGTTAAAAAATTATTTATTTCGTTTCTGTTTCCGTTTCCGTTCCCGTTTTACCTTTCTTTCCATTTCTTTCTTTCCGGTTTCGTTCTCTGAGATAAAGGATCAAAGACAAAAGGTGGCAAATTCGTCCTTTCTGGATCATTCACAAATTGATAATAAAACTCACGAACTTTGGATTCTGTCTGGTGCATTGACATAATTAAATTTTGAAGTCACTTGTTTCATATACAGTATTTCCCTTTTGATCAAATAAAGAAAAAATATTACAATGACTGACTCTCTCTCTCTCTCTCTCTCTCTCTCTTTCTCTCCACCTCTTCTCTCTCTCTCTCGTACTCATCCTCCCTCTCTCATTCTCTCTCTCTTCGTCCAGCATCATCGTCTCCTCTCTCCCCCTCTCTCTAGCTCTGTGTGTGGTGTGTCGCCGCGTCTCTTCACAGCTCTGTGGTGTGATGGAGAGAGAGAGAGAAAGAGAGAGAGAGAGAGGGAAGTCGGAATTCGGAAGTTTACTGAATAAGGCCAACAGCCCCTTTCAGGAGGAGGGGGGGACAAACACTTAATACATTCATTATTGTATGACAGAAAAATAAAGAACAAAAAACATAATATTATACATACAGGAAATAAACAAGCATGCATAACTAAAACGAGAGATAGATCGAAAGAGAGAGAGAGAGAGAGAGAGAGAGAGAGAGAGAGAGAGAGAGAGAGAGAGAGAGAGAGAGAGA
>CM065701.1:31030468-31040468 GCA_017654935.2 Phymorhynchus buccinoides
CGGTGAAAGGGTTAAGCCATGGGTAAACCAAAAAATCAAAGAATTTGTTGTTGTCTTGGGTCTTATAGACACACTGACCCACCACGATTAAGTCCCTTGTTTCTTTTCTGGGTAGCTGTGACCCACATACAAATGCCCCCAACTTCAAATTGAGGCTGCTCTTCAAAATTATGTTTCGCTTTGAATTTGGGGGCAATTGTATGGGAGTCAAACCTGGTCAAAACAAGATTTCTTACCAACTATAAGAGGGAAAGCACGCGAAACCCGTGATTTTGACACGTGATCTGGTGGGTCTTTAAGGTCCCTACCACGTACTGCGCATCTGGGGATACCAGCGCTAAAATAGTTCAAACTGATACCACAACAGTTAGTAAAATGGGGACGATGGGGAAGGGGGAGAATAGTAAGCTATATAATAGATAACCATCTTTATTATATCAGCTTTAATTAAAAAGGAGCATTAAAACCTTCCCAGAGGCGCGTTTGAAAACCCAACTTCCCTATAAAGAGAAGCATGTAACATATTGTATACAAAACATTGAAACATATACATGTAACACATAGCATGCATACATACATTTAAAAATGGCAATATTCTGTTTCTGATAGATTGAAAATATAATGTTAATATATAATGTTAAGTGGGGCCTGGGCCCTTCCGGCTGAACTGGGGGGTAATGGTCTTATCCCAGGGTAAGCAGTAGGTCTTTCTCCTTTCTCTGTTTTCTCCTAGGTTCATGCGCACTCCAAGTTCCGTCGCGATTTATCGTCAGAAGTGGCGTCTGCGACGTATCCAGACAGAAACAGAAAAGACTTCAGACTTCAGACACTTTATTTTACAAGGATAAGAATTTAGGATAGGCGTATTCTTCGATTCTGTCCTTGGTTCTAAGCATGCAACATGTCATTCTTCGGCGGAAGAAAATAAGAGTTGCTAGGACAAAAGTCAGGAGAATGGACCAGTAAGGCAGACAGATAGTAGATGACAGTATGTATGCCAGTCAGTCGTTTCCTACCATACGCAAAGGGAAAAGGCAGAGTCAAAAACAGTGACACATTAGAGGAAGCTACGAGCAGAGAACTTCCAGAAGGTGGGTGAACTATGTGTATGGTGAGCATACGTGACCCAGTCTGTTAGAAATGCTTGTACGAATGGTGAGTGAAAGGAGCATTGAGTCGCTTAGCATGATTATGCGCTATATAAGCATTATTAATTATTATTTATTATTATTATCTAAGGCCCCCGGAATCCGGGGAAGGGGGGGGGGTCATTGCTTTAAATCGCAGAGCGTGGGGTGGGGTGGGGTGCTTAGAAGCGAGGGGGGGGGGGTGTATGTGCGCGAATGCGGTGGGAAGGAGCGCTGGGGATTACAAAGAAATTCTGATCCTTTTTAAGCACTCCTTTTCTACTAGCCGACACAAATCCACATTCGGTAATTATTATTAATTTTCGCAAGTCAGCTTTATGATTTAGGAATGAAGACGGATGCATAATAATAATTATATGCAGGTTCATGGGGATTGGGTCAGTGGGAACAGAGAGGCGAAGCCCGGATGTAGCCATTCTTTATACTCTCCTCCAAGAGTAATCCATATTTTTAGCCACCTCCTCGCCATCGACATCAGTACAGTGGGGGGGTAGTAGACACGTGACACACGCAAGAGACGGAAGAAGAAAAAAATGACATGTCATGTCGTCATTTTGCATTTTGACAATAATGTGGACCAGAGACGGGAGAGAATGGCTGAGAGAGAGAGAGAGAGAGAGAGGGAGAGGGAGAGATAGAGAGAGAGAGAGAGAGAGAGAGAGAGAGAGAGAGAGAGAGAGAGAGAGAGAGAGAACAGAACAACAGAACAACGTTTTAATGAACCGGGCCATCTGCCCATGTCAAAGGGAACAGTGGGATGGGGAAATTGTTAAATCAAACAACAACAACAACAACAACAAAAAGGATGGGAAAATCCATAACACGAGATTTTAAGCAAGATATCCTCATACATAATTACACCAAGCCTCGCTTATCTGCGCAGATCGTAAGGCGTGAGAGAGAGAGAGAGAGAGAGAGAGAGAGAGAGAGAGAGAGAGGAGAGAGAGAGAGAGAGAGAGAGAGAGAGAGAGAGAGAGAGAGAGAGAGAGAGAGAGGAGAGAGGGGGGGGGGAGAGAGAGAGAGAGAGAGAGAGAGAGAGAGAGAGAGAGAGAGAGAGAGACAGACAAACACACAGAGAGAGAGACAGACAGAGAGAGAGAGAGAGAGAAGAGAGAGAGAGAGAGAGAGAGAGAGAGAGAGAGAGAGAGAGAGAGAGAGAGAGAGAGAGAGAGAGAGAGATTATTAATTTTGGTAGGGGTGTGGGTGCCGGTGGAAGATGTTAGCAACTATTATGAGAGAGAGAGAGAGAGAGAGAGAGAGAGAGAGAGAGAGAGAGACAGAGAGAGAGAGAGAGAGAGAGAGACACAGAGAGACAGAGAGAGAGAGAGACAGAGAGAGAGAGAGAGAGAGAGACAGACAGACAGACAGACAGAGAGAGACAGACAGACAGACACAGAGAGAGAGAGAGAGAGAGAGAGAGAGAGGGAGAGAGAGGAGGGAGAGAGAGAGAGAGAGAGAGAGAGAGAGAGAGAGAGAGAGAGAGAGAGAGAGAGAGAGACAGAGAGTGAGAGAGAGAGAGAGAGAGAAGGGTGCGCGGGGTGTGGTGGAGGTGGTGTGGTGGTGATGGAGTGCATGGTTTTAAGGGGACAGGAGGATGCAAAACGAACAAAATTTGAAAGTTTACGTCCTCTTGACCCGGAGGGCACATGTGGGGCATTGTTAACTATAAATGTGGGGAAAGCAGGGGGACGGACGGGGGGGGGGGGGGGGGGGGGGGGGGCATTAAAAAAAAACATTGTCGAGAATAAAAAATAAAAAGTATGTAAATAGTTTGTTTTATGTCCTCAGACCTTATTCGAATTTCAAAACTTTGTTGTGTACTTTTTAAAAAGTGTTCCTGAAAAATGTTAATCTCCTAGCTCAGGGAGCAATAGCCAACAGTTTTAATCTAACATTTTAAAACAAATGTAAAAATGTATAACCTAGAGTAGTCTTGTGCGAGCCATGGCACTTATCAAATAACTTGACCTTTATTCAAGATAAACATTATAGAATTACAAGACAAATTAAAAAAACTATCAATTAAAAACATCTATATTTGGAGAAACTCTTTCTTACTTTCTCCAACCCCCCCATCCCCCCCCCCCCCCCCCTTTCCCCCAAATCCAAAGACTATAGTAATGTCCCATATGGCTATGCCGAGAGGACGTAAAACATAAACTTCGCGGGGGTGGGTGGGGGGGGGGGGGTGTTATATTTATCAGTTACTAAAAATAAAGATGAAAATTATTGACAGCATTCACTGTAAGTCTCCTTTGTTACTTACTACTTGACTACGTACTTTTAATATTTACTAGAAGGTATAAACAAAAATGTGGGTTTTTAAATAAAAATCAAGTTTGGGGAAATAAGGATGCCATGGATTGAGCAACTCTTACAGGCCTGGGTATTGTAGTACCTCCAGGATCTGCTCAGAGCATTGAATGATGGTTGGTTGACGGTTCGTCCCATAATGCGCTGTTTTGCAGCCGAGTGGACGTAAAATCTAACTTTCATTGCAGGGCCGGAATAAGCCCAGGGAGAGAGAGAGGGGGGGGGGGGGGGGGGGGCTGCAGCCCACACCCTTTTACCTAACAATTTAAAAAAAAAACTTAATGTCGCCGAGCGGCAGCTAAATTACCTCGCGAGCTATACCTAGCACTCATCAGCACCACCGGTTGATAGGTACTATCCTCCATAACATGCACACAAGGACAGTGTGGAAGCAGCATGGTGTGTACTTAATGGTTCAAAACATGTTTCAATAGGGGTATGGACAGTAATGGCATTAGTCCTTTATTTCATGCCCAGATTGCACTATTTTGCTTCTCGGGTTGAAACATTTTCCGACATTGTCGAGAATAAAAATAAAAAGTATGTAAATAGTTGTTTTATGTCCTCAGACCTGATTCGAATTTTAAAACTTTGTTGTGTACTTTTAAAAAGTGTTCCTGAAAATGTTAATCTCCTAGCTCAGGGAGCAATAGCCAACAGTTTTAATCTAACATTTTAAAACAAATGTAAAAATGTATAACCTAGAGTAGTCTTGTGCGAGCCATGGCACTTATCAAATAACTTGACCTTTATTCAAGATAAACATTATAGAATTACAAGACAAATTAAAAAAACCTATAAATTAAAAACATCTATATTTTGAGAAAATATTTCTTTCTTTGCTTCTCGGGTTGAAACATTTTCCGGGGGAGCATGCCCCCGGATGTAGCTTAATAACAAGAAACATTATGTATTTATTTATTTATTAGGTCTTTAGTAGGACACCATCTTCATGCGTAAGCATACACTATAAAAACAAACAACAAAAACGTGATTACATGGCTATGAAAGAATATTAAAAAAATTACTGAAACAGACTGCGACTTCACTGGAACATACAACAAACAAACAACTACACAACAAGTAACAAGTAACAAGTGTAAACTGACAAACAGGTTTTACGCTTTGCGTAATTTACGCATTGGACTGTAGAGGGGAAGTATTTTTTTTTTTTAGCTTGTTGATTTTTTGCTCTTTTTGTTGTCTGTTTGTTGCTACTTTTGCTATATTTGATGTTTGCTGTTTAATTGTTTGTCTATGTTGATAAAGGCGCATTCGCCGACATATCCAGTAGTTTTGTTTTTTGTCTCTTGTGAATAAAACAACGTCACTTTACGCTTGTCGTGTAGTTGTTTGTTTGTTGTGTGAAAGAATAGTACAAGAACCTTTTTTTCCCGGATGCATCTGACGGAATTAAGGTCCGCATTCAATAATGCCAAAGTGACCTACGATTCAGGAACCAGCCATCTGTCACACTCTCCATTAAAGGGGCCGCTACATTACATACGATTCTATCTCAATGCGATGCGATTTGGCTTAAGCAACTTTTTATTCAATGTCAAGTAACAACAAATGCAATAAATACCGTTTGAACAGCAACAAGCTTAAAGCTTATAGTGCGCCAATTAAGATACCCATTACACATCTAACTTGACGGCTGCATAGAAGAAATAATACATACATACATACATTCATACATACATACATACATACATACATTCATACATTCATACATACATACATACATTCATACATACATACATACATACATACATACATACATACATACATACATACATACATACATACATACATACATACATACATACATACATACATACATACATACATACATACATACATACATACATTCATACATACATACATACATACATACATACATACATACATACATACATACATATAAATTTAAATAAATAAGATCAAAAGAAGAAACAGAAAGTGAAACAAATGAAGTGAAACATAATTTGAAGAGAGACACGGAGATTATAACTCCACAGCATTAAACAATCTACATGCTTACACGTTGGAATACAATATTTAACAATGGAACTTTACAAGATATGAACATAAAAAATAATGATGCTAATCTGAAAACCTACCGCTTTATTTGTGGACAGTGTCAAATAATATAAAGCTTGACTGGTTTGCCCAGTTCGTGAAATAGCCAATTTAAAACTCGCAATTGAGAAAAGCAATTTGAATGAACAATAGTTTTTGTTCATTAGCACACATAGATCAAGAATGGGTTCAAACGAATGAGAAATCTTATCTGTAGATTAGTTAAAATTATTTTATTCAAAGACTTAATTTGATCAAACGTTTGATTCAACATGTGGCTCAGGCATGCCCCAGCTTAGCATCTGGTCGAGTTGGGGGACAGGATAGGGGTGCAACTACAATGTAGAAAAGAGTGATACCATTGAATCAACCTTAACCAATACATGTGTGAATGGGGATTTTAAAAATGTGATATACATTGTCCATTTCATAAATTGGGCGAAGCATTTTGCCCATTTCATGAAATAGGCAATTCACGGATTGGGCGTAACATATGCATGTGACTATAAAAAAAATCTTTTTAAATGTATGTTAAATTAACACGATAACGTTTGAATGGGGGGACCCTGGACCACTCAAACTTTGCATGCGGGCAGGTAGTCACGATATCTGGACCACGTTTGAAGATGAAGGTCATAGGTCAAAGGTCAAGGTCACTAGAGAAGAAAAATGTGCCGTGCGGCTGGTGAAATAGCGTCTTCACGCTGGACTCTAGTTCTAAACGTAGCCAGATTGGGAAATGTACGTGTCACTTGTCAACGCGATATGTACTTACAGGGAACTAGGAAATACAACCCACATAAACTGTCACTGACCAACCCATTTGACTTTCTCGATAGGCTACTATACATTGTCCAGGTACAAACAAAACAGCAACAACAACAACAACAACAACAACAAACAACCATTTGGCGTTTCACAAGCATACATAGAAAAATGAAGGGACATTTTAATCTAAATGTTTAAAAGTTTATGTGACGAAAAAATATGTGCGGTCAAATGGTGCATGTGTGTGAAGAGCAACCATCTAAAAATATAAATCTATCCAAATTTTTAAAAAAAATTAAAGACCCACCACGTCACGTGTCAAAACCACAGTTTTCACGTGTTTTCCCCTCTTATAGCTGAAATCTTCCTAGCATAAGAGGGAATGTGACACGTGACGTGGGGGGGGGGGGAGGGAGGGAGTGTCTTTAAAACCATAATTGTGGGAAGAAAGGACAGCTGTCTGACGACCGTGTCAAACTCTCGAGCTAACTTTTTTCCTTCAGTAGGTCCACCCCTAAATTTACGGTATTATAGATTGCTGATCAATTATTTAACTTCCATGACGGCTTGTGAACCATGGTGAAATCGATATTTCTATCGTCGGTTTTTGTTTGTTGTTGTTGTTGTTTTTGGGTGTGTTTTTGTGTTTTTTTCACAGGGTTAAGCTTATTTAATTTTCTAGGGATTTGTTTTCTCAAACCCAATAGGCTCTTACTCAGAGTTGAGGATTAGACAGAAAAAGATGTGAGCCTGTTACTAAATTAGATGGAAAAGAACAGGCTTCAGTTCCAAAAGATTCGAATGCTTAGTATTTATCTTTACAATCAGTCAGCCAGTCTCTCTCTCTCTCTCTCTCTCTCTCTCTCTCTCTCTCTCTCTCTCTCTCTCTCTCTCTCTCTCTCTCTCTCTGTCTCTCTCTCTCTCTCTCTCTCTCTCTGTCTCTCTGTGTGTGTGTCTCTCTCTCTCTCTCTCTCTCTCTCTCTCTCTCTCTCTCTCTCTCTCTCTCTCTCTCTCTCTCTCTCTCTCTCTCTTCTGTAGATTATCAATGCAAGGTAGGAAGCTCAGTGGCAATATGACAAATACATAACTCCTTTTCAATTTGTTCAAAAGCCATATCTGACCACACCGGTTCTGGATAAACATATATAAGAAATTATTCTGTTTTGAAGGATAGGCCTATAGTCCATGCTTACATCATATCCCCAAAAGTAAAAGCTGAGAGATAGTCAGACAGACAGACAGACTAGCAGATTAAATAAATGATGCAGATTTACAACAAAGACAAAAACATAACCTCCTTGGCGAAGGCATCAATATTGTAGGCAGAAACTGACAGAGACAGAGACAGACAGACAAACCGAGAAAGAAAATATAGCTGCGTCATTCCCTCAACCTCCAACTTGCAAAGACGCATTTCCTAGCCGCTACGTAGCGAAGCAAGGAAGGCATTTCGTTGGACACCACTACTTCGCAGCAAAGCTGGTTAATTACGTAGCAGCCTCGCGAGTATCCACGATTGCTAAATAAAATGGCGGCCGCGTTTCTGCTTGAAACGATCAGCATTAATTTGAACATTGTTTAGTTTTCTAACAACTAGAGGGATTTTGTGGACGAGTTCAGTGTTGATATTAAAACCACATACTGTCCAATGTACGGGTTGTTTCAGACAGCCATTTTCCCTTATCTTTGCTAGCCTTAATTAAACTGGAAATCCACATCCACGTTTTCCCGATGGCACGGCAGTTCTTTTGTCGTTGTCGTCCTAGGTTCTGTGACGAAACCTGAAGTTTTTAATCCATCCAAACGGAAACGGCACATTGCCTTTTCTGTTTGAAAGAGATGGCGCCTTGCTTATCCAGACATGACCTTGACCGACCCCCTCCCCCCCCCCCTTTCCATAGCTCGACTGAGGCATTTTTCTTATAGAATTTCATGGTGCCGCCGTCCCTATTTCGTGGATGGCAATGGCAGCATTCGCTACATGCTCAGAAAACTCCTGCCGTCGGCAGTGCCTGTGATTTTCCATTGCCTTATGTCTTATGGATTTAAGCAGTAGAAATTAGCTTGAGCGATTAACTCGACATAATTTTTGCCTTTGTCATTGCTGTCGCCGTGCCGTTTACGGCCAGTGCATGAGGATTTCCAGCTTTACTCGTCTAACTTTGCTAGCTTGGCTAGACACTCGGAAACGTACGCCAGAGCTGCGTTTCTGATCTGCTAGCAAAACTAGCCAAGCTAGCCGAGTAAAGCTATCAAAGATAGGGGAGAAATGGTCGTATGAAACGGCTGTACAATCGCAGATGTGGTACTAATGGTAATCATTCAACAACACTCAACTCTTCAAACATCCCTCTAGTTGTTAGAAAGCTAAACAATGTTAAAATTCTGAAAAATTTGAATAGAAACTCAGCTGCCATTTTATTTAAGGTCTATGTGCACGTTAACACTGTTCTCAAGATAATTATATTTCCCCATGGCAACACGGCAGTGATAATCCACTCTTAATATGACTTACAGCTCACTGTGTTGCCATGATGGGGGAATAGAAATATCTTGTGAATAGTGTTAACGTGTACACAGACCTTTAGCAAGCGTAGCTACTCGTGAGGCAGCTATATACGTAGTTAACCTAGCTGGCTAGCTTTGCTGCGAAGTAATGATGTCCAATGAAGCGCCTTCCTAGCTTCGCTACGTAGCGGCTAGCTGAACTACGCTTAGGAAACGCGTCTCAGCAGAACTTATGAAAGACGACTTGTCCGAAAATCCCTTAAGCCACAGTGTTAATCTCCGACAAACAAGGGCGGCAATTCATCAGGCGAAGTAACATGAAGGGAGGGAACCTTCATCCATTGGAAATGGGAGTTCCCCCGCCTTGTCTCCAGGAACAGACGACATTATTGTACAGTGACGTCAGAGATTTTATACTAATGGGGGACGCTGGTGTTGTTCTCAACCTGCGTTAAGTAACTAAAGAGAATGACGCGGCGCGGCCCCCCCCCGCCCCCCCCCCCCCCACCCACCCCCCCCCCGCCCCTCAATGTCTAAATATAGAAACAGGGAAGCGCAAACCCCCCCCCCCCTCCCCGATTGGTGGACCCCCCCCCCCCCCCCTATTGGTAGGGGAAAAGTTTGTTTCTATTTATTGGAACTTGCCGATTTTCTAAGTTTGTTTGATTTTCTGTTTTGTGTTCAACTGTCTCCTAAGTCTATTATCCACGTTCTTGTGTCACCCGGGGGCCCCCCCCCCCCCCCCCCCCCTCCCCCCCCCCCCCCTCCCCCCCCCCCCCCCCCCCCCCACCCCCCCCCCCCCCCCCCCCCCCCCCCCCTTTTCCCACCACCCCCCCCCCCTCCCCCCCCCACCCCCCCCCCCCCCCCCCCCCCACCCCCCCCCCACCCCCATCCCCCCCCCCCCACCCCCACACCCCCCCCCCCCACCCCCTTTAGTTTTCTAGTTGTTGGTTTTTCTTTTCTTTTTTTAACATCTCACTGCTGTTCAGAGAGGGACGTTTAGTTTATCTATATTTTTATAATTTTTTTCAAGCCAACCGAAGTTTACCATAAGTAACAAATAACAGTCAAGAATATGTTGTAGTATTGTTTTGATCTATATTGTTAAAAATGCGGGACTTTCCTGTTGTTGCACTGCCCCTGGGCATTGCCTCCAGGATCGTTCCCACCATCTTTGAACG
>CM065701.1:31047968-31052968 GCA_017654935.2 Phymorhynchus buccinoides
AATGGACATTTTTGGCTGATGGATGGCGGTGAAAGGGTTAAAGGTGGACCCTGATGGATGAGTTTTTTGCAAGAAACACGTCGAGATCACCAGAAAGACAGCTTTTTCAAGGATCGGAACACTCACTTTGCTCTGGTTTTCCTAGAAATGAAACCGTCAAAAGGGCGATTCCTCCTTGGCGGAGATGCCGGAGAGAGTAGCCATTTTGGATGGGGTGGGTGGAGGTCACTCATTGTGGTTGAAGCGTTTTTTTTTTTTTGTAGTGCAGTAAAAAAAAATTGGAGCTATTTCCTTTGTTGTGAGCGAAACTCCTTTAGATAAACTGTATAAAATTAAAAATAAATAAATAAAAAGGCTTGTATTGCGAAACTTTCTTGCAAACGTTTTGGTCTAAACACAGGCGGCCATTAGAAAAGAGACGACACACGCCTTCTCTTTGGGTGAAAGCATTTGACTTCCAGCACCTCCGCCAAAAAGGAATCGCCGATTTGACGGTTTGATTTCTAGGAAACCAGAGCAAAGTGAGTGTCGCAATCTCTGTAAAGGGTGTTTTCCTGGTGATCTGGACGTGTTTCTTACAAAAACTCATCCATCAGGGTGCCCCTTTAACAACAAGAAGAAGAAGAAGAAACGGTCTATTTGTACCAAACATTACCTGATACACCGAGCACGAACGAAGGGAAGCAGACCAGTTTTCATCATGGTGAGGCCAAACAGATCAACCTCCCTCATAACCAAATGTATTCGAATTTCGCCACAATTTAGCCGTTTCTTTTATATAGCTTGATATCAAGCATTTATTTAGGCATTTTAATGTAACATAAATTCAATCTTCTTTTTTTTAGGTTTTCAATTCTATTTTGTTCTTCTTTGAACCCCATATTGTCAGTTATTGCCGGTTACGGCAGGTGGACATCATTGGCAGAAGAAGAAGAAGGGGCATTATTACGTATAAAAAAAAAAGAAGAGTGCCAGTAAAGAGATCTTCTCTTCTTCAGCTGTGCGTGGCCACAATCAACACTTTGATTGCTTTGCCACGGAACCGGGGAGGTTCTACCACTTATGCTGGCGGGAAAAAAAGAGATAAACAAGATCGTATCATTCCATGCACAGTCGATCTTCAGTCTTTGTTCAAAACGAATATGAAAGAGGGTCTGCTTATGTCACTAGTGGACACAACTATGTTTGTAAGCTAACAAAGGTGTTCCAGATTTGTTCACTTCGTCTCCCAAAAGAATTGGTATGAACAGCACAAAAACAGTTGTCACCATCTTTGATTGAAAATAATACACATCTGTTCCGTCGCACACAAAGTTGAGCTATTTAGTTAAAAGGCTGAAAACAAAAAATATTAGATTTAACCCTTTCACCGCCAAAGTCGCATTTTAGCACCACAGTGATTTAACACCTATGTCACTAAAATGCACCAAATTGGGGTCTATTATCCAAAGACCCTATTGTCTTAGTTTTGGGAAGTAGGGATAGACCTTATTTTATATACGTCACAGAAGAATCCCCAATACTGCAGATGGATTTTGTTCTCTCTACCCAGGTGAATTGAATGGAAAGTTTTGGCTGAAATATGGCTGGCGGTGAAAGGGTTAAAATAAAATGCACCAAGCATGTCCTTTAAATATTTTGGCTGTATGTTCTACATATTATTTCAAATATATTTCTTTCATCAGATTAATTGTTAAAATAAAATTTGTTGAGCAATGTCATGAAACATATTTAGTAGAAAATGTTCTTAAGTAATTCACTTAATATCGCAAACATGAATAAAATTGCCCATGAGTGAAAATCTAGCAATTTGCACTGAATAAAACCACTTTACGCACATACTACAACATATTCTTGACTGTTATTTATGAAACGTTATTTATGGTAGACTAAAGTTGGCTTGAAAAAAACCTTCTGAAAATAGAGATGAACTAAATGTTCCTCCTCCCGAAACAGCTGTGAATAATCAAACTGTTAATGCACTTCTAAAACACTTGGTGTCAATTCGATAAGAGACAGTAAAAAAAAAGAAAAAAGGATCAACTCCACAAAAAGGGACTTTGGTATAACTGAATAAACACTGTTTTGTTGTTGTGGGTTTTTATTTTCCCCCAAAACCCATTCTGTTGGAATGCAGAAAATGACCTCTGCAACTAGGGTTATTAAAGCCCTTGACAGTGAGAGTGATGCCCTTGCTTGTCAGTACTGACAAGGGCATTCACTCTTGCGAAAGGCAGCCATTTAGTAGCATCAAATAGGGTTATTGGCGAGAATTATCTCCCTGTTTGGTCAGTACTGAACCATCTTCCCCTACCCACCAAGGGCATTCACTCTTGCAAAAGGTGTTCGTTGCAGACCCCATGCCATTTACACATAAAATATGGGCAGATAATTAATTGAGCGAGAGAAGAAGAAGAAGAAGAAAAAACCTCAGTAGTTTCCAGTCCTAGGCTGATCCAACTGGATTGTGAATCAACAACGTCAGTCCACTATCGTGTGACAAACTCTGGGGCCAATGGCGGGGAGGCAGTTCATTTGCTGAGAGAAGGAATGAATTTGGGAGAGAGAAAAAACAAGAACCCCCCACAAGAAACAGATGGCTGAGTGAAAAACGTAGAAACAAATGATGGCATACGCCATATAAACGCAGTCCCAGTTACCAGCGACACCCACACACACATATATATGTTCGTTTCAAAGACATAGGGACAAAAAGGTTTTAAACAATTTTCCTACTATTGCATTTCAAATGCTCTAACTTTTGAGTCCTGTAGGCTGGAGGAACGGTGCCAGCAGTAAACTGAAATTTACTCCCCCCCCCCCCCCCCCCACACACACACACACACACACATACACACACACACACACATCCGTCCATTATCATTGAAATAATCAGTGTTTTTGTCATATTCACCGGACTTGCGTCGATATGGCTTGTCATTTGGTAAATCTGTCACCACGGGCAGTATCTAGGCATCCTAAGGAACCAATCTGCTGAGTTTCGTTAAGATTGGTTCAGTGGTTTTAGGCGCTTGTGAAGCGGAACATGTTTTGGTCACAGCAGATGCACACGTGGACAGTCAGAGAAACGCACAGTGCCTCGTTCCCATCCCAATACAATACAAAAGCTATCCAGGGTCGAGTTTCTCTAGATAACGGTCGCCGCGCGAATAACGCTTACGCCAAAAGGGGCCTAAGAAACACCCTAAACGTTTGCTAAGGTCAGATAACTCTTTAAGCTTACTCTTCATTTTTGGGAGAGAGAAAAGGGTTGCTGTGATAAGGGAGATAAATGATACTTCTCTGTCAGTTTGTACAAAGTTTTCGATTTCACCCACGACTATTTGTGTGCCGAAAATTAAATGTGCACTATATTATGCCATCTAACATGATGAAAATTAAGAAAGAGCACTCAAAAACACTTGCGTTTGTTTAATTTGCTAAAATCATCCCGTATTTGTTTACGATAGAATATTTGTGGTGGCAAGTTTGTTGTTTTGGTCTTCCGCTTTTAAAGTTCAAGTCTCGTCACGCGAGATATAAAAGAAAAGCCGGAAGTATTGATATTTCCCATGATCCTTCAAATAGTTTGTCGCTTGCTACCTCGATAGCAGCCACAAAACGTTTTCGACAAACGTCGGCAAAATAGATGTTTCTTAGTACCGTTTTTTGTCGATTTGAGCTCACGCTACGTAACGTTATCCCTTGTGAAACGGACCCAAGATGAAAGGAGAAGCTAGGCCTAGGGGAAAACGGGGTAAAAAGCCCATGGGCGGGCAAGAAGCCCATGCCAATTATCTCATGAAATGAAGAAAATTTCAGTCAAATTTTGCCCTGAGACGAACGCTAAACACTAACACTCGTCTCATGGGCAAAAGTTGACTGAAATTTGCTTCATTTCATGAGATGATTGGCATGGACTTCATACCCGCCCATGGGCTTTTTACCCCGTCTTCCCCTATATCGGAAGAGTTGGAAGAAGAAGAAGAAGCTAGGCTTTGATTGATGAAGTGTTGGGAGTGTCTTTGATACTGGAGCAGGGGTTTTAAAACGCCCAGGAACAAGTTGAACTTGTAGGCTAAGTGAGAAAGTGACTGCATTCCAGATGAGGCGAAACGTACCAGGTTTTCATTTTGGATTTGTGTGTAGGTGGGTGTCAGTGTGGGTGCTGGTGCGTGTGAATGGAAAACACACGCACCTACACCAAAGACACTGTAATGGGAATAAGACAGACAACTGGAGAGTTACGGCGAGCCGGACTGATAGGGTTATCGTTCGTGATCCCATTAACAATGGCGGCTCTATCCAAAGACTGGAATTTGAATCGACGTTTTTTTCAAATACCAGATTCAAATTTGAGTGCTTGGGCAAACTTTTTTCTGTTTTTCTGAAGACAAAGAAAGGTAAGGAAGCTGCACATACGGCCAGAAAATCTATGAAACAGTATCAACCAGTGTTAGATTACTGCTGATGTTCATGGTTCAAGGGGGGCATAATCAGGGTTTCTGTCCTCACTACTCATATAGGGGGAAATGGCCGTTTGTCTGTCTTATTCCCATTACTGTGGCTTTGCCTACACCCACCCCTACACACAAATTCGAACTGGAATTCAACTGGAATTCAAATTCAAAATGGAAACCTGGCACATAATATATACTTTGTGTGTAGTAGGTGTGGGTGTCGGTGCGTGTGCATGTATGTATGTGCCTGTGCGTGTGTAGTTTTCTTCTTCTTCTTCTTCTTCTTCTTCTTCTTCTTCTTCTTCTTCTTCTTCTTCTTCTTCTTCTTCTTCTTCTCCTTCTTCTTTTTCTTCAAACTTTACAGTAACAACATCAACCGAAAACAAAAACCAAGAGAATGGTTTGGGTTAGTGTACAATTATTGTATGAGAAACGAAAAAAGCTAGTGTCGATAAAGAATAGAGGAAGATTTTTGGAACATCATATGAACATGGGAATGCTTGAAACGATGTTGGCCTAATATGAGAATGAAATAATATT
>CM065701.1:31057968-31060468 GCA_017654935.2 Phymorhynchus buccinoides
TGGGGGAACTATTTATACAGAAAGACCCCCCCCCCCAGTATCCCCACGGGGGTTATCTATTTATCTATCTCACAGAGAAGAGAGAGAGAGAGAGAGAGAGAAAGAGAGGAGAAGAGAGAGTAGAGAGAGAGAGGAGAGAGAGAGAGAGAGAGAGAGGGAGAGACAGGGGGGGGGGGGGGGGTGGGGGGGGTGGGGGTGGGGGGGGGGGGTGGGGGGGGGGGGGGGTGTGTTTGTTTTGTTGGGGGGTGGGGTGGGGGTGTGGGTGGTGGGTGGGGGGTGGGGGGTGGGTTTGTTGTTGTTGTGGTTTTGTGTGAGAGAGTGAGGGTGGGGTTGGGGGTGGGAGAGAGAGGAGAGAGAGAGAGAGAGGAGAGAGAGAGAGAGGGGAGGAGTGGACCAGAGAGAGAGAGTGACAGAGAAGGGAGAGGGAGAGAGAAAGAGAGAGAGAGACAGAGAGACAGAGAGAGGTGAGATGGAGAGAGAGAGAGAGAGAGAGAGAACAGAGGAGAGGAGAGAGATGAGAGGAGAGAGAGAGAGAGAGAGAGTAAAGAGGAGGCAGATGAGAGAGAGAGAGAGTTTGGAGATGGGGGGAGAGAGAGAGGAGAGAGTTGTTTTTTTTGAGAAAAAGAGAGAGAGATGGGGAGAGTGGACAGAGAGAGAGAGAGAAAGTGAGAGACAGAGAGAGAGAGAGAGGAGGAGAGAGAGGAGAGAGGAGAGGAGAGTGGGGGAGAGAGAGCTTGAGAGAGTAGAGACAAGGGAGAGGAGTCTGGGGGTAGAGTCGCTAGAAGTCTCTCTCAAAGATGAGAGTGAGGGTGTGAAGGGTGTTGGGGTTGTATTTGTCTCATATGAGGAGTTTTTAGGGAGAGACACTGGTTTTTTTTTTTTCCCCTAGAGAGATAGAGAGAGAAAAGAGAGAGAGACCTTCGCAAGGGGGTGGGGGGAGAGAGACCGAGTGGAGAGGGGAAGAGTGGTGGAGGGGTGGGAGTGGGGGGGTGGGGGGGGGGGTAGATGGTGGGAGAGAGAGTGGACTGGGGGGGGGGTGTGGTCAGAGAGAGAGTTTTGGGAGAGTTCGTTTGCAGAGTTTTTTGAGAGAGGAGAGACGTATCATTGGAGAGAGAGGTGTAGTTGGTGGCAGATGTTGAAGGTTGTAGGTTTGAGGAGACAGAGACAGAGAGACGAGGGAGGCTGGGGATAGCAGGACCAGGGTGGACTAGACTCAGAAAGAGGAGAGTGGGGAGATGGGGAGGGTTGGGGACAGAGAGGAAGAGAGATGTGCAGACAGAAAGAGAGAGACCAGAGAGAAAGACAGAGAGACGGACAGACAGGTTTTTGAAGAAGTTTTGTGGGAGAGGTTGGGGGTGTTTTTGGGGGTGGGTGGTGGGAGACAGCCCGAGAGAGGCAAAGGGAGAGACAGGTTTTGTTCCTTGGGGGGAAGGAGACAGTGTTTGGGTTTTTTGGGGTTGGGTGGTGAATGAGGAGGGGGAAAGAGAGTGGAGAGGGGGGAGACAGTGGGACAGAGAGTGTGGTTTTTTTTTTGAGGTTAGAAGGAGAAAGGAAGGTTTTTTTTGTTGAGGTGAGAGGATGGGTGAGTCTTGAGTGGGGGTGGGAGAGGGGGGAGAGGGAGAGTGGAGGGGGAGTGTTTTTTTGGGGGGGGTGGGGTGTGGGTGGGGGTGGGGGGGATGGTGGTGAGGTCATGTGGTGTTCTTGCCCTTGTTGTTGTTTTTTCTGTTGTTGGTTTGTGGGGACTGAGGTTTTGGGGTTTTTTTAGAGGTTTGTTTATGTGTTCACCTGTGGGTTTTTTTGAGTCGGGTGGGGGTTTATCTCTCTCTCTCGGGGTTGGGGTGGCTGGGTGACTGTGGTGGAAAGGGTCTCTCTCTGGTGTGGGGTTGTTCTCAACTCGTTTTGTTGCTCTCTCTCTCAAAGTTGTGGTTATGTCAAGTAGGTTTAGGTTTTTTAATTTCGTTTGTCATTGTTTGTGCTTGGGGGGGGGTTTTGAATATGTGTTTGTTACCTTGATACTGTTTGTTTTTTTGGTTTTGTTTTTGCTTTTTTTTTTGTTTTTTTGTAGGTTTGCTTTTGGGGGGTCACGTGTTTTTATTTACTTCTTGGTTGTTTGTGTGTGGGGTGGGTTGGGTGGGGGTGGTTGGGGGTGGGGGTGGTTGTTGTGGTGGGGTAGGGAATTGGGTTGGAGGTTTTGTGGTTGGGTTTTGGTTTGTTTGTTGAATTAGTTGTGTTTGTTTTTTGTGATTTTTTTGTTTTTGTTTTGGTTTTTTTTGTTTTTTTTTGTGCGGGATTAAGATGAGTAGGTAAAGTAGAGCTAGGTTTGATTTTATTGTGTTGTTGCATGGATTGTCCGTTTAAATAAGTACAGTTTGAGGTTTGGGATGAGTATGTAAAGTATGATTAGGATTGGTTTTAATACGTGTTTGTGAGACTTCTAAATTTGTGCATGTTGTTGGTGTGTTGAGTATGAAAAGTACGTAGGATTATTTTGGTTTTGTTC
>CM065701.1:31072968-31076192 GCA_017654935.2 Phymorhynchus buccinoides
TACAGTTTTGAGGTGTTAGCAAAACAAATGGCTTTAACTTGTTCTAGATATGTAAACATGGTTGTAATTACTTTTGTGGGATGTTTTAATGAGTGTCATATTGAGTCATCAAATTGTTGATTAATTTGTCTCTCAATCCCCCTTTTGTTTTCCTCCTTCCTTTCTTTTTTGTTGTTGTTGGTGATTTTTCCAAAATGTGACACTTTTATTTCTTTTCTGTTTTTTCTATTTTGTTCACTTTGTTTGTTAGTTTGTGAAAAATGTTTTTACAATGAAGTATGCTTTGAGTTGCTAGCATAAAATGGTTTTGAGGCGTTAGCTAAAATGAATTGACAATGAAGTATGTTTTGAGTTGCTAGCATAAAATGGTTTTGAGGCGTTAGCTAAAATGTTTTTACAATGAAGTATGTTTTGAGTTGCTGGCATAAAATGGTTTTGAGGTGTTACCTAAAATGATTTTACAATGGAGTAATGCACAGTTTTAAGGTGTTAGATACAATGATTCTAGAATAGAATAATGTATTGTATTGAGGTGTTGGCAAAAATGGTTTTACAATGGAGTACTTTTATCAGCTGATGTGCAAACACTACTACATACACTACGATTTGCCAGTTTCCATATTCTATCGTCCCAGCCTGAATAGTGAAATATTATTATTTTCAAAATTAGAAGGTTATGCCATTCCTGAGTTAACGCTGATTCGCTATTATACAGGATTCTCTCTCTCTCTCTCTCTCTCTCTCTCTCTCTCTCTCTCTCTCTCTCTCTCTCTCTCTCTCTCTCTCTCTCTCTTGGCTGCAAAGGGATGATGTTGCTTCTCTGCTAAAATCTGATAACGAAGAAATTATTCAATCAGTGGCTAGTTTTATAGCAAAAGCTAAAACAAATCAGGCTAGCTAACATAACAAAAACAACGAATGTATAGATAGATGGCTGAAAACAATCTATGTTGTTCTTGATCATTTTACATGTTGATTATATATTGGATGGTCGGTAACCATGAATGTTTTCTTTCTGTTTTCATTTATTTTGTTTCATTTGTTTATTTTACTTTTGTTTATGCTGTCGAATATGCCTATTATTTCATTGAAAATATTCAAATACCCCTTCCCCCCCCCCCCCCCCCCCCCCCCCCCCCCCCCACCCCCCCCCCCCCCCCCCTTGTCATCAGACCCGTGTGGTAATGACAATCAAAAATTCCAGTGTTCCAGTGTTCCAGTGCTCTCTCTTGGCTGCCCTGTTCTGTGTTTGGTATGTGAGGGGTTCAGGAAAAAAACAACACCGGAATTTCCTTATTAAGTTTTCGTGCATCTGTAACTTCCATCTAGACAGAGCTAGGCGGTAATGCCATAGGTTGCTTTGGTGGGGAGTTTTGTGCCTTTAATTAATGGAGAATTTTCCACCGGATTTTTTTCTTCAAGTTTTCAAAAGATAATAGTAGCAATCGTTGTCAGCTACTAATTATTTTTAATTTAGCAAAGGTGATTTACTATACAAAGGACCGATCAGTATTAATCGTCTGAAATTAAATTCAACGATTTCGGGAGAATAGTCTTAACGGATGCATAAAGGTATAAATCATCACTAATTAGGATTCTCTCTTTTAGGGAGAATACTATTGCATTTGTAAGAATTCTTCTTCTTTTTCTTTTTCCTTTTCTTCCCCTTTGTTTGGTTCGATTTGGCTGAACTTTTCTGAAAAGTTGAAGGACCATGTGGGTATACGAAATCTGAAATATTAAAATGATTTCGAAAAATATGGCCGAAAAACCGCGAAATCAGCGAAATTTCAATCTTGAATACCTTAAAAACGGAGAAACGGAATTGGTTCATATTTTCAGTATTTACTTAAAAATAGATTACGAACATTCTGGTATAAAACCGAACCGGAAGTGCTCCAGATAGGAACGTGCAGCTTTCATTTGGCTCACTGAATAGCCAAAACCGGAAGTGACGTCACACAACTAACTACTGGATATTGTAGCCTTTATGTTGGCCCAGGTCGGAAAGGAGTTTGGTGAAGATATGTTATATAGTTTGGAAGTTATTGAAATGTATGTAAATTTGGTTGTGTCACTTTCACTTATTCACATTTGTAATTTTTTTAATTTTTCCTCCGATTTCGCTGACATTTGCAGGAAAATGGAAGGATACTATGCCGATGCTATATTTCCAATTTTAAATCGATTGGCCAAAATTTGGCCGAATTATAGCAACAATTGGCAAATTTGGGAAACTTTTTAATCTTGAATAACTCAAAAACGGCTGTACGGAATACTTTCATATTTTCAGTATTTACTAAAGAGTAACATTGCAATTCTTTCGTCATAAATTCGAACCGGAAGTGGGGACAAAAATGGAAAAAGTTGGCCAATTTTAATATTGAATATCTTGCAAATAGCTGTTCAGGGGGAGAATCCTGTCATGTTTGCTCTCAAAGGCAAACATCAGCCCTCTAGTTACAGTTTTTGTTATTGTTGTGCTATGATAAATTTCCCCACAAATTCTGATCCCAAATCAGTCAGCTTCTGACCGCAAGTTAGCCTTTAACACGTTTTTTACTGCATGTTTTAAGCACTTCGTCACAAATTCTACCTGCTTCGATTATAATAACACATAATTTTCAAATTGTAAGCACTATTGATTGTTGTTAAAAAATAAAACAATTTGAAAGAGCGCAATACAATGGGGGGGGGGGGGGGGGGGGTGTTCTCGGAGGGAGTGTGTGTGTGTGTGTGTGTGTGTGTGTGTGTGTGTGTGTGTGTGTGAAATGAATTGGGGAATGAACTGAATTTTTGCAGACACATGTCAGATACTCATAAAGTCTTCTAACAAAAATATTTAGAAATGTTCATTATACAATTCTCACACATTCATTTTTTATTTTTTTTCAAATTTATCAACAGCTAAGCAATAGAAAAGAATCATGGCGGGTTTTTTCCCCCTTCAAAGAACCGTGCAGACTTCGACCGCACAAGCAAACCAAGGCGGCACAAACAAGGGTCTGGACGTGTTTTGTGTTTGAACATTCAGAAACTGTCAGGGGGACGTAAACAGCCACTGAAGAAAAAAAGAAAACAAGGAGGGGGGCATTACCTTGTAAACCGTCGTTGTCGTCTGCAGAGATCGAGGGTGGCGGAGTGGGGGCAGAACACCGCCTTCCTCTTCCCCTCCTGTCCTCCTCCTCCTCCTCCTCCATTGCTGGGCCACATGGAGCGGGCCA
>CM065701.1:31076692-31086692 GCA_017654935.2 Phymorhynchus buccinoides
CTGCCACTGTCACTGCGTCTGTCTGTGTGTCTCTCTGTCACTGCGTCTGTCAGTGTGTCTCTCTGTCACTGTCACTGCGTCTGTCAGTGTGTCTCTGTCACTGTCACTGTGTCTGGCTGTGTGTCTCTCTGTCACTGTCACTGTTCATGTGTGTGTCTCTCTGTCACTGTCACTGCTCATGTGTCTGTCTGTGTGTCTCTCTGTCACTGTCACTGTGTCTGTCTCTCTGTGTCTCTCTGCCACTGTCACTGCGTCTGTCAGTGTGTCTCTCTGTCACTGTCACTGCGTCTGTCAGTGTGTTTCTCTGTCACTGTCACTGTCTCTGTGTCTCTCTCTGTCACTGTGTCTGTCTCTGTGTGTCTCTCTGTCAGGGCGGGGTCGGATGGGTTTAAGAGAAAACGTGAGTTGGGTCGATTGAAGTCTGAAGAACAAAACGGTCAGTCCAGTCCAGCAGATGCAGTATAAGTAGGTGACCAACGGTAATATGGGGGATTATCGATCAGGTCCGTTAACGGAAGAATGTCGGCCACCAGACCTTTGGCAAACTGTCCCATTGACCATGCCAGGGAGGTTAGAACGGGTCAAGACGTGGTAGCACCGTTCGCCTTTTTGTGTTTTTTTATTTGTTTAAAGACACACTGACGCACCACGATTAAGTCCCTTGGTGTGTTTTTTCTGGGTAGCTGCTTTTTTCTGGGGACATACAAATGTCCCCAACTTCAAATTGAAGCTGCTCTTTAAAATGATGTTTCGTTTTCAATTTGGGGACATTTGTATGGGAGTCAAACCTGGTCAAAACAAGATTTATTTCCAGCCATTAAGAGGGAAAACACGTGAAACCCGTGATTGGGACACGTGACCTGGTGGGTCTTTAACAATACCTTTCTCATTTAATCGCCCCTTCTCCATGTAAACGCTTCTTTGTGTATTAAATATTTTGTCCAAAAAGAACGCCGCTTTTCATTTCTGGAGGGTACGCGGGAAACTAGCTAGGAAATTTTTGTTGAAAAACACTTCAGTGCCATATCATGCAAAATAAATCCGATAATGCTTACTTCGTCGGGGCAAGTCTCCGCAAGGATAACTCTTGTGATGTCCTAACAAATCCTGTCAATTTATTATGTTACTTTGCTTCTCTAGAGTATTACTATTACAGACTTTTAAAAAAATACGTGAATAAATTGCATACGACCAAAAATGCAATAGTAATCTCCGGAAAAGTCTGCATAGTGGACGTGCGAACGCATTTTAGCTGCAAGAAAATCAAAACAGCGCGGATTTGCACCGGGTCAGGGCAGTTACCACACAGGCTGTCCCCATAAGTGACCCAGTATTACGAAAGGGACATTAAGTCGCTGGTCTAGTTTCTCACAAAAGGCTTGCAAAGTCAAAAATCTTATCATTTATCAATTTTGAGTTATGGGTATTTTTGTGCTCTCTAACATCTCATCTTTCATATTTATAAAGGACAATCCTTTGTTGTGGCCTCTAAATACTCCAAAAAGTGCTTTTAAATGAGTAGGTTGATGTATTTTCTTCAACTAGGCTAACTTTTATACTGTCATTTCTCAAAATGGCCGACAGTCACCCTACCAACTTTAAATGCTTATAACTCTAAAACGGGAAACGTTTTAAGATTGGTTCTGATATCATTTGAAAGAGAATTGTCTGAAGTTTGTAGCTGTACCATTATCTCAGAATGGTCATTTTGACACTTAATGTCCCTTTCGTGGTGCTAGGTCACATATTTTATCAGTGCAAAGCCTGAATGTACAGTCCAGCCTCCAGTATTTCGACCACCCAAGTGACTGGCCAAAACTGTCTGTCATTTCGTCGGTGAAATTATCTCAGAATGCTCATTTTGACACTTAATGTCCCTTTCGTGGTGCCAGGTCACATATTAACTGGAACGTGTGCATCATTACACCTCTCTGTCTAATCATCGTGTAATGGAAAAAAGAATTATCTGTGTCTAATGTTTCATGCAACCCCAAATTCCGTACGGACGGAGGGAGTTCTCTTTCTGGGAAAGCGCGGCATACAGTTAATCTGAAAAAAGAACAAGTGCTTCCTAACTTTCTTAACTGAGTGTTATAAAAATTGGCTAAAAACTCTTTTTCTTAATAAAATTATGCTCTTGTCAAAAAAAAGGGATTTATTTTCGTTTTCGTATATTATGAAAGCGTGTTATCTTCAAAGAAGGAACAAAAATAGCGTGCTGTGTCTTCTCAGTAGTATACAGAACAATGACGACTTAGATAGACAACCGTTTTAGACGTATTTTTCCTGACAGCAAAAGCATGTCATTTCAGTAGGCCTGTAAAACAACAACTAACCGGGTAGTAGTAGTAGTATGTAAATTAGACTAAACTCCCGAAACGATTGTCTGTTTAGCCTAATTTACATGCTACTACCCGTGTTGACTGTCTAAGACGCACTCATGATTACACGCCCTTGTTTTCTCACATTAATATAAGGTCACGCCTTACCTGCAAAAGGAACAAAACGTCACTTGTTTTTTGTTTGCCCCCGAAAGCTCATTTCGTTTGCTTGAGTGTTTGTGGTTTAATTTCTTCTAACTTTTTGTTTTCTTTCTCGGAATTACGAAGGTTATTACTGTATCTTCAATCGTAGACAACTTAAGCCATTTGTCCCATTTTCTGATAAAGAAGTATTTAATTTCTTTTCTTCCACCCCGTCCCTCTCCTCCCATCTTTTTTTTTTAGCATACAGGGTTGCACCAAACGACTTTCCTCGCCTTGGCTTAATTTAAAGGCTATGTCAGACCAACTGACATAGGCTAGAACACCAATGCTACATCAAACTGTTGTTATGCTATGCATAGTTATGCGGGGATTATCTTTTAGCCATGACAAGCTCCAAGCATAGCGTCATGTCTCCAAAATCCAAAATAGGCTAGAACACCAATGCTACATCAAATGTTGTTATGCTATGCATAGTTATGCGGGGATCGTCTGTAGCCATGACAAGCTCCTAGCATAACGTCATCAGTCTCCCGAATCCCCCGAAGATGGAGTGTAATGTTCTCATCCCCAGCTGATGCATTTGTACCATAGTGTTCAAAGTGCTTCGGCTGTTAGGATGATCCCTGGAGTTGTGTTCTTTTTTTTAGCCAGGGTACGTCAACAAAAAAACAAACGACTTTCCTGTGAGAGAGAGAGAGAGAGAGAGAGAGAGAGAGAGAGAGAGAGAGAGAGAGAGAGAGAGAGAGAGAGAGAGAGAGAGAGAGAGAGAGAGAGAGAGAGAGAGAGAGAGAGAGAGAGAGAGAGAGAGAGAGAGAGAGAGAGAGAGAGAGAGAGAGAGAGAGAGAGAGAGAGAGAGAGAGTCTAACGTCCTCCGGTCTGGAACAGACACATATGGGACATTAGTAGATGTAAAGATGTTGGGAACGAGCCCAGAGGCAATGCCCGGAGGCAGTGCTAACACCAGTAAAGTCCCGAATTTTTAACAATGCATACGTATCTGTATGATTAAAAATGTGTTGACTTTCGAACATACCATACGAACACTGCCTTTTTCTTCAAAAGAAACAAGTAGGGTAAAATACACCCCCCCAAATCCTTTGAAAATCCAGCGAATGTTTATTCGTCAACGTCTGCATGGGACTATGCAAACATTGACTGTTCAGCCCTGGCTTAAAGACACACTGACGCACCACGATTAAATCGGTAAAGGTCAAGATGTGCCACCACCCCTACATTTCTCGGTTAATTGTATTTTTCCGTTTTTGCCTTTCTTACCATACATAAAGCTGTATTTTAGGAACATTTTTAGCTAATAACCTTTTTGGAATACTAACCCTATCCCTAAACCTAACCCTACCCCCCACTAGGTACTGCAGTACACCGCGATTTGTCACAGTTGTGGTTCGTTGCGTTTTTCCGTCTTATAGGATGGGGGGTAGGGTTAGGGTTAGGGTTAGGGAGAGCCTATCCCTAATAGGGTTAGTATTCCAAAAAGGTTATTAGCTAAAAATGTTCCTAAAATACAGCTTTATGTATGGTAAGAAAGGCAAAAACGGAAAAATACAATTAACCGAGAAATGTAGGGGGAAATTGAGGCTGCTCTTTAAAATGATGTTTCGGTTTGAATTTGGGGGCATGTATATGGGAGTCAGAGCTGGTCAAAACAAGATTTATTCCCAGCTGTAAGAGGGAAAACACGTGAAACACCGTGATTTTGACGCGTGATCTGGTGGGTCTTTAAGGTCTAATAGGTAGTGTGACCAAAGAGTGCGTAAAGCTCTACGTGTCTCTGGTGTGACCAACAAGTGTTGTAGGGTGTTACTGTTAGTCTGTCTGTTCTGGAGAGCTTTGTGAACTCGACTGGGTGTTGTTGCGTTCGTGTGTTATGGATTAGGCAGAACTGTGGAAGAGAGTTGGTCATTGCGGGAATGTAGCCGTAGTCCTTGAAAGGACAGTTGGATATAATACACATTCTGGAACACGCACGCACGCACGCGCAGGCACTCACGCACGCACGCACGCGCGCAGGCACTCACGCACATACACACACACACACACACACACACACACACACACACACACACACACACACACATTGTTTTAGGACTGGTTCAAAGTCCCATTTTTTTCTTACCTTCAATGGGTTTATTTTTATTTTTATTTTTTTTATAATATTATTATTATTATTATCGTTAATCTGATTACTATATCTGTATGTTATGTTAGCTATGTCATAGGCTATTGCCTTTATTTACATTTCTTTTTTTTCTTCTTCTTCTTTTTCTTCTCCCCCCCCCCCCCTTCTCTCTCTCTTTATTTTTTTTGGGGTGTCTAAAATCACTTATGCGAATATACATTAAATTAAAGAAACTGCACGTACACACCTACACACACACACACACACACACACACACACACACACACACACACACACACACACACACACACACACACACACACACACACACACACACACAAACACACACACACAAACACACACACACATACACACACAAACACACACACACACAAACACACACACGCACGCACACACACACACACACACCTACACACACACACACACACACACCTACACACACCTACACACACACACACACACACACACACACACACACACTCAGACGCGCGCGCACACGCGCACACACACACACACACACACACACTCTCTCTCTCTCTCTCTCTCTCTCTCTCTCTCTCTCTCTCTCTCTCTCTCTCTCTCTCTCTCTCTCTCTCTCTCTCTCTCTCTCTCTCTCTCTCTCTCTCTCTCTCTCTCTCTCTCTCTCTCTCTCTCTCTCACTCAAGGACAGGACGTAAAAAAGCTGTAATGCTTATTCCTTTTATCCTCAATGAAGATCATTTTGACTTCACTTGACTTGACTTGACTCACACACACACACCCTGAACTTTATTTTGGCGCCAGAACTGATCAGTGCTACAACAACAACAATTGTTCCACTACATGTATATTATTACGTTACGAGCAGGCCTACTTTACCATATTGCTGATCATGTGTGCAAGTAGTTTATATAGACTGCTGACGTATGCTGTCTAATTATCCGTCTACTCTCCTCGAAGAGTACACTACTACTACTACTATCTTATAGCCTACAGTGTGTGGTGTGGTCAATTCATTCCCATGCTACCATTGTCTCAACGAGCACGTTCATAGTGGAAGCGTACATTTTGATTTGGGTGACTGTGAGTAAAAAAAAACATCATTTGCTTTAGTTTCTGTACATTTTCCTGAATGTTTGTTTATGTTCCATGAAATCATCCTGTCATTCTTCTTATTCTTATTCTCGACTCCCTCCTCCTTCTTGTTCTCCTTCTTCTCTTCCTCCTTCTTTTTCTTATTATTATTCTTGTTCTTTTTGCTTTTGTTCTTGTTCTTGTTCTTGTTCTTGTTCTTCTTCTTCTTCTTCTTCTTCTTCTTCTTCTTCTTCTTCTTCTTCTTCTTCTTCTTGATTCTTCCTCTCCTTCTTCTTCATCTCCGTCTTCATTCAGTCTTCTTCATCATCTTTCTTCATTCTTTTTCTTCTTTCTTGTTCATTCTTCTTCTTATTTTCCTTCTTCTTCTTCTTCTCCTCTCCTTTCCTCGTCTTTCTTCTTCTTCTTCCTTCTTTTTCTTCTTCTAACACTTCATTATTTTCATTGTCTCTCTCAATATATCAAGAGATAATGATAAACATCGATAAACAAATGGAATCGTCTTGCAGACGAAATTGCTATATTGCTAAATATAAATCTACTTTTTTGTTTATTTCACAAGAAGTTTCTGACACAGCCTGATAAAGCTCGTTAATAAATAACAATCAATAATGCCAGATTAAAAAGAACATTCTTTGCAACTAAGTTTTCTTTTACTTCTTTATTCTCTATCAGAGAGTACTTCCTTAGCGGAGGTTTGCACTGGAGGTTTTAAATCATGATCTTTCTTTCAAAGAATCTCTTTGGATGTACTGATTCTGAGCAAGAATGATATGGGTGTTAGGCTCTACGACCAACGGTTTTTAGGAAGAAACAAACAAAAAGACAGGCAGAATTCTGTTTACTTTTTAAATAGTATAAATAGATTTTAGATTTTGTTTTTACCTATAAATACCATAGAAGTTGTTGTCTTTTAATTTTTTTTTTTACCGGATATTATGTCTAGAACAGGTCCAAGTTTGACGTCTTATTTATTATAAACATTTCTATTGCGTTTATTCATCAAAGCTCTAAGCGCTTCACAATTTTTTTTACTAAAGAATATAATTATATTAAAAACATATATGAACAGGCATTCCTATCCCTCACCCTCACCCACCCACCCCGATGCCCCATCTCTCATTATCGAACACAGCCACACTAAAGGATACAACATGAAGAATTATTGTAAACAACATTATATACAACGTAGTATAACACACACACTCACACACTCACACACACACAGAGAGAGAGAGAGAGAGAGAGAGAGAGAGAGAGAGAGAGAGAGAGAGAGAGAGAGAGAGAGAGAGAGAGAGAGAGAGAGAGAGAGAAACATAAAATCAATTTTAGTAAAAACAATCATAATCCTTAAGCAACACTATTTACAAACATTACATCAATGATAAATTAAAAGTAAGATGTTCTTATAGACATTCTTCTAGTAAAATATATTATAACGTCTGTTATATTTATAAACCTACCATGTTATAGGATGACGTTGTACGTATCATCATCATCTTGCTTGTCCTCATTCCCTACTCCCTTAATTATTTCCTACCATGTCTGGCTCTATCTTGTCATAGTAAAAAAAAACTACCCATCGTAGCTTTGGGCCTAATTAGATGCTGGCAGTTTGCCCTAAATTATCGGTTTGGCTACTACTTTCTGATGCCCGTTCACTCACTGATGATTGCAGACTGGTCTTGTTCTGGGGCAGAAAACAGTGGGTTAAATGTCCAAAATTACAGGTCTCTGTCTCTCTGTGTGTCCTCTCTCTCTCTCTCTCTCTCTCTCTCTCTCTCTCTCTCTCTCTCTCTCTCTCTCTCTCTCTCTCTCTCTCTCTCTCTCTCTCTCTCTCTCTCTCTCTCTCTCTCTCTCTCTCTCTCTCTCTCTCTCTCTGTGTGTGTGTGTATAGGTCGGTGGCCTCACATTAAAAATTCATTGCGTCAAATTCATTGCGTCAAATGCTCTCTCTCTCTCTCTCTCTCTCTCTCTCTCTCTCTCTCTCTCTCTCTCTCTCTCTCTCTCTCTCTCTCTCTCTCTCTCTCTCTCTCTCTCTCTCTCTCTCTCTCTCTCTCTCCCTCTCTCAGTAATTAACATGCAGTTGTTCTGATTGGCAAGAACATCTTGTGACTCAGGCAGTCAGTCATTGCATCAGCATGACAAATACGCGAGCGCGCACATTGAAGAAGATTGCTTTGTTTATTTGTAATTTTGTTTTCAATGGGGTTTTTTTTATACGCTAGGCCGCCTTCTTCTTCTTTTCTCTCTCTTCATCTTCTTCTTCATCGATCGCTCAGACGGTTTCCTGTTAAGTATGAGCGCAGATGCGTCGTGATGCCGTTATGCGCCTAACTGAGAAATAGCTAGGTCCAGCATGTCCTGTCTTCAGCTGAAGAAAATATTGGTAAGAATTTCTTGGGTAAAAAAAAAATGGAGAATGGACCGGACAGGCAGAAAGATAGTAGATGACAGGTAAGCAAAGGGAAAAGGCGAAGTCAAAGAGAGTGACAGATTAGAGGAAGTTACAAACACAGAACTTCCAGAAGGTGGTGGAACTATTTGCACGAAAAAAAGAACCTCTGGTATCCCCACGGGGGGTTACGCTATGTCTAATCAAAGCTCTTTCCAGCTGATGTGCTTTTGTTAACTGATCCGTTTAAAAATCCCAACAACATATTTGACCCTCTTCTTCCAATATATAGCCTAAAGTACTAAAACATGTTTTACGACATTGTCTTCAATTCGTTTTGGAATCATTGTATTATGCATCCCAACTTTCTACTAAGATTTTAACAGACTGTTATAGATTTTATATTTTGTAAATGAGTGTAATCCTACCGATTGACAAACAGAACAACACGTACATAAAAAAACCCACAACAACATACAAACCAACCAAATACTAACTGACATGGTGTCAGAAGAACCTACCCCCTTTAGCCAGTCAGGAGCACGGACTGTGAGATGAGACGTCGAACGGAGGTGACGTTTCGTTGACCCATATTTTCTCTCTCGCTGTGACATCACCATCAACGCCAGCATCAGTAGCTTTCCAAGTAGGTCAGTCCGTTGTGACGTGGGTGGTGGGGTGGTGGTGGGTGGTGATTGATTGGCATCGTCTGCCGTAGTGAAATCAAACATTCACGAACAGACAGCTTAACAGAATACGCTGTACATAGCAAGCCGCTGGAATCCGATCAATGCTGATCGATCGATTGATCTGAGTCATTGTTTCCTGCTCTATGTCTCTGTTTCTGTCTCTGTCAGCTTGTCTGTCTGTCTCTGTCATTCATTCAATCATTCGTTCTCTCTCTGGTTCTTATATGTATTTTAAGGTCCAGTTGGGAGGGGAGAGAATGTGACATGCTCTGGGAGATGCGTTGGTAAAAGAGAAGCACATAAAATAGAACGATTGACTAGGAGTAGAAACTGAAGAGAAGGGGGATGATGCATGCCAAGTGGATCGAGGATCAAGTCTTACACCGCTAGGTGGCACTTGGAGAAGGTGCTCAGATATGGAGATAAGGAAGAGAGAGAGAGAGAGAGAGAGAGAGAGAGAGAGAGAGAGAGAGATGCTGACGATTTAGGTAACACCATAAATAATTGAAGATTATATACCCATGAAGCTTAATCGCAAAACATTTACTGGCTTCTTTCTTTAATACTACCTTTACTTGTGGCGGTGCCATAGCCGATGAGGTTTAACCGAGGCGTGGTCACCGCTACAGCTATCTGTATTAATAATAAACAAATCGGGACTTTACTGGTTTCGTGCTGCCTCCGGGCATTGCCTCCATTATTGTTCCCACCATATTTGTATTTACAAATGTCCCATATGTGTCTGATTCAGATCAAGAGGACGTAAAACACCATTTTCGCTCGCTTTACTGGCTTCTGTAGGCCTACCACACCAGACTTGTTCTGTAGCGTTACTCAATACAAAATAATGACAATTTATGATCAAAATACTGCTTTGTGTGGATCTACAGTGGTTTTGTGGGACACAGATAAGTTTTTCTCCTGTTGAAAATGCACAGAGGAAGTACTCCAAAACTACGTGAGGGAATGAGGCATACAGTTGTGGCGTTGCTTCTCAAATTACCCCGTTGGGATGCGGGTGACTCTTTCGGTACAAAAAAAAAGTCACCCGCCCCGCCTTCTGCAAATTCTGTGCTGGCAAGTTATCCTAAAATCTATCGCTATTTTGAACATGTCTGTACTCAATGTTACTTAATATGTTCCCGCCTTACTAGCCCATTCTAGAGACTAGAGACTCTGTGGTCTAGGGACGCACTAATGC
>CM065701.1:31096692-31104192 GCA_017654935.2 Phymorhynchus buccinoides
ATATTGCGAATTCTCTCACACACTTTATTATTGGTGACATTTGATAGCAATGTCAGACAATGATCCCCTTTTCGGAGTAAAGGGCCACTTGTCAAAACCATTAAGTAAACGTATTGTTATTTATGATAACAGGTTCTGTGACCTTGGAGTAGCCTTTAGGGGTGAGTATATACACTGGGTTGTGTAGTGGAACTGTCATTAAAGTGGTGCTCTGGCAAAAATGTTTGCTGATCAATTGGCGCCTGTGAAAGGGTTAAAATCAGTAACGTTGGATACGTAATACCAGGATTTGAGAGGCGTCCTCTCGGCCTGGGATGGCACATAATTATGGGACATTTGTTTTGTTTTGTAATATATATTTTTTTTTTTAAACCCGAGTACAAACAATTTCTGCTTACACATTAAAAATTTCGAGTTCGAATAACATAGAAACAATAAGGAACAGTTTGGAACAGTTTTATTTGAGCTTTGGCCCCAGGGGGGGATTTTAAGCTACTACATAGATAACAACAAACACAATGGCAGTACATACTGGTGAGTCAAAATATAGGCACAGTAAAAACAGGGTAAAGACCTGCAGGAAACATACATTCATTATATATGAATAACAACTAAAAGGCCTATTATAGGCTATGCAAGGTATAGCCTATCAACTTCATACAGACACCACCTTTGGGCTAAGGTACACGTTAACCCTTTCGCCGCCTGCCATTTTCCAGCCAAAAAACACTTTAAACCAAACTGGGTAGAAAAAAAAATTCTGCAATATTGCGAATTCCTCGGTGACATACTATCCTTATCTCCCCAAATTAAGAAAATAGGATCTTTGGATAACAGGTCTACTATGCCTTTTAGTCACTCTACTATTGGGCATGCTCTGACAATCATAATAAGCACGTCCTCTCGGACTGGGACGTTTGTTTTGTTAGATATAATTTATAAAACCCCGAGTACAAACAATACAACACACAAACGGGAATAACATAGAAACAATCAGGGCGGACATTCTCTACAATGCAATGCAAGCTGTGAGATTAAAAAACCATTTCGATTGAGATGATCTAGGAAATTGGATCACAGTTGAGTTGATGATTTTAAAATTATCGCTATAATGTATGTGTTTGTTAAAAGTCTGGCCGCGCTACAAGTCCCCCAAACGTTAACATTAAAATTCCAGGGCTACTTTTTTTTAAATCAAAATTTTATTTTATTAATAAAAGCCAATTGATGGCCCCTCAATAACAAGTTTCAGCATTCAGAAATAACTTGTTTATGAAGTGGGGCCCAGAGTTTTAAAGACCCACCACGTCACGCGTCAACATCATGGTTTTCACGCGTTTTCCCTCTTATAGCTGGTAAGAAATCTTCCAAGCATAAGAGGGAATGTGACATGTGACGTGGAGGGTCTTTAAGACCCAGTGGCTTGTTGAGTAGTAGCCTATTGCGATGTAAAAAAAAATCTATATTTTCCAGCTTAGCTTTGTGTTGAAGAAAACCGATTCTCCAATAACGCAGCAATACTCTTTCTCTTTGTAGTGCAGCCTTGAGGCTCAGTTGACCTTTAAAACATGACCCCCCTTTTGTCTCGATAAGCCTTGGTCAAGTGATCGTGGATGCAGCTGGGTATTCTGCACCTTCAATAAATATTACCAATACAAAGGGGGTGGGGGGTCGTTTTAGCCATCGCCTTTCTTTTTTTCTTCTATTTATTGGACATTATTGGCGAGAGTTTGGTCAGTACTCAAGCATCTACCAAGGGCATTGACTCTAGCAAAAGGTGATTGTTGCAGTGGCCAATGAAACATTCTTCTGTTTTGTCTGTCGTCCATTGGTTGGTCAATCTCGGTCTTCAAGTTTTCCACATTTTATGCCTGTACTTTCTCTCTTCCTCCTCTCCTTCTGCGTGTCTCCAAAAAGCCTCAATAATTATACAAAGAGTTCGCACGTCCGCGGCTGAGTGAAGCCAGTTTTCTTTTTACTCCCACTCTTTCACCTACACTACAGGTGGGGATCATTGTGAACTCACTCACTGCCTCTGTTACCACACTTAACCCTTCCCGCCTTCTCACCCTTTCACCTTCCAGGTGGGAAGTAAAGAAAGTTGGCTTCATTCTTTGCAAGGTTGGTAGGCTGCGAAGTAATCACTCTTTGTGACATTTAGGCTTTTTGGTGTCAACATTCAAATTCAAAACAACTTTATTCATCCTTGTGGAAATTAAAGTGTGCAATCACAGGCTCGATAAACAATGCTAAAAACATTCAGATTACATAAATCGAAAACACCACAGTTAAGACAATAAGATGCATATAACATCATCAAGGAATTAAAAGAGGGAGATAATTTGATTAGAATTATGTGAGTAACTTGAAAACGTACACTCATGAAAACTACTAATAGTTCCTTTCTCATCCAAATATTCAGATCCTGTTAGATGTATATTTATTTACATCTGTATCGTTAAAAATTCGGGACTTTCCTGGAGTTGCACTGCCTCCGGGTATTGCCTCCAGGATCGTTCCAACCATCTTTTTATCTACTAATGTCCCATATGTGTCTGTTTCAGACCGGAGGACGTTAAACGGATTTTCATTCATTTCTCCTACAAGCTCAATCTCTCCGTCCCTACTATGCATCTTTCATCCCTTTCTTTTCGTGCCTCTCGATCTAAGCCATGATCTCATCCTCGCCCTCTTGTCTTTCCAATCAGCTTTACTGGCGATCAGCCGAGCGGGGAAATCATAGCATTATCGATTACACCGGTCCCAGTTATAGTCCTGGTACGTATGTGTGCATCCAGGGAACCGTTTGTGTAATAGCTTGCCCAATATCACAACTCTCTGCGTCTTTCTTTGCTTTGCGTGGTTTGCGGTTTATTTAGTCCGGGGTTGGGTGATGTGGTTTGGGTAGTCCTGAGGTAAAATGATGCCCCTGAAACCGAGAACTGAACAAGAGTGGGTAAGTTGGACAGTGAACAGCTGAAGACTTGTTTGTCGTTGTGATTTAGAAACTAGGGCAAATGTTGTGTAGTTTAGCTAACATCCTCATATTTACAAGACTGTAAGTTTGAACAGTGTGAACAGCTTAGCCTACGTTAAACCCAGTGGCAACGAAAACGTTATCATTCGGTCACATTTTACTTCCCCCCCCCCCCTCCCTTTCCTTCCTCATCAGTTACACAAAAATCGCATGCAATTTTATTATTTTTAATTGGGTGGCGCGCCTCTGACTTTGACGCACTCTCCAGGTGGGAGCAGCCCGAATTTCACAGAGACGCCTCTGTGACTATAAAGTACCTAATACCTAATACCTACACGCACTGTCTCTTCTTTCTCCGATCTTGCAAGGTCGTTTGTCTAGATCCTCGTACCCTGTATGTATGTGTAATGCCAGTCAGTCGTTTCCGACCATGACTGCCCAGATAGCAGAGGGGCCGGGACAGATGCAATTCCGGCGGGCTGGGCTAGAATTTGTTTATCATGGCGGAGATGCCTTGCCCAGGGTACATCCCCACTCTCTCGACCAGCTGGATTTGAGGACTGCTGGCGTTGGGAAAGGTCCCTCAAAAGCCCAACCCATCCTTTTGGCTGCAGCACTATTGGCTACCGCAAAGAACACCTTTTGCAAGAGTGAATGCCCTTGGTTGGTTTGGGGAAGATGGTTTAGAGTACCTTTAATTAAGGTACCCTACGACGGTTGAGTACTGACCAAACAAGGGCATAACTCTCGCCAATAACCCTTTTTGATGCCACTTAATGGCTGCCTTTTGCAAGAGTGAATGCCCTTTTGGATACTGATCAACAAGGGCTTAACTCTTGCCGTCAAGGCCGTTACTAACCCTAGTTGCAGAGGCCAATAGAGCCAGTGCAAAGGCCCCCTAGTTTGAGAGTCATAGTCTTCCACTGAAGACTAAACTGTTCCATGATTTTCCATTACTGCAGAAACATGACGTACCTGCATGCCAAACAATTCCCTTTATTAACCCTTTCGCCGCCAGACATTTTTCAGCCAAAAAATACCATTAAACTTAATTTAGCTGGGTAGAGAAAAACATATTTCTGCAATATTGCAAATTCCTCTGTGATATATATAACATTAGGCCTATCCTTACCTCCCAAAAGTAAGAAAATAGGGTTTGGGGATAACAGGCCCTGATTTGATGCCTTTTAGTGACATGGGTGTTAAACCATTGTGGTGCATAAATGCGACATTGGCGGTGAAAGGGTTAATAATAGTGGGCCTGTAATCATGGCGTTTTCTTTTCGTGAGAGGAAAAGCTAAGTGAGGTTTACAAAGTTTGTTTTGGAACCTGTGTTTACACATATATTTAATTTTTTTGCCTTACACATGTGGCATTGTTTTCGTTTGTTGTAGGTATTATGGTGTTGGTGTAGTGGTGGTAGTAACTTAGTCTGTTAAAAAGAGAGAGAAAAAAAAAAGTGATTTAAAAACGCGCGCGCGCATGTGCGTGCGTTTGCGTGCGTGCGCGTGCGTGCGTGTGTGTGTGTGTGTGTGTGTGTGTGCGTGCGTGTGTGTGTGTGTGCGTGTGTGTGTGTGCGCGTGCGTGCGTACGTGCGCGCGCATGTGTGTGGTGTGCGTGCGCGCGTGTATCCTTTGGCTGTTTCATCCCTCACGACACTTTTATTTCGCCCCATTCATGTCAGTCCTATAGTTTTAAGTCTTTGTTTTTCCTATACTGACTCACCCACATTGATTTCTTTTACCTTGATCCTCTTAGCACCTCTTCCCCTACTTGGTCTCAGACTGCTCCCCGAGGGGATACCGGGGGGGGGGTGTCTTTCGTACAAATAGTACCCCCACCTTCTGGAAGTCCTGTCTTATAACTTCATCTAATCTGTCCTTCTCTTTGACTGCCTTTCCCCTTTGCTTTCTATCATCTAGGCCTACTATCTTTCTGACTTTCTCCTCCCCTTTTCCTCCCAAAAACAATCTTCCAAATATTTTTTTCCTTTGAGCTCCTCCGAAATCGGCATGTGTCGGCTGTACGCAGCGGGGAGACCAGTGAAAACTGAAAACCGGACACATACGTACCTTATCCATTATGGCCATATACACAGAAGAAGAAGAAGAAGTTCTGACTGGCATTCTATTCCTCATACTCTGCTTGGACCTGTTCCCTTCCCCCCCCCCTCCCCCCCCTCGCCCTTCAATCATGACCCTTCCTCTTCTGTTACTGCTGTAGGCTACTTCCTTCTTATCTCCTCCTCTGTCTTTCACAGTCATCTTGTCAGATTATTCTCAGTCTCTCAGCGTCCCCACTCATATCACCAAGACTCAGAGAGAGAGAGAGAGAGAGAGAGAGAGAGAGAGAGAGAGAGAGAGAGAGAGAGAGAGAGAGAGAGAGAGAGGGATGAGAGAGGGAGAGACAGAGAGAGAGATGAGGGAGAGAGACAAGAAAGAGACAGAGAGAGAGAGAGACAGAGAGAGAGAGGGTGGGTAGAAGAGGAAGAGAGAGATAAATAGATGGGGGAAAGACAAGAAAAAAAGGAGTATTTAATTCAGTTAAGTATCTCATATGATACTTAACGTGGTGGTACCATAGAGATGAGATTTAACCGAGGCGTGGTTACTGCTACACAGATCTGTATTGTTAACAAAATCGGGACTGTACTGGTGTTGCACTACCTCCGGGCATTGCCTCCAGTACTGTTTGCTGCCCCATCTTTGTATCTACAAATGTCCCATATCTCTGAGCATGTCTGTTCCAGACTTTCTGGACGTCTTTGACTACCATTTTGTGGAAAAGAAAGAAAAGGAGAGAGAGAGAGAGTCAGAGAGAGGAGACAGAGAGGGGAGGGGAGAAGAAAGAGAGAGAGAGAGAGAGAGAGAGAGAGAGAGAGAGAGAGAGAGTAGACTTTTTGAGGAGATCCAGAGAGAGAGAGAGAGAGACTGAGAGAGAGAGAGAGAGAGAGAGAGAGATAGATGGAAAAAAAGATGTACACGACAATTTCCTGGTTTTTTTATGTTTGTGTGTTGTTTTCTTTAACCCCCACCCCCACCCCATTTCTACTCTCTCATACTGGATTATGCTGCCCCGCCTTCTGTCGCCCTGGTGCTAAAACCCATCTCTGAGCATATCGAATATGACGTTAAACATGTTCCTGCATGTCTCCGACTAAAATAATGTGGAAAGAAGAGGAGAGGGGTGGTGGTGGTGTCTCATCTCTTCCCTCCACCCCGCCCCCCATCGTACCTTGGGGGGAAAAAGCAGCTATATTAGCTACTCTCTTTGTCTTTCTCTGGGAAGTATTGTTTTTGTTTCATCTGTCCGTGCGTGCATCCGTCCGTCCGTTTTTCGAAAACAATGTTCAGATTTTTTTTTTAAATCAATTTTGGTATACTAGATTCACAAGATGTTAGCTATCCACTGACATCTTTAGTTTAGTTCCCGAGCCCTTGTTCATAGAAAAGGATATTGTACCTTGGGGGGAAAAAGCAGCTATATTAGCATAAATCAAAACGAATTTACCGTTTATTTTATTTTCAGGAAGAACAGCGGGGTATACGGTAAAATAACGATGTTATCACCTAAAAGCTTAATTAAAAGTAGGCATCTGCGCTCCAACATTTTTGTTTGTCATTGTGTTAAGACAATGTGTAAACGATTAAATCGTATGCATGGTCAAATACACATCTGTATTGCTAAAAATTCGGGACTTTACTGGTGTTGCACTGCCTCCGGGCATTGCCTCCAGGATCGTTCCCACCATCTTTATATCTATCTACTAATGTCCCATATATGTGTCTGTTCCGGACGGGAGGACGGGAGGCAGAATTTCATCATCTATGCATGCGTGGTCATAATTTCTGCACAGTCATCACGAAAGGGGATGTTTTGTTCATTCGTTATGGATGGTGATGAGATTAGCGTCCAATCGGTCAGAGACCCTTATGGACGGTAACATTCGTTATCCAGGCGTTTTGCTCGTAAGCTATTGTCTCGGTTTACCCGTGTGTGGTGTGGCTTTGCTACGTAAGTAGTGTGTCAGTGGGGATATTAGTGTACGTAATACTAATAGTGGGTTTACTATGGGGCTTATTTTGTCAAGTGGGCCCACTATAGACATGTGTGTGTTATAGGCCTTCTTCTTCTTCTTCTTCTGCGTTCCCAGGCCATTATGGCCATAATGGATAAGGTACGTATGTGTCCGGTTTTCAGTTTTCACTGGTCTCCCCGCTGCGTACTGCCAACACATTCCGATTTCGGAGCTCAGGAGCTCAAAGGAGAAACATTATTTTTGAAGAGTTTTTTTTTAAAGGCTGGAGAATGGGCCAATAAGTCAGAAAGATAGTAGATGATAGAAAGCAAAGGGAAAAGGCAGAGTCAAAGAGAGTGGCAGATTAGAGGAAGTTACAAGCACAGAACTTCCAGAAGGTGGGGGAACTATTTGTACGAAAGACCCCCCGGTATCCCCAACGGGGAGAGACTCGTAAACGAGGGGGCGGGGTCGTCCAGCTCCCCGTATGGAGGCACGAGGCAT
>CM065701.1:31111692-31121692 GCA_017654935.2 Phymorhynchus buccinoides
GAACATTGTCATCATGACCATGCTTATCAAGATTTACATATAGAGACAAACATTTTTCTCACGTAGTAATCAGAATGTCCACTTCTTCTTTTCCCAGATTGTCCAGCTGTTGCTGCGTCATGGTGCCGACGCCACGCTGCGTAACTACAACGCCAAGACGGCTGTGGAGGAGGCCACTGGAGCCACGCTGACCGTTCTGCTGGACGCTGTGACCAAGGCCACGGAGAGCTCACACCGACTGCTACTGCAGGCCGCATGGCAGGGAAACATCGAGGTCATCCAACGGCTGCTGGTCAGTTCTGACAATGAGAATGATAATAGATATGTGTTTATTTTCTAACATGAAGGATCTTTGCATAAGGCTGTGTACAGACTTAAGTGGATATTCCGCGCGGAAACCTGTAAGCAATCCATAAATGAGTGAAACAAAGAAGGGAAAAGATTTGCGCACGTGTCCGAATTTCCGCATTATGCGTAAACTTTTATCCTTCTTTCTTCCACTTATTTAGGGTTTTCCGTACGGAACTTATGCACCTAATGTGAACCCGGCCTAAATCACTATTGCTATCTTCTTGTTCCTTTTAACCCTTTCGCTGCCAATGTCGCAACATCAAATCAGGGCCTGTTATCTGAAGACCCTATTTCTTAATTTTGTGAGGTAAGGATAGGCCTAATGTGCACAGAGGAATTCGCAATATTACAGATTTTTATTTTCTCTACCCAGTTCCTTTTAAATCAAAGAAATGATGGTGTTGGGTTTTTTTAAAAGTTGATGCAGCATCTAATGCCTGCTTACATTAGCATGCAAATTTCATTCAACAGATCTATGTGTATTAAAAAATCAACTGAACTGTAGAAAACGTTTAAAAGTTTACACTTACAGAAAACTTTTAAAAGCATCTGATATGAAGTTTAATTTTGTGCTTTCAATTTGAAGTTTTGAGAACTTAGTTTTATTAGTGGGATAAAGAAAAAATAGATTCCATGCACTTATTCTGCCTTGTGCCCAACAAATTAGTCAGGGATGCAGTACTCTTTTTCTTTTCAGTATCAGTCTGGAAGGGCACAGCCAAAGCACAAAAAAGGCTAAAGGGGGGACTGGGGATGGGGGAATTTCATAAATGGACTTCAATCATTTGATTCATCAGTGGAATGCATGAGTTGAAAACAAACAGACAGGCAAAATAAACTTTATGATATGATAAAATCAGGTCAGGTCAGGTCAGAGAATGAGGGCAACTAGGCCTTGCGGCTTCTTAATGTGTCCTTTCTGATTATTTGTATTCTTTTAAACTTAAAAAGCGTGAATAATTTTTTAAACAATTTTTTCTAAAACTTTTCTGTGCGTTAACAGTCCAACAAGGTTCTGGACATCAACTGTCAGAACTCTGAGGGGTTAACTCCCCTGATGCTGGTTGCGCGGGACGTGCAGTTGTTTGAGCGGCTGTCCCGGGATTTGAACACACCCTACAACCCAGTGGAGGTGGCCCAGGAGCTCATGAGGGCCAGAGCGTAAGTGGTCACTACATGTACTTTAATTCACCAATGTAACCTCTTTCAAGTCTTCAATCCTTGTCAGACTTTCATGGAGAGAAAACTTGAAAACTTGAAAACTTAAACTTTATTTTCCAAGGATATAGATTTTAGGCAACACCTATCCGAGAGAGAGAGAGAGAGAGAGAACACTGAACACTGAAATTGTTTATTGTACTTTGGCCATGGGCCCTTATGCAAACAAACAGTGGGGTAGGTGGAGGGGGGGTAGTTATAAATCTATAATAGCATTACTACATTCGAAATATTCAAAACCCATTTTGCACAAAGTATTATATGCCATTTCTAGTTCGTTGTATAAGGGAGGAAATCAGGGGTTTCCATCAATTACACTTTTCCTCAATTTCATGGCAGAGAGAGAGAGAGAGAGAGAGAGAGAGAGAGAGAGACAGAGAGACAGAGAGAGAGAGAATGAACAATAAACAAATGTATTGCTGTTAAGCTTACAGCTTCTTGCAGCAAGAAAAAAATGCGAATGAGAAAATCCAACAAACAAGGCTTCTAAGTATCGATGTACAATCACAAACGCGACATTTTAACAGACCGACACAGAAACCTCAACAAGCGTTGTTGTTTTTTCTTTCCCTTTTTTTTTTTAACGAAAGTGAGTGAGTGAGAGAGAGAGAGAGAGAGAGAGAGAGAGAGAGAGATCAGACTCAAACCTCTTTTTATTAAGTACTCTTATCAAAGCATAATTTGGTCTGATAGGAAACAGTCTTTTAACCAAACATATTTTGATAGATTATACAACAAACAACAAAAGGAAAAAATGTATTTGAGCTCTAGTGTAACTGAAATTTAACGTTAACATTCCTCTTTCCTTTTTTTTAATGGCATCTAAGCATATAATGATATTGTTATATAGTATATATATTTTCCTTGTTCGTAGCATATCTTTATTTTCTCTTTCTTGCAGGGATGTGCATTCTCGAGACAACGATGGTCGTTCGTGCCTCCACTACGCCTCCCAGTCTATGGCTTCTGTCGCTGACAAGCTGGCAGAGGCTTTTCTGGGGGGAGGATCTGAACCAGGTATGGGCAATATCTTCTTCTTCTTCTTCTTCTTCTTCTTCTTCAGCGTTCCAGCTGAATCATGCCCTAGATGTCCAGTCCGGTGTTGTTGATGAAGTTGGTGGTTGTCTCCAGGTCTTGCTTGGTACCCCACAGCTTTCCCGCCAGCGTAGCTCCGTTTGGCCAGTGCTGGGTCCGTGCTTCTTGATACAGGGGGCAGGACTGCAGGATGTGCTCGGGGGGGGGTGGGCCTGTCTCACACAGGGCAGTCAGGTGTGTGTGTGTGACAGCCCAAGGCGGTACATGTGGGCACGCGGTCGGCAGTGACCAGTCCGTAGTCGGAATATAGTGGTCTGCTGTTGACGCTGTAGGTGGGGCATCTGATCATCAGATGGGTGATTGTGTTGATCACTCCAGTCTTTTGTGTTGTCTTTTTACCGGAGTTTTGGCCTCCATGTATGAGACTGGCGGGTTTGTCTGCTCGAGCCTGCTGCCAGATTTGGCCAATCTGTCCGCCTCCTCGTTTCCTGCCAGGCCACAGTGGGCAGGGGGATATGATATCCTGGAATGTTAATACGGTTAAATGTGAGCAAAACTGATGAACTTGGGATCTCTGAATGCTTTCTGAATGTGAACAGATTTCTGTAAATAAGGTTCCAGAATGATTTCTGAATTTAAGAAAACTATCAAACCTGATAATCTGATTGTGAATGAAAGGACATAAAATGCCATTCTAAAACCTTTTCCGAATGCGAACAGAATCATTTTTATGTAAATCATGTTATTGCTCATCACGTACTTACCAACAAGTAGGTCAAAATGACACTTTTGTTTTCACTGCACATAGTGTCATTTAGCTTCATCTGACTTTTTAAAGCTTTTTCCTTTATTGTTCTGATGAAGTTATCAATGCATCCCCCTACGGATGTTCCTAAGCTATTTGCGTGTGAGTTATTTTTTGTTCTGTTCTGTTTCAATCGCATTATTTTGCTTTAAAGAAGGTAATCAAAATCTTATTAACCAAAGTTAAATGCTATGTCTGTGTTTTAGTTATTCATTTCTCCTCTGACATCGGAATGTTTCGGCTGACTGCAGCGGGGAGACCAGTGAAAACTGAAAACCAGACGCGTACGAACCTCATCAATTATGGCCTTATGGCTTGGGAACACAGTAGAAGAAGAATTATTCATTAAGATGCAAATTTGCGTTGTGTTGTGTGTGACCAGCTCAGCTGGACAAGCGTCAGTACATGCCCATTCACTGGGCCTCGCAGCACGGCAACACCAACGTCGTTCTGGCACTGCTGGGTGGAGGGTCAGAGGTCAACTGCCGAGGCTTCATCGGCCTCACCCCGCTGCACATCTCTGTGAGTTGATTCGTAATACTTGTTGTTTGCAAGTTTGTTGATGTTGTTTTGTCTATCTATCTTTTCTTTGTCTGTCGGTTTGTCTGAAGTGTTCTCTTTTTTTCTGCTCAACAGCTCCTTATTCTCTTTTACTGAGTCTCTCTCTCTCTCTCTCTCTCTCTCTCTCTCTCTCTCTCTCTCTCTCTCTCTCTCTCTCTCTCTCTCTCTCTCTCTCTCTCTCTCTCTCTCTCTCTCTCTCTCTCTCTCTCTCTCTCTCTCTCTCTCTCTCTCTCTCTCTCTCTCTCTCTCTCTCTCTCTCTCTCTCTCTCTCTCTCTCTCTCTCTCTCTCTCTCTCTCTCTCTCTCCTCTCCTCTCTCTCTCTCTCTCTCTCTCTCTCTCTCTCTGAATCTTCTTTAAGTTCTTCTTATATCTTAAGTTTTTGATAAATGATAATCTGACACCCTTTTCTGTTGAATGCAAGAAACAAAGAGTTTAAACATTTAAACTGACTGTTTACAATTTGAACAAAGAATACTTTGTATTTACCATATTTTCCGGACTATAAGGCGCACCTGTATTATAAGACGCATAACCCAAAATGTGACAGAAAATTCAGATTTTGTTATTCTATTTTCTCACTATGTTATTTGTCATATTATAAAGCGCAGGGGTCTAAGTCTGGGGGGAAAAAAGTATCACCTTTTTGGCCACTGCAAAGAGCACCTTTTGCAAGAGTGAATGCCCTTGGTGGGTGGGGGAAGATGGTTGAGTACTGACCAAGCAAGGGAATATCTCTTGCCAGTAACCCTATTTATTGGCCACTGCAAAGAACACCTTTTGCAAGAGTGAATGCCCTTGGTGGGTGGGGGAAGATGGTTGAGTACTGACCAAGCAAGGGAATATCTCTTGCCAGTAACCCTATTTGAGGCCACTTAATGGCTGCCTTTTGCAAGAGTAAATGCCCTTTTTGGATACTGATCAACAAGGGCTTCACTCTTGCCCGTCAAGGGCGTTAATAACCCTAGTTGCAGTGGCCAATAGTCCGAAAAATATCATATGTGATTTAACCCTTTCATGTCGCCAGTGTAGCTGCTTGGCACCACACTGATTTAACACCCATGTCACTAAAAGGTATATAATCCGAACCTGTTACCCAAAGACCCTTTGTTCTTCATTTTGGGAGATAAGGATAGGCCTACTGTTGTACATACTATCATTGAATCTGCAGTACTGCATACTACATGTTTTCTATTCCCATGAAAATTTGACAGAAATTAGCTAAAAAATGTCTGGCGTTGAAAGGGTTAACACTCCAAATGATGACGTCCAGGCCCACAATGACAATCAAGGCACAGCCGTGGCCCTACTGGAGCACGGAGCGGACGTGACCTTGACCGACGACCGCGGCTTCACTCCGGTGGACCTGGCCAAGACGCGCAAGCTGAAAACCATCCTGAAAGAGGCGTGGACGGAGGCCACCCAGCACAACGCGGCCCCCGAGTTGGCCCCTGTCAGGAGCACACCCAGCAGAGAGGATCGAGGAGGAGGGGGGCAGCGGCCCTTGGGAAGGGAGGAGAGTCCGGCTCGCCGAAGAGGGGAAGTCATTTTTGATGTGAGTGAAAAGTCAGTGTCTAAGAATCTTTGGCTTAGATGCATAATTCAACCACCTCTCTCTCTCAACGTCTTGGTTCATTGCAGGTTTTATCAGTCGCGGCCTTTATATTCTACTAAAATTAGCAAATACATATTTTTAATTGTTTAAAAGGATGAAAATGATTCAAGAGTTACAATTGTGGATCCAAGTTGCCTATGCTCTATCATTTTTTTAACCACACAGACAGATGCCATATGTTTAGAAACAGATGATGAGACTAAAGTTTGTAACAAGAACCAGCCGCCGTGGCGTAGTGGTTAGCGTCGCGGACTACTGGCTGGGAGGTCTTGGGTTCGAATCCCATCAGAGGCGAGGGTTTTTTCGGTCCTGGACCGACTCCTACCCAGAGTGAGTGGCTGTGGGCTCAATGGGAACTCTGAAACCACACAGTCGAGCTTCATCCGCTTAACGGATGCGATTCTGAGAGTGTTGCTCTAATTTCAAGACCAACACTGCAGGTGTCTGTAGTTCTCGGGCCTGGTTAACGCCGGGATATCATTATGAAAGGAAGCGTAGAATACAGCCCTGTCATGCAGTCTCAGACCGATACGGAACTCCATAGCATCATCATCATCATCATCATCATAGTCATCCGCCTCATTTCCATCAATCATTAAAAAAAAAAAATAGTCTCAAATTCTGTGGCTTTGCAAGCCCTGCTCTCATGGTGACCTCAGTTTCGGTTTCCGATCCAGTCTATGCCTTGGTGCGTTTGGGTCAAAGTCATGGGGATCAGTGTGTTCTGGGGAGCTGTCGTTGGATGGTCGTGGTGGCGCCCTCGGAGGAGGACCTCACTCACGCTGGCTCCACGACTAAGAGAATGGTGTCGTCAGTAGGGGGCTTAGTAGGTGGTGTCCTGAACAGGCTCCACTGAACTCCACCGAAGTGACTCAGCAGCAGTGCAGTGTCTCCTCGGTTGGTTGCCTCCTGACGGCCTAACATAGATTCGCTCCCCTTGAACTGCTGGTCTCGGATTCTGCGACCTGAACGTTCGGAGGTGTGGCTGCGAAATTGGGAATTGGAATGAGCGGCGTGGAAGCAACACCACTGTATGGCCCAGAAGATGGGACAGCAAAAAAAAAAGAAAAAAAAAAACAAAAAAGAAGTTTGTGACATGACTTGTTATTGTAGAAACGGAGATGAAAGGTTGATTTGTGTATGGACATTTTGTGCATTACCATTCCACTACGCTTACATGTAACATGATGCATTATGGTAGAAATAGTTGAAAGGTTGATGTGTCTATGCACATTTTATGCATGACGCTATTCTACTATGCTTACATTATTTTCATGGATGTTACAGGGCATGTCTTCCAATGTATTGGCTGGACAAAGATGCAACCAGATGTCGCGTAAGTGTCGACGAACAGATTAAGGGATAGCTAGCGTTAAAAAATTGCTATGATTGTTTTTTTTTTTTTTACCCCTGGTGTTTTTCTGTTGTTGTTCGTTTGCTTTCTGGCCTCATTTGTTCAAGTTTGTTTGTTTGTTTTACAATTGAACGAAAAAAGCATCAAAACGCTACACTCACACAAGCACATGAAGATGAAATAAATAATAAACGCGGTGAATAAAACCAAATTTTCGTCTTTAAAAAGACTTTAGCGAGGTGAATGAAGACAACACACTAACCTTAACAATGACTGTTGATTGTTTGATCTAAGGAATATAAAACACACACAAAAAGAAAAGAGGACGAAGAGAGAAAGGGAGTGGGTGAGAGAGAGAAAGAAAGGGAGAGAGAGAGAGAGAGAGAGAGAGAGAGAGAGAGAGAGAGAGAGAGAGAGAGAGAGAGAGAGAGAGAGATAATTCTTTGCATAGAGTAAATCTTGAGGAGGGGGAGGGTTCCTCAAAGTTTACCTTGTTTCTAATTTGTTTTTGTTTTTCTTTTTTAATATTAAAAACCCCCAACTCATACTCTTTCCCTTTGTCTTTTCAATGTTTTATTCTTGCCACCTCTCAGTCGAGTCTCATAGCCTATTTAATATATATTAAAAAATCGCATTGCTCTGCATTGGTCAGCCCCCACCCAATCCCCAACATCACATGATTTTGTTGTTGTTGCAAAAACAGAAGCAGTAATAATGAGAGTAACAATAACCCACCAAAGTATTTTCCATGACAGAAAATATAACTATTTACAAGAAAGACTTCTCTTTCAGGTGCTGGAACAAACCGGTCGATGATTGGAGCGTCGGAGAGGTCTCGGAGAACGGAGAGACAGATGATGCAGGAGATTGAAAATGGACGATACACTCCGACTCTCCTTCATGGGTCAGTAGGGTTTGTGTCTTAAAGTAATTTAAAAGAGCACCCTGACGGATGAGGTTTTGCAAGAAACACGTCGAGATCACCAGAAAGACAGCCTTTTCAAGGATCGGAACACTCACTTTGCTCTGGTTTCCTAGAAATCAAACCGTCAAAACGGCGATTCTTCCTTGGCGGAGATGCCGGAGAGAGAAAAACTATTTTGGATGGGGTGGGTGGAGAATGATTGAAGCTTTTTCTTCTTTGTAGCGCATTAAAAAAAAAATTGGAGCCATTTCCTTTGTTGTGAATGAAACTCCTTTAGGTAAACTATAAAATAAAATAATAAAAATAATAAAAAGGATTGTATTGTGGAAATTTCCTGCAAACTATTTTGGTCTAAACTCATGCAGCCATTAGAAAGAATTTGACTTCCAGCACCTCCGCCAAGGAGGAATCGCCGATTTGACGGGGTTTGATTTCTAGGAAACCAGAGCAAAGTGAGAGTTGCGATCTCTGTAAAGGGTGTTTTCCTGGTGATCTCGACGTGTTTCTTGCAAAAACTTCATCCGCCAGGGTGCCCCTTTAAAGTGTGCATTTATATCTGCGTACTCAGCTACTATGAAATTGTTAAAAGAATAAGGGCTGTGATACATATTTGAATCCACAAGATACAATGGCAACAATTTTTTTTTAATAATCTGCCTACAATTATTTTTTTTTTTTTGCTGTCCCATCTTCTGGGCTGTACAGTGGCGTTGCTCCCACGCCGCTCGTTCCGAATCCCAATTCACAGCTACACTCCGGTTTGTTCAAGTCGCAGAATCCGAGACCAGCAGTCCAAAGGGAGCGAATCTATGTTAGGCCATCAGGAGGCAATCAACCTACAAATTTGTCTACGAAAAAGAATTACCGGTGCTTTGCAATTGCCAAAATAGTTTGTGTCTTTATGTTATGGATTTGTCTGATGAGAACTTAAAAAACAAATTGTGTGGAATCCTAATTAAAAAGAATAACTAAACGCTCACCCCAAAATAACAAATGCATTTTCTTATGAAAATTGAAACCTGTTTTACTAACTGTTGCTTCATGATAAATGTGACCCAGCACCATGAAAGGGACATTAAGTAACTGGGCTAGTTTCTCACAACAGGCTTGCAAAGTCAAAAATCTCATTTTTTGTCAATTTTAAGATATGGGTATATTTGTGTTCTCTAACATATTATCTTTCATATTTATAAAGGACAATCTTTAATATGGTCTCTAAATGGTCTTATAAGTGCTTTGAAACGAGTAGGTCAATGCATTTTCTTGTTTCCTCAAAATGGCTGACGCTCATCCTACAAACTTTAAATGCTCATAACGATGGAACGAAAAAAGATACAAGAATGGTTCTTGTATCATTAGAAAGAGAATTGTCTGAAGTTTTCAAATGTATAATGTTCTCAGAATAGTCAGTTTGACACTTAATGTCCCTTTCGTGGTGTCGGATCACAGATAGGTCACCTTTGAGCTCATCCTTTGCTTTGTTGTTGTTGTTGGGTCTTTGTGAACCACCTTATTCATTTTAAGATACCTACCATACTGACGATACCATGTGGGTGCTACTCTTTCATTTTTTACACTGAATTCAGTATTTTGAATTTTTCCCAAAAACTGAACTTCAGGTGTATTTTTTAATTCATCAACAACAACAAAATTGACCACAAGCGATTTGGGGCGTTTTGAAGGTTTTAGAAGGTTTATTAGACTCAAACTGTCTCTGTCTATCATTTTAACTGTCTGTCTATCTCGTTATCTCTCTCTCTTAACTTGCCCCCCTGAATCGTCCGACGGGGCTCTGCCCCTGTGACCCTGCTGGGGGGGGGGGGGGGGGGGGGCATGAGTCCCTGAACCCCTGCCTTTCAGGTTTTTTTTTCACTTAGGGGAGTTGCACCCATGCTGACAATGCTGAAATTCACTGTCGATCCTCTAGCCGCGAAATCACCCGGCCCCTGGGCACGGTGCGAAACAAACCAGGCCCCCACCACCAGGTGCTGCCCAACATCTCCAGGGCCCTCCCCCCCGCGCCCCCCAGACAGCCGTCCCCGGAGTCCCCCCCTTCCAGCCGCCGCAACTCTCACGACGGGGAGCTGCGCCGATCGCTGGAGGACGGCAGGAACCTGCTGGCTCAGCGCTCCAGTGCTA
>CM065701.1:31126692-31151692 GCA_017654935.2 Phymorhynchus buccinoides
ACACACACACACACACACACACACACACACACACACACACTCACACACACACACTCACACACACTCGCTTCCTTCTTATTACACATGAAACATTCTTGATGTGCAGACAATGGCGGCTCATCCCGCCACTCCATGGTTACAACACAAATGATGTCCCTGCCCCCCACCTCCAACCGCATTTTGCCCCCCACCCCCACCTTCCTCACCCAGCGCTCCTACACCAACCTGGAAAACGTTCTGTCCAAGATGGCTGCCTCCAAAGACGACGACTCATCTTCTTCCAAGGTAGCGCCCCTTGGTTTTCCATTCTTCTTCTTCTTTTTTTTCTTTGATCACTCAGACAGTCTCCTGTCATATGAGCGCAGATGTGTTATGCTGCCATTATGCGCTTAACTAGGAAATGTCTGGCAGCATACACGTGTCCATCTTCGGATAGATAAAAGTTTTGTAAGAATTTCTATGGAAAAAAAAATAAGGCAGGAGAATGGACCAGAAAGGCAGAAAGATTGCAGATGATACTATGCAAAAGGGTAAAGATTAGAGGAAGTTACAAGCAGAGAACTTCCAGAAGGTGGGGGAACTATTTGTACAATGCCGACGTTGAAGACTAATGAAAAAGAAAGTTTGAAGCTTGCACTAAATTTGTAATTATTGTTTGTGTGTGTGTATTTTTTTAATTTTTTTTATTCTATGTAAAACCATCCAAAGAACCCAAGAGTAAGGTTGTGAGCATTTAACGAAATTTCTTTCCATGTCTTTCATTTTTATCGCAAATCATGCATACTATCAATTAAATGATGGTGTAATGAACACTCAACAAATTTTAAGTCTTAACTCTTTTCTTTATTTTTCTCATTTCCATCAGGAACCCTTCACTTTTATCGCAGACTTCGCTGTCAATCAAACAATACTGCAGTCAGTTTGTAAACAAAGTTCATTACAGATGGGTTGGTTTTTTTTCGTTTTTTTCCCAACTTCAGGACCCTTTATTTGTTTTGAATGATGGTTGTGGTGGTCGGTTGATGGTTCATCTCACATGTGCTCTTTTGTAGCCGAGCGCACGTTAAGCCCAACTTCAGGAATGAGATTGTTCAGCCTTTAGGATGATTTCAGGCTTTTTGACGGCCCCAGAGGTCATTTTTGCATAAAAAAGAGACCAACTGAGAATAGAAATACTTGGTATATGTGAATAAAAATGAACTACATATATATATATATATATCAATTCTACTTCTAATGTTGTTTTTAAGGCTTAGATTACAACAAAAAAACTTCAGTTTCAGGGGGCTTCAGACTTTTTACAGCCTAAATCATAATTTCTCAATCTCATGCCTGAACTTTTATTCTTCCTCAGGAGCCCTCACCCCGCTCCGATGACGGGAGCCCAGACAACAACAGCAGCAGCAACAAGTTCCGCGTGGGCCTTGCCAACCCCATGGAGCTGCTCCGCTCCCGCTCTCTCCTCAAAGAAGAGTTCATCCTGGCAGAGAGCCGTCCCAGCGACCCCTTCATGGTGTCCTCGGGCAGCGACCCCGCCTCCAGTTCCAGCAGCCTCTCCACGGCGTCATCCTCCCCGCGCGAGGTCACCCCGGGCCTGGGCCGGGCCGCCTACCGCCGCAGCGACCCCTCCTCGCTTTTGACTGTCACCCTGCGGGAGAAAGCCATGAAGAGCAGCGGCTTTCGCAAGAGCGATCCGTTGGTGGTGAAGAGATCGGAGCTGTCTGGGGAAGGAGTGGAGGGAAAACCTGAAGCGGGTGCGTCTAGAGAGAAATCCGTTGTCGAGAATGCGTCTGCCAGTGCCGTGAGAGTGTCCGGGGGTAAGGTGATGCGCAGTCAGAGTCTTCGCCTCGGTCAGCAGCCCGCTCGTCAGCAAAGTGAGGGTGCAGTGTGCTGTACCAGCAATCTCAAACGAAGCCAGAGCATCGGTAGCGTGGCTGCAGAGTCGGAGGGAGGACGCACTGCTGGGAAAGACTCTGTCTCTGGTGTTCAGCAGCAGCAGGACTTAGGGAAAGGAGCGCCATTTTCAGGGAAAGGGAGAATGGTGGTGGTTCGTGATACTTTCAGTGAGTTTGATAATGTGTTTGCAGAGAGCAACGCGAAATGTGCACGTCCCCAACCCCCATCGCCATCGCGTTCAGGTTCTGTGCAGTCGTCTGCCAAAAGGACTGCTGAGGTTAAGCCGCAGAGTGCTTACATCAAGCACGAGAGTGATAAATGCCGTCACAGTAGTGGTGAAGACACTGTGGTCAGTGACACGCCCAGGATGTCAGTGTCAGAGGTTTCTGTCAGTGCTGTGCACCAGGCAGATTCTGCTATTTCTAAACAGTCCACTTCCTTTTCTCCCTCCCCTACTCAAGAAGCACAGAAACAGCTTAGCAATGCAAATACCTTTAGTAATGCAAATGCCTCCAAACCGCCAGTGCCAAATTATCAGTCTGCTAGTGACAGTGGTAAGTCCCTTGGACAAAAGACAATGGCTTCCCAGCCTTCCAGGCCCCCTTCTGTGGCAGGCAAAGACAGTGCTAAGTGCAAAGTCAAACCGAGTATATCAGCCCCACCTTCTCCCTCCAATGCGCAAACTAATGACCCCGCAAGTGGTCAGCCTTTCAACCGGAGAGCGAGTGAAGTTGCTGGTGCAGAGGTCAAGTCAAGTCTGGCACACTCGTCCAAGAAATCTACTTCCACCCCATCATTAAGCAGTGCTGAGGTTTCTGCTGGGGAAAGCCCGCCCAACACCAAGGCAAAGGCTGAGGCGGGTTCAGTGAAGGCTGGCTCTAAAGAAGGAGGCTCTTCTCCCGCCTCTAGTGCCATGCCCTCCAACAGAACAACCCCCACATCAGCCAGTCCCTCTACAGCCAAACCCACCATGTCAAAAGTAGGGCCTGCTGCTTCTCCCTCTGCATCTTCCCCACGATGTGCCTCAGTGCAGAGATCCCCCTCGTCTGGTCAGTGTTCAGCCAGGAGGTCCGTCTCCTCAGGACAGACGGTGGTGAGGAAGTCAGCCTCCACTGAAAGCCTGGCCGGTGCAAGGTCCAGTCCTCAGGCCTCAGGAGAGGCGGGGAGAAGACAGAGCGCTGCGTCTTCTTCACAGAGGACCCTGAACTCCTCGGCCAGGGATGTCACTGCGCGGCTGTCGGGGAGTGGCTCCAGCTCTTCTCGAACAAGCTACAACAACAATCCATCCAATGCAAGATCTGAGATGATCTCCCCGTCCAAATCAGTGGATGCCGGTGGAAAGACTTCAGCAAGATCTGTGAGAAATACCTCAGCACAGAGTGTTCCCAAAACATCAGCAGCAGCACAGACACAATCATCTCAGGCATCCATATCAAAGTCTGCGGCAACGTCAGCCCCATCCTTTTCAAAATCAGCAGCAGGGATATCAGCAGCCACCCCTAAAGCTGTTGCTAAGGTGATGCAAACTCATTCGAAAGCTGCCACCTCACCTACACAATCCAGGACAACAGTGACAAATGCTTCCAACCAAAGTCCGCTGCCTGGAGAATCAGGGAGATGTAGATCAGACTTGTCCTCAGCTGCTGGTGCTGTACAAGACTCTGTGAGTGGTAAACATGCATCAACATCACAACACGCTCAAGCAAAAAGTGGGCAAACTGGTAGCTCAAAGACAACAACAGCTAGTTGTTCTGCACATACAGCAAAACCTTCCTCCACACAGACTTTCAGTGTGAACATTTCTGGTGGTCTTACAGATCCAAAGTCCCCAGTTCATTCCAAAGGTGATAAAACTAAAAGCTCGGTTAGTTCTTCCAGATCATCGGGAATGCTCAAAGCTTCTTCAGACTCTAAACAAAGTGAGTCGGAAGGCTCAGGAAACAAAGTCCGGCCCGGGGAGAAAGCTGAAAGGGAGGAAATCACTGCGAACTCAAAGGAAGGCATTGAACCTTTAGTGAAGATCACGTTCAGTGGCATGAACCCCAAAGGCAACTCCAATATCTCCAAGTACAGTGACCCGGCCACCCTGGTCAACACAGGCCCGGTCATCGTCAACCCCTTTGAAAACCTGTCAGTCCAGCACGTGTCCAGGGACAGGAGCCCCGGGGACTTTGGTGCGGCAACGGAGGCCAGTTTCATTGTTGGCAAACCGGACAAAGATATTGCTGGCAAGAAGAAAGTCCCCACATCTGCCAAGGGCAAAGCTGTGAAGGGAGCCAAAAAGGGGAAAGATGCGAAGAGGCCCGTGTCCAGTTCTTCACGCCAGGCATCAGCAGGCAAGCGCAGGGGAGCTAAAGGCAAAGACCTCAAACAGGGGGACAATGAAGACGCTCGACCCAAGAGCGGAAAGAGAGTGCGCTCAGGCAAGAGGCGTAGCAAGAAAGTGGCGGAGCAAGAAGCGGACAAAGAGGCGGCCTTGCTCAGTGAGATGTCCACCAAAGGCGACGTCGCTCTCATCTCAGGAATCGGCTGGCATGTCGCAGCCGCTTGCGCAAACACCTCGGATGTCATCGTGGCTCCGGAAATGCATATGGAATCTTCCGATTCTGATGACATATCGGACGCCGAATCCATTGAAGATGCCGAGACCCTGATGTTGAAGCTGGAAGTGAACCGGTCCAACATGTCTCTGACCTCTCCCAGGTTCAGGGAGATCAAGTCAGGGGCGGGTCAGCGTGACCACATCCCAGCCATCCCTGCGCTGACTGGTGATGGGTTCCCTCCCATGAACCTGGACATCACCCAAAAAGACTCTTTCCCTCTCAGGGATGATAATAACGACAAGGATCCTGCAATTACTGACCTTGAAGACATGGATGATGAGTTCCATAAAGATCTTCTTCTGAGGAAACTCACTCCTATCCCTGAAATGCCTTCGCTCAGTGGCCCAATCGTGAACGTCGTGACAGAAGCCATTGCTCGTTTCGACCGTTCCTTGAAAGACAATCAGCTCACTGAGTGGCTGGAAGAAACACAGAGAAAGGAGATGAACCCTGCTTCAGCAGCCCAGCTAGCCCCTCACAGTGGTAAAGATAACGGGACAAAGGGAAGATCTACTACTGGTGAGGACAACGCCAAAGCGACAGACACAACAAATGATAAAAACGCCAGCAAACCGCCTCATCATCATCATATAGAACTGAACAAGCCGCATAGCAACAAAGACGCCAAGAAATCGCCCAGAAGAACGCAAAGCCTGAAAGAAACCAGCTCAGGAAGCAGGAAAGAGAGGCCGGCCAGGCAGAGGGAGCGTAAGTTCTCCGAGTCAAAGAAGGACGAGGAGGAGGAGGAGATGAACTGCGCCATCGAGGAGATCCTGAGCGCCACGGGCACCACCTCCATGTCCTCCACCCTGCGCTCCACCACCTCCACACTCAGGTCTGGCAGCAACACCCTCACCGAGGGGGACCACCAGCTGCTCCTCAAGCTCAAGTCCAACCCCAAGGAGTCACCCTTCTACGCCTCCACCAAGCCTGCCCAGGAGGACGATGATGACGACGATGTCAGCACGCTCTGCGGGGACAACTCCGGCGGAGGCAGCGGAGGGGAGAACTTCTCCGTGGACACCAACCCCAACCTTCTCAGGGTTACGCACATGGAGCAGTTTGACCTTGGGGCCAAGGTCAAGGCCATGATCGATGCCGGGGCGGAGGAGAGCAAGATCAGAGCCATGATGGACGCGGATGAGGATGTGAAGCATCTGGAGGCCAAGCAGATTGTCAAGGTCAGATATTAACGAGCGCTGGCTTAAATTTTAGAGGGTGTTTCTGTGAGAGAGATCAAAATGTGTGTGTGTGTATGTGTGTGTGTGTGTGTGTGAGAAAGAGCACATTTGAGTAAGACAATTTTACCCCCCCAAAATGTTTTCTTTTTGTGTGTGCTATTTTGTTTGCAGAGATCAAAATGAAATTTGAATGCATTTAACATTTTAATTTTACGTGACGTTATGTACGGTAATGCTATCGATATACAGCAAATTCTCAGAGGGTTAACAAGTACTTAGGTTGACAGGCTTAAAGAGAACTTCTCTGAAACTTTTTTGTCACACATACGTTTACTGCAATGTGTTTCTTTTCTTTTACAAAGCTCGTTTCAAAGCCATTTTGACACATGAAGCCCCCCCCCCCCCCCCCCCCCCCACCCGTGGGGATACCAGGGGGTCTTTTTTGTATAAATAGTTCCCCCACCTTCTGGAAGTTCTGTGCTTGTAACTTGCTCTAATCTGTCACTCTCTTTGCCTTTTCCCTTTGCTTACTGTCATCTACTATCTTTCTGCCTTACAGGTCCATTCTCCTGCCTTTTTTCACGAAACACTTTCAAAAACATTTCCTCCAGCCGAAGTTGGACTTGCTGGGCCTAATTATTTCTTAGTTAGGCGCATAACGGCAGCATGACACATCTACACTCATAATTGACAGGAAACTGTCTGAGCGATCGAAGAAGAAGAAGATGAGACACATGAAGCTGATTCTTTTAACACTTTCCTATCTTGAAAACCCCAGGTGATGAACAGTTTTCGTCACATGGAGCTAATTCTTTTAACACTTTCCTATCTTGAAAACCCCAGGTGATGAACAGTTTTCGTCACATGGAGCTAATTCTTTTAACACTTTCCTATCTTGAAAACCCCAGGTGATGAACAGTTTTCGTCACATGGAGCTCCACGCTGGTAGCTCCCAGAACACCAGAGAGCCCTTGCTGCACTCAGAGAGTCACCGCGTGTCCAAGGTGGGGGCTGCCATGGACAGGGTTCCGCTCGTTCGGCCTTCCTCCGCCGGGGCTTCAAAGTCCCGGGGTCGATTCCAGGAAATGAAGAAGCCTTCACCGGCGGGGAGCGCGCAGCATCTTGGGGAGAGGAATGTGAGTGTTGATTTTCATTTTTTGGTGTTTGTTTATCCGTATTTCGCATAGGTTATTTTAGTGTCTCGTATCTGATGTTGTCTTGTGTGGTTTTTTTTTTACATCATCCAGATATTTTGGACAGGAAGAAATTGAAGTTGAGAGCGAAAGAACAGCAAGTAAACTCTAATAAGGTTGTAGCAAATTAAGCAGCTAGGCCGACTCTTTCAACACAATGTATGAACAAGTCAGATGACTTTCGCCCCCGTGGGGATACCGGGGGTCTTTTGTATAAATAGTTCCCCCACCTTCTGGAAGTTCTGTGCTTGTAGCTTCCTCTCATCTGTCACTCTCCTTAACTCTGCCTTTTCCCTTTGCTTACTGTCATCTGCTATCTTTCTGCCTAACCGGTCCATTCTCCTGCCTTTTTTTTATGCAACACTTTCCAAAATATTTCCTCCAGCCAAAGTCGGACTTGCTGGGCCTAACTATTTCTTAGTTAGGTGCATAACAGCAGCATGACGCACCTGTGCTCATAATTGACACTGACAGGAAACTGTCTGAGCGATCGAAGAAGAAAAAGAAGATGACTTTCTTGTTGTGTGTTTTTTAATACGTTTGAGGATGTTCCATAGCAATTCATTGACAATTTCTTCTTTCATATTTGTGCCAATACATTCTGATATTCAGATATTCTCAGCAAATTTAATGTTTTTGGTGAATACAATTTGATATCCCCCATCATATTTCTCACAATGATAAACAGGAAAATGCTACAGATATTCACTAATGTATATTGTGTGCCATTTGTTTTTTATGTGCTGTCTAAAAAGGAAATTTTATAATTTTATAACAGAGTTGCTGTTTACTGGAATGATCTAAACACTAACCTTATTCTGGACAATGTTCCCAAATTTCAGATACTTTTGCATGATTATGGTTGATTTTTTTCTCTCGAAAACCTGCTCAGACCAAAACATAAACAAAAACACATAATAATTATCGAGGGGACGATTTATAGGCTGTGAGGCCTATAGGCTGATGAAGCCTGTCCCTATCTACCTACATTCCATCAACTGGGGTTTTCAGAAGAGACGAGAGGCAGGGGAGGCTGCAGAGGAGGAGGAGGAGGTGGTGGTGGGGGCCCATGGAGGGTACGCTGCTGTGGTGGAGGCTCTGGCTGGCGATGTTAACGACATGCTGGGAGATACAGCCGCTTCTGAGGTATGTTGTGTGTGTACGGTTACGTAGAAGCGTTCCCCCATCTCTATGTGTCCCCATCTTTATGTGTTTCCAACTACATTTCTGTGTGTTTCCCCATCTCTATGTGTTCCCAATTGCATCTCTGTGTGTTTCCCCATCTCTATGTGTTCCCAATTACATCTCTGTGTGTTTCCCCATCTCTATGTGTTCCCAATTACATCTCTGTGTGTTTCCCCATCTCTATGTGTTCCCAATTACATCTCTGTGTGTTTCCCCATCTCTATGTGTTCCCAATTACATCTCTGTGTGTTTCCCCATCTCTATGTGTTCCCAATTACATCTCTGTGTGTTTCCCCATCTCTATGTGTTCCCAATTACATCTCTGTGTGTTTCCCCATCTCTATGTGTTCCCAATTACATATCTGTGTGTTTCCCCATCTCTATGTGTTCCCAATTACATCTCTGTGTGTTTCCCCATCTCTATGTGTTCCCAATTACATCTCTGTGTGTTTCCCCATCTCTATGTGTTCCCAATTACATCTCTGTGTGTTTCCCCATCTCTATGTGTTCCCAATTACATCTCTGTGTGTTTCCCCATCTCTATGTGTTCCCAATTACATATCTGTGTGTTTCCCCATCTCTATGTGTTCCCAATTACATCTCTGTGTGTTTCCCCATCTCTATGTGTTCCCAATTACATCTCTGTGTGTTTCCCCATCTCTATGTGTTCCCAATTACATCTCTGTGTGTTTCCCCATCTCTATGTGTTCCCAATTACATCTCTGTGTGTTTCCCCATCTCTATGTGTTCCCAATTACATCTCTGTGTGTTTCCCCATCTCTATGTGTTCCCAATTACATCTCTGTGTGTTTCCCCATCTCTATGTGTTCCCAATTACATCTCTGTGTGTCCCCATCTCTATGTGTTCCCAATTACATCTCTGTGTGTCCCCATCTCTATGTGTTCCCAATTACATCTCTGTGTGTCCCCATCTCTATGTGTTCCCAATTACATCTCTGTGTGTCCCCATCTCTCTGTGTTCCCAATTACATCTCTGTGTGTCCCCATCTCTATGTGTTCCCATCTCTATCTATGTGTCCCCATCTCTATGTGTTCCCAATTACATATGTTCTGTGTGTGTCCCCATCTCTATGTGTTCCCAATTACATCTCTGTGTGTTCCCCCCATCTCTATGTGTTCCCAATTATCATAACTCTGTGTGTGCCCCATCTCCAGTTGGGGACATCTACATCTCTGTGTGTTTCCCCATCTCTATGTGTGACCAATTACATCTCTGTGTGTCCCCATCTAGTATGTGTTCCCAATTACATTTGTGAAACCACTGACCTTCTCTATGTGTTCCCAATCCTTACATATCTGTGTGTTTCCCCATCTCTCTGTGTTCCCAATTACATATCTGTGTGTTTTGGTGCATCTCTATGTGTTCCCAATTACATCTCTGTGTGTTTCCCCATCTCTCTGTGTTCCCAATTACATCTCTCTGTGTGTCCCCATCTCTATGTGTTCCCAATTACATCTCTGTGTGTCCCCATCTCTATGTGTTCCCAATTACATCTCTCAGTGTGTCCCCATCTCTATGTGTTCCCAATTACATCTCTGTAGGTCCCCATCTCTATGTGTTCCCAATTACATCTCTGGGCAAAGTCCCCCATCTCTCTGTGTTCCCAATTACATCTTTTTCTCTGTCCCATCTCTATGTTTCCCTTTTGCATCTCTGTGTGTTGCCCCATCTGTCTTTTTGTTCCCAATGTACATCTCTGTGTGTTTTTAACTTCTACTGTGTTCCCAATTACATATCTTATGTGTTAAACCCATCTCTCGGTGTTTCCAATTACATCTCGGTGTCCCCATCTGTATGTTTTTATTAAGACAATGTCTATAGTGCTTAATCTGTAAGCTATGTGTTCCCAATTACATCTCTGTGTGTCCCCATCTCTCTGTGTTCCCAATTATCTCTGTGTGTTGTCCCCATCTGTCTGTGTTCCCTCTTACATTCTGTGTGTCCCCATCTCTATGTGTTCGTTTACATCTCTCTGCTGTGTCCCCATCTCTCTGTGTCCCAATCACATCTCTGTGTCCCCATCTGTATGTTTTTATTAAGACACTGTCTATAGTGCTTAATCTGTAAGCTATGGTTCCCAAAGTGTCCCCATCTCTATTATGTCCCAATCTCTGTGTGTCCCTGTATCTATACTATGTTCCTGTCTCTACATGTCGTCTGATATAGAGCTCCCCGTTTCTTTGTTTATCAACCCTTTCCCTGACCCAAACACTAATCTATACCCCTACCCCTGTCCAAACCCTTACCCTAGTATGCGGGGACACATAGAGATGGGGACATGTAGAGATATTTAGTGTGAAATGCTTGATGTTTATTGTGACGATTGCATTACGTTCGTTTAGTAGGGCGTCACATTTGTGAAACCACTGACCTTTGAAAGGAGGGTAAAGGATCCTTAGAGGTAGGTGTAGCTTGTCGCGCGACTTTTCAAATGTGAAATGTAAACTAAGATAACGTTTTGGCGCTTGTTTTATGACGGCAAGTTAAGTGTGTGTGTGTGTGTGCATGCATGCATGCCCACATGTGCTCATTGTACCATGTGTGTGCTTACAGACGATGTGCAGTCGTCTCAGTCGACACAGCAGTCGTTCCGGCAGTGCCTGCACAGAGAGTAGTCAGGAGGAGGAGACCATTCAGTGGAAGAAAGGCAACGTGCTGGGCAAAGGAGCTTTTGGAACAGTGAGCTCTTTTTTTCTCTGTCTCTGTTGTTCGTTTCAGCCTTTTGCTGTTGTGAGTTGCCTTTTGCTCTGTCTGTCTTTTTGGGGTCATCGTAATGTAATGCTGTTTTATTTTTAACTTCATACTTTTTTTTAAAATTATTTATGTTATTTATTAAACCCACTATTTTTGCCAAAGGAATTAGTTGGCCTGTCGGGGACCTTCCCCTCAAATCCTTTCGGGCGAGAGAGTCAGGGAAGTACCGTACCCTGGGCAAGGCATCTCCACATAAACAAATTCTAACCCAGCCATTCAGAGTAGCTGTTGCATCCTCTGCATTCTCTCTCTGTCTGTGTCTGTCTGTCAGTCTTTCTGTTTCTGTCTCTCTGTGTCTGTGTCTGTGTCTGTCTGTCAGTCTCTGTTTTTCTCTCTCTCTGTCTGTGTCTGTGTCTGTCTGTCAGTCTCTCTGCTTCTGTCTCTCTCTGTCTGTGTCTGTCTGTCAGTCTCTCTGTGTCTGTGTCTGTCTGTCAGTCTTTCTGTTTCTGTCTCTCTGTCTGTGTCTGCCTGTCAGTCTCTCTCTCTCTCTGTCTATCTGTCTGTCTCTCTCTCTCTCTCTCTCTCTCTCTCTCTCTCTCTCTCTCTCTCTCTCTCTCTCTCTCTCTCTCTCTCTCTCTCTTTCTTTCCCTGTTAACTGATTGGTGAATTTTGCGCAGGTGTGGTGTGGTCTGACCAACGAAGGGGAGTTAATCGCGGTGAAGCAGATCGAGTTGAACACGACGGATCGACAGAAAGCGGAGAGGGAATACGAGAAAGTGCAGGAAGAAGTGGAGCTACTGAAGACCCTAAAACACATCAACATTGTGGGGTGAGTTCTTCTTCTTCGATCGCTCAGACAGCTTCCTGTCAATTATGAGCGCAGATGCGTCATGCTGCCGCTATGCCTCCTAACAAAGAAATAGTTAGGCCTGCAGCAAGTCCTACTTCAGCTGGAGGAAATGTTTTTGAAAAGCGTTTCGTGAAAAAAAGGCAGGAGAATGGACTGGTTAGGCAGAAAGATAGTAGATGACAGAAAGCAAAGGGAAAAGGCAGAGTCAGACAGAGTGACAGATTAGAGGAAGCTACAAGCACAGAACTTCCAGAAGGTGGGGGAACTATTTATACAAAAGACCCCCCCAGCCCCACCCCCGGTATCCCCACAGGGGGGGGGGGGTGAGTGATGTATCTGATTTGTCTGACTGTTTCTCCCTGTTTGGATACCGGAGTGTGTGTGTGTGTGGTGAGTGTGTGGTGTGTGTGTGGGGGCTGTGTCGTGTGTGTGTGGCAGTGTGTGTGTGTGTGTGTGTGGGTCTTTCGTAAAAATAGTTCCTCTACCTTCTGGAAGTTCTGTGCTTGTAACTTCCTCTATTCTGCCGGTCTCTTTGACTCTGCTTTTTCCCGGGGCTTTCTGTCATCTATCCTATCTTTCTGACTTATTGGCCCATTCTCCTGCCTTTAAAAAATCTTCAAAATAATGTTTCTCCTTTGAGCTCCTCCGAAATCGGAATGTGTCGGCTGTACGCAGCAGGGAGACAGGTGAAAACTGAAAACCGGACACATACGTACCTTACCCATTATGGCCATATGGCCTGGGAACACAGAAAAAGAAGAAGAAGTCTGACTGTTTCTTATTGTTATTCTTTTTCTTCGATTGCTCAGTCTCTTGTCATATAAGCGCAGATGCATCATGCTGCCATTATGCGCCTAAGTAAGAAATAGGCCCAGCATGTCCGTCTTCGGCTGGAGAAAATCTCTGTAAGACTTTTTAGAACAAAGGCAGGAGAATGGACCAGTTACTTAGGCAGAAAGATAGTGGCTGACAGGAAGCAAAGGGAAAAGGCAGAGTCAAAGAGAGTGACAGATTAGAGGAAGTTACAAGCACAGAACTTCCAGAAGGTAGGGGAAGAACTATTTGTACAAGCCCCCCTCTCCCCCAGTATCCTCAGAGGGGGAACTATTTATACAAAAGACCGCACGGTATCCCTCCATAGGGAAACTAAACGAAACAAAACGAAACAAATTTTTATTTATACAGGGTAATGAGATAAGCATTGCTTTTTTACACTCAGCCCTGTAGGGAAGCAAAATGAGTTAAGGAGAAGTGTTTCTTCTTCTTCCACGAGTCACCCACAATCAACAGTTTGAATTTTATGGTACTGTACGGGTCGAGATCCAACCCATCCCTACCCTACACCACTTGTGACCCAGCCAGCCAGGGCCCTATTGTTGTTTTATTATGTTCTATTGCTTGTATAGTGCGTTCGGGTTTAAATCATGGGGATGAGTGTGTTCTGGGGAGCTGTCGGTGGACGGTCGTGGTGGCACCCTCGGAGGAGGACCTAACTCACGCTGGCTCCGCGACTAAGAGAATAGTATAGGGGGCTTAGTAGGTGGTGTCCTGAACAGGCTCCACTGAACTCCACCGAAGTGACTCAGCAGCAGTGCAGTGTCTCCTCAGTTGGTTGCCTCCTGATGGCCTAACATAGATTCGCTCCCCTTGGACTGCTGATCTCGGATTCTGCGACTTGAGCAAGCCGGAGTGTAGCTGCAAATTGGGCCTTCAGAATGAGCGGCGTGGGAACGACGCCAATGTACGACCCAGAAGATGGGACAGAAAAAAGATAAATTATGTTCTATTGCTTGTTGCGATTTCAGCTACATGGGCACCAGCCTGGAGGACAGCACGGTGAGCATCTTCATGCAGTTTGTCCCAGGGGGCTCCATCGCCAGCATCCTGGCAGTTTGTGACCCAGCCAGCCAGGGCCCTATTGTTTGTTTCATTATGTTCTATTGCTTTTTGCGATTTCAGCTACATGGGCACCAGCCTGGAGGACAGCACGGTGAGCATCTTCATGCAGTTTGTCCCGGGGGGCTCCATCGCCAGCATCCTGGCCAGGTTCGGCGCCCTGGACGAGAGCGTCTTCCGCCGCTACACGCGCCAGATACTGCAGGGGGTGGAGTACCTCCACGACAATGACGTCATCCACAGGTAGAGAGAGAGAGAGAGGGGAGGAGAGAGGGTGAGCAGGAGAGGGAGGGGGAGGCCAGAAGGGGATGGGGAGAGAGAGAGAGAGAGAGGATGAGAGGAGAGGGAGAGAGAGAGGATGAGAGGAGAGGGAGAGATCGAGAGAGGGGGAGAGAGAGAGGGATCTCAGAGAGAGAGAGAGAGAGAGAGAGAGAGAGAGAGAGAGAAACTTTGAGAGAGAGAACTTTAAGAGAGGAGAAAGATTTTAGGCAGATTCTTCCAATCTGTCCTTGAGAGAGAGAGAGAGAGAGAGAGAGAGATCTCAGAGAGAGAGAGAGAGAGAGAGAGAGAGAGAGAGAGAGAGAGAGAGAGACAAGCCTCTGAAAACCAGAGTTTCTGAAAAAAAGCCTTCACTGAAAACCACTTTTGATTATTAGAGTTTTCTGGTGGCATCAGGGATCGAGGGAGTCGAAACAGGAAAGGTCGGAATGATGAGATTTGCACTGTTCCGTAACACATTCAGACCTGTTTACTCTACTCTTTTCGAGTAGTATTCTACTCAATTTGGACCTCTACTACTCTTCAAAATTGAAAAAAAAAAGCTCTAATTACTAATTTTCAGTGAACATTGTTTGATGGTTTAATGAAGAGGACTACTCATTTCACACCAAAACTACTCATTTCAGCTATCTAGACTCAAGACTTGTGTAGGTAGGTAGGTACAGGTCTGCAGGGCTATGCATTTTACTCTTTCGGCTTCAGGGACATCTCGATGAAGGACTTGACAACGTTTATTTAGTGATTTGCAACGGCAAATCAAGCTGATCGACTTTGGCTGCGCCAAGAGAATGTGCATCAACCTCAGCCTGTCCCAGAGCCAGATCCTAACGCTCCAATTTTGGGCACGCCCTACTGGATGGCCCCTGAGGTCGTCAACGAGTCCGGCCACGGGAATGCTAGTCTGCATTCTTTATGTCAGTTGGTGATTCATTCCACAGTTTATGTACTATAACGTAAGAATGGTGTGTAGAGAAAACAAGGTACCTGTGAGAGGGAAAACTTAACGTTTCGTGCCTTAAGCACTTAGTCATGAAGTGAAGACAGCAAAGTTTCAGGTTGTTTTGATTTTCTTCTTGTGAGCATTTTATGTTCACAATCAGTCCAAAGATCAGTGGAGATAAATAGTACAGGTACCTTGTTTTCTCTATGTACAATTCTTATATTGCTCCAAAAGGTACTGCAGTAAACAGGTCTTTTGGACTCTTTCCTTCATCTTTGATGCCCACTCATCAAGTTACTTTGGCTAAGCGTGTGCATCATGTTCCCATAAGGCTCCATGCACGCCCCTGGATGGCCCCTGAGGTCGTCAACGAGTCCGGCCAAAAAAAGTCTGATATATGGTCAGTTGATAGCACCAAAACTAGCAAAAGGAGAAAAAAAAAGAAAAAAAGTTCATCAAAATTCTGATTATTTTTGTTATTATTGTTTCTTAGTGTATCATTAGTCATAGTATTGGGTATTATTAGGTATTTAGGCATTAGGTACTTTATAGTCACAGAGGCATCTCTGTGAAATTCGGGTTGCTCCCACCTGTTTTTTTCATGCGATTTTTTTGTGTGACTGATGAGGAAGGAAGGGGGGGGGGGGGGGTAAATTTGGACCAAATGACAACTTTTTCATTGCCACTGGGTTTAACGTGTGCTAAATGCATGGGCACAAGGGACCTCGGTTTATCGTCTCATCCGAAAGACTCCACGTTCAGACCGTAAGGCCTAGTGCAAAGTGAGAGGAAAAATCCCCTGTACCCAGGTTCGAACTCGGGTTTACTTGACACGAGGCGAACGCGTTACCACTGTGCCACTCTGCACTAAATGAGGTAGGGGTATCAGTGTAGTATGAGGTGCAGGGGTATCAGTGTGGAGAAAAAAGTACCTCCTTATAAAAAGTCCATAAGGTACAGTGTGTAGAGCATGTTTAATAAGAAAATCAAATGGCAAGGAATTCTCTGTAAACAGTGGGCTCCTTCCCCGACCCTTCCCCCCACCCTCCTTTCTGCCTAACAAACCATTTATTTAATGTTTAACTGTTTTGTAAAGGATTTGAACCATTGATTTCAAAATCTTCTTTGGATGGACACACATTTCCATCTCTCAGTAGACCTTTCTTAACTCATTCCGCCCTGCGTCCGACATGCTTGTCGGGCGCCTAACTAGAAATAGTTAACTACCAGTGCCTGCAAGCCCGACATCTGTCGGGCAGAGACCTCCATTTAAAGTGGCCTACTTTCCTTATTTAGGCCTACTTTCCGTATCAATCTAGAAACTATTAATGACCAAAACACGTTTATTCTGAAGCTATTTGCGTCGGAAAGATCGCTAAGCAATTTGCAAGCACTTCATTGTAGATTTTTTCTGTTTTGTAATAAAAACTAGCACCTCTCTATCTCAGAACCTGCAGATTGGGAAAATGCAGTGGCAGAACACACATTTCCATCTCTCGGTAGACCTTTCTTAAGTGAAAAATCCCAAACCCACTGTAGATAATGATTTTTCATCACAATCTATTTGACAGCTATCATCTAAACGAAGACAAACGATCTGATAAATGTTTGTTTGCAACTTAACTTCTATGATTGAGTGTTTTTGCTTTTCCTTTATAAATGAAGATCTGGTGTGTTTTTTCAGGAGCATTGGATGCACCGTGTTTGAGATGGCAACGAGGAAACCCCCATGGTAAGTGCAGTGTTTTCATGTGTGTGGACAAATACCGTAGGTGTAATAAAAAAAATAATGTGCAGTTTCAGTGGAAAACTTTTCATGTGTGTGGACAAATACCGTAATTGTAATAAAAAAACAAAAATGGATGTTTCACTGTAGGATTTCACAAAAACATCATCATATAGAAAAAGCCAAGTGTCCGTGTGTGTGTGTGTGTGTGTCTGTCTGTCTGAAAAAACGGGCCTTATAACTCCGCCGTTTTTCGACCGAATATTTCAAATTTGCTGTGAACCCCATTTACGCGGTTTTGCAAATGCGCGAAACAATCCGCCGGCCTCTCGGCAATCTCCGGTGTTTCTGGACCGAAATTTGGCAGGAAGATGACCGGGGACGTTATCCGTGTACCAAACCGCGAATCGGTTCAGAAACGCGCGCGCTATAACCCCTCTTAACCGTCGCTGTTACCAGTACTTGGTGTTACTGTTACTAGGCGTTACCGTTACACAAAAACAGCGTTGCGCTATGTCATTTAAATGTAATTTGATCCAACATCCCCTCATTCTCCCCATTCCTTTTTAGACGTCATTATTAATATCATATTTTTTTATGACGTCAAGCTTTGCTTACATTTTAGTTTCATTCCTTTTTGTGTCACCCAGACAAAGGGGTTATGCCCAGAAGCGTTGGTTTTTGTTTTTGTTGGTTTATTTTTGGATTTTCAAACCCACCAGGTTAATATTAAATACCGTAGGCATTGTGAGGGAAACGAGGGTGGTCCCGCATGGCTGAATGGTCCCACAGTTGTTCGTTCTTTTCTCCTGTAGTTGAAATATCCCTCTGATTTGATGGAGTATAGAGCTATGAGAACTAACCAAGGGTCATGCCATAAAAAAAAGTTGCTGAGAGCAGAGAGACACGGGAACACAAATGTTGATCCTTTCTGTGATTGTTAGACATTTCTATCCACATTCAACTTGACAACGGTGAAAATAGCCATGCTCTTAAAAGTCATGTAAGCTTTACCCATTATACTTTAGTACAGCGGAGTACTCTTAGCGCAAAATTCAGAAGGCAAAGAATTTGTTGTGTGCTTTAACCATTATTTGTGTTAAGCATTAAGTAATAATAAAGAGGGGTTTCGTCCGTTCAAACAGACTTTTGTGCGTTAACCAAAATGTCATGTTATCCAGTTTTGTGTTAAGCATACTCCACTAAGTATATATCCATTTATTGATGTCTATTTTTAAAAAACTACAATGAAAAGTAATATTCTTCACACTGTGCATAAAATGATATACAAGAAAGAGAGTTGCAAATAATATAGCCTGCATATGTTTTGACATGAGGAACGCCTAGAAGCACACTGACTAGACTTGGAGATAGTGTTTAAGTGGAAAAGCATTCTTTGGCTCTCGATTGCAGATGTTTTATTTGGCTCTTGCTTGAAAAAGAGCAATGCAGAGCAACAAAACTTGTTAAGGAGTGCAAGAATATGGATTATTATAGCAGGCTTAAATATTTAAATCTGTTTTCAATCAAAAGAATAATAATTAGGAGGGATCTCATTGAGGCCTATAAAATATTCAATGGTTATGTTGACTTGTCTTGGAAAAAGTTTTTTGATTCTCCTAAATTCAATTTAACAAGGAATGCTTATGGTAAAGTTTTTTATTAAAAGATTTAATACTAATATAAGGAAAAATTGTTTCAACTTATGGAATGAGTTACCTATTAATATAAAATGTGCACCTAATACTAACACGTTCAAAAATCGCTTGGATGATTTTCCAAAATATTTAAATATGTTTAGAGGCTTTGACAATTGAGTTTTTTCTTTTTTATTATTAGGAAAATTGACTGTAATACACCTTGACCAAATGTTTGTTGCTATACTTGATGTATACGATGGGACTAATATAAAAAGCTTAACAGATTATCTTGTCCCTACCACTACTACTACTACTACTTGTCTCTGTGTGTTATTAACTGAAAGGAGCATCACATATCGACCGTTTTTCCACAGGGCGGATATGAATCCCATGGCAGCCATCTTCGCTATCGGGTCTGACCGCGCGGTGCCTTCATTACCCGACAAGTTCTCCAAAGAGGCCATCACCTTCGTCAACAGATGTCTCACCAGGTAACTAAACATTGTCGGTGAAATTCCAAAGCCTTGTACAGTGGAACCTCCCTTATAAGACCTTCAGAAACCATCCAAAATGAGGTCTTATAAGGGAGGGGTCTTATAATAAGGGAGGTAATTTTAATACTTACAAAGAAGGGCAATGTCTCAGAGAAGTAGGTCTTATATGGGAGGGAGTCTTATAATGGGAGGTCTTATAAGGGAGGTTCCACTGTATCTCAATTTTGGTAGTTTTGAGAAATTAAAAAAAAACCTGTTTTAAAAGTTAACCGCATTGACCACAATTGATTAACTATGATGAGTATGTTGTTCAAGACATTGCAAGTTTACTCCTGCATTTCGTTAACATTTCTCAAAATTATTTTTTGTTAGACTTGAAAAGAACAAAGATACGAGGTTTTTGTCCTTAAATTAACTAGATCTGAATTTGGGACTTACGAGTTTTTCTTCTATTTTCACAGGCGGGAAAAATTAGAGAGCTGACTATGTATCTAACTCAACCCCAAAAGAAAATCGAGATACGAGGATTTTGAATTTCACCATCGATATGCAATGTCTTTCTGACCTACTATCAGTATCCATATTCTTCTTCTTCTTCTTCCATCGCTCAGACAGTTTCCTGTGAGCGCAGATGTGTCATGCTGCTGTTATATTAGGCCCAGCATGTCCGTCTTTGGCTAGAGAAAATCTTGTAAGTGTTTCTTGAAAAAAGGCAGGAGAATGGACCAATAGAAGCTGAAAGATAGTAGATGACAGTAAGCAAAGGGAAAAGGCAGAGTCAAAGAGAGTGATTTTGCTACATTAGTTAATGTTTTTTGTTTGTTTGTTTTTGTTACAGAAACCAGCAACATCGACCCTCAGCTACCGAGCTGTTGACAGACATTTTTATGGTAGAGCAACCCTCCAAAAGGTGAAAAACGGGATGTGCCTAGATGCAAATCAACATTACCCAAGGGATGAAGATTAGAATGGGTTGACTTCAGACAGTGACAGGAAAGAGATTGGATAATACTCTCCAGACCCTGATAGATCATCGACAGTGCGTGTGATCCTTACAGTCTGAGTGATTACTGTATTGTATTTTACGGACTAGTAGTTTATAAGGTGATGGGGCTTCCCCCAGACTATAAGGCCCATGCGCATTATAATATGATGAATATGATGAACAAAACATGATGTAAAAAAGTGTCATAGCAAAATCTGAATTTTGCGTAAAATTTGGGGGGTGCGTTTTTTTGTGCGAAAAATATGGTATCCTTTGAAAAAAAAGACATAAAATGTCAAACAACCATTTTCTTTTTCTGCATTTGTATGTTGGGTGCGTTGTACTTTTATGAGAAGATGTATATGAGTTTTGGTGAATGGAGAGTGTGTGTGTGTGTGTGTGTGTGTGTGTGTGTGTGTGTGTGTATGTGTGCACGCATGCATGTGCATATGCAGGCTCATTTGTTAATGACAAATTACAAGAAAGAACGCAGTTTTGACCATTTTGGCATGTAATAAATTGAGTTTAACATCTGAATCAGACTACCATCACCAACATATACATTGAGTTTTGCGACTCTTGACCTCGATAATTCTTTATATATTTTTTGTGTGCACACTTCAAGATTGAAATATCATTATATCAAAATGTTACTTACATTGGAAAAAATGCAAAGAAAATTGTGTACTTTTGACAGAAACGGAACACGTATGATGCCTTTCAATCAACTTCAACGTACCGTGTTCTTTGGTTTCTTGGCAATCTTGTACTTTCGTCACCTCCATCACGTTTACGACGCTCAATCTCAAAGTCTGCTTCTTTCAGTTTTATGAAAACAATCCTATATAGGCTGATCCTAACCCCAATTACCTTTCCTCCCACATGGAAGAATGTTGCTTCACAGTGAAAATGTTCAATGCAAAAATGTGAGGGGGTGGGGGTGCTTAAAGTACCAGATAGCTGGCTCCTTAGCTGTTGAGCCATTGCAAGGCTTTTGTCAAAGTTGTTTCAACAATGATGTGCCTCTTGCATTGGAGATAATGTTTTCTCCAGTATGATTTACACTTAGTTTAACCAAAGACTGTACAGGGGAAGATAAACATCCGGTCTCTTTTCCCTATATGAGTAGTGAGGACAGAAACACTGGTTATGTCCCTTTGAAACGTGACACATTTTACACATCGATAGGCCAGCTGAATTCTCCGTTCAAGTTCCAGTCTGAGTTTTTGGATAGCCTCCACTGTGAAACATGTACTGTCGCCACTAACGATAACTCTATCAGCCCAGTTCGCCGAGCTTTTAAGTAATCCATCTTACCCTTTTAGAATATCTTTGGTTTAACCCTTTTATTGTCCCATAACGGATATATTTGTCATCCTTTAATTTTGAAGCTTTTCCATTGACAAAGCCTTTCATGGGCAGGTATGTATAATTCAATTGATATGTATAATCTTATTGAATAGGTAGTGTGTTCGTTTATCTTTTTTTTTAAATGATAGAAGTTATGCCTACTTTCATTCAATATTTATTTTGCTAGAATTTTTTTGTTTTAAATTGATTACCCCCCCCCCCCCCCCCTCCAGTTAAAATGCTTGTGGCCTTGAAGGGCCAGTGTGAAAAAAACATAAGTATACTTGTGATAATTTTTACCATGAATCCTTCCAAAAATATCTCAAAGACATTTTGGAATATGTTTACAATAACTGCAAGAAATTGAAATTGTAATGGGCCTGAAAAAGGGAAGGAAAGTAAAAAATGAAGAGAGCTCTGAGTTATGGAAATCTAATGTGTGTGGAAAAAGTGTCGCGCGCTGAACAAAGGAAATGTTTTTTTTTATAACTTGTTCATGAAAGAATAGCAAGATTCGCAGTTTCTGCTTGCCCCTGGACACGTGTGTTGCAGCCATCACCACCATGTGTTTCCTTACTAAGGTCTCAAGCATTGTACGAATACGAAATAACGATGGATTGAATCTCGTGGAAAAGTCTTGTCATATTGCCATGCTGAAATACTTGTACATGTTCTACATTTGTTGCCAACATTACAGCTTTTTTTTTAAAGCCATGATGTTCATCCACAACTATGAGACATTAGAACTCTATTTTACATTCTGTTCTTTGCTGACAAGGGAGAATGTATGGTGGCATTGCGTTTGTGTGTTTATTTAGCAATAACACTCTGTTTATATAGGAATGGCATTGTGTTAGTATTGTTTGCCTGTTAGTTGAGTTAAATGGCATTATACCTTGTTAGCAATCTGTTAGCCCATATGTGTATGCATTCAGATTGCTTATTAAGTCAGTAGGGTATTCAGTTGGTCTACTAATATAAATACTGTATTTTACAGACTATAAGGCAATACTTTTCTCCTAGACTGAGACACCTGCGCCTCATAATGTGACTGATAATGTAGTGAGAAACTATAACAACAAAACCTGAATTTTGTGTAAAATTTGGGAGGTGCGCCTTATATTCAGGTGCGCCTTGTAGTCCGTAAAATAGGGTACCTGGTATTTAAAGGCATTATGTGGGCCTGTGAATAATGTTGTTGTAGGGTAGATTATCAGCCCTTGATCATAGTTGTCTCACAGTCTTGGCCCTGATTATGTAGAATGGCCTTCTGTTTTTCTTTCAGTAAAGATTCTATGGCATTACATTGATACAAGTGATGCGACTTTAGGCCACCCCATGCGCGGCTGTTGTTTTTCCGGTCAATTCCCACCAGCGTATCCAAAATTGCAGGAGCCTTTTTCGCCCAACTTTTGGACTTCAATTAAGGGGTAAGGGATAGGGTTAGAATCAGTTTAGGATTATTTTCGTCAGAATTAAAGACTTATTTATAATTTAAGAAACTAATCAACTGCTTGAAACGTTACCATAATGCGGACTTGGCATTGAACGGTCGTCATTTTTTACGAGAATTCCTCATGGTTTAGTACGGCAACACTGATCGGCAACGCTGAATTTAGAGGGTTTATGTAAAAACATTTCCTGGCTAATATTTTAATTTTTTCAAACTTTCCGTGGCATGAAAATAATCCTAACCTAATTCTAACCCTATCCCTTACCCAATGAAGTATAGAAGTCGGGTGAAAAAAAGGCTCCTGCAATTTTGGATACACTGGTGGGAATTAACAACTGTTTTTTCTTTCCTTTTTGGGGCTTTCTGTCTTTAAAGTATGGACAGACTTGATGATTCCATATGCAGAGTAGATTATTCTGCTAAACAGGTGAAAAAGTGTGTGTGTGTGTGTGTGTGTGTGTGTGTATGTGTGTGTGTGTGTGTGTGTGTGTGTGTGTGTGTGTGTGTGTGTGTGTGTGTGTGTGTGTGTGTGTGTGTGTGTGTGTGTGTGTGAGTGTCAAGTCAAGTCAAGTCAAGTCAAAATGATCTTTATTGACGATAAAAGAATAAGCTTGATAAAGCTTTTTTACATTCTGGTGTGTGTGTGTGTGTGTGTGCGTGCGTGTGCGTGTGCGTGTGCGTGCGTGACTTTGTGCGTGCATGTGAGTGCAAAGGTGGGCAGGATTTATATGGAGCATATTGTAAAAAATGTTTCAACATCAACCTAATCATTTTAGGTAATTCTGATCATGCGATGTGTAATTTACTAATTGTTTTGGTAAATACAATTTACACTTCGCTTTGATGGAGAATTCACTTTTAACAGCGATGTGTCCAAAATAGTCACATGGATTAATGGCTTATTGAAGAGAAAGAAAGAAAACAACTTTTTTTTAATATAAATGACTCGGAAGGCTTGCATTCTATCGTCTGTAACGTGAATTATGTTCATGTTCTGAACCCAACATTTGAAAGATTCTCAACACCACTTATTATTTTGCCATGTGTTCCGTGTATACCATTTCTTTCAACAGATGGATGTGTACTTTTCATGACTTTTCACAAAGCACGATTTGTGATAATGTGCCTGAGTTCAAAGGATGCCAACATTCAAATTTTTAAAACATATCAGTGTTCGTGACAAGCATAAATATTGTGTCAGTTGTGTTCATTCATTGCAACATATCGTTATTGATGAAATCTGGCTTGAAATTGTCTTCCAAACTACCTAGATAATAGGTGTGCATCGTGATTATTGTGCTGAAATAATGTCACTAAAATCCTGATCTGTAAGAACTTCATGTCTTTAAAATATGAATGGTGAATGTTTGTTTTGTTTACAGATATTTTGGTATTTACTTAGTTATATATCTGTCTAACATCAACATCATAAAAACGCTAAATATCATGATATTAAAATGATTTTTTTAAATTGTAGAGAACATTGTTCATATGAGAAATTTGTAGTTTTCTTCATCTATGCATCCATTGACTGCTTATATTTTTTTAATATGACTTTCTTGTGAACCCAAAGTGAAGACTATTAAGTGGATGTTAAGCCATTTACTTTTTAATGTGTTATGCTTGTGGGTAATTGTAACAAATGAAATCACACTCCTCTTATCTAAAATTCTTGATTGTCAAAACTGCTGGTGATTTTGTTTACTGCTGAAAACATAATGTGTAACGGAGGTGGAAATGGGGGTGTGAGTATGGATTTTGTGGATATATATAAGGGGAGGTATGAGATTAAAATATGTACTGATTGTTCTTCCAGTGTAAGGACTGTGTAACATATGTGACCAAGCACCACGAAAGGGACATTAAGTCACTGGGCTAGTTTTTAATAACAGGCTTCGAAAGTCAAAACTCTCATTTTTTGTCCATTCTGAATTATGGATAATTTCTTGTTCTCTAACATCTTATTTTTCATATTTATAAAGGACAATCTTTAATATGGTCTCTAGATGACCTTTTAAGTGCTTTAAAATGAGTAGGTCAATGCGTTTTCTTCAGCTAGGCTAGACTTTAGACTGTGTTTTCTCAAAATGACCAACAGTCACCCTACTAACTTTAAATGCTTATAACTCTGGAAAGGCAAAAAGATAGAAGAATGGTTCTTGCACCATTAGAAAGAAAATTGTCTGAGGTTTTCAAATGTATAATTTTCTCAGAATGGTCAGTTTGACACTTAATGTCACTTTCGTGATGCTGGGGAGCTTGTTTGTGATCACATAGATAAAATAATTGTTTAGTAGCCTATTTTTTTCCTGGAGAAAATGCATCCAGAACCGAAATAAGACAACACGTTACTTAGCATAACACAACACAGCATAATTTCAGCTGCACTGCGTCACAAGAGATAAGAATGAAATGCAGCACCGGTATGCCGTATTGACTAGAGTTAGTCTACACTAGAATAAAGTACAGTATAATGTTCATGCTAAAATGCAACTGTCTCTCACATATGCTACATTCATATAGCAGAGACAAATAGACACATTTGAAGCTGTCTTGCTTTTTTTTTCCTCACACGCGTGCTCGCACACACAGACACACGCATGCATGCACACG
>CM065701.1:31152192-31177192 GCA_017654935.2 Phymorhynchus buccinoides
TTTCGGTGTCATTGACTCATTGTGCTTCAATGTTCAAGATCCATTAGAGTTAAGTAGCCATGCGTAACATGTCTGTAAGGATAATTTCAACAGTATCTGTTGTTTGGGGAATTCCTGTGTTCAATAGTAAGGTCAGCTAACAAGACAAGTGATAGCTCTAAAAAAAAAATTGTTTCTTCTCAGTTTCCAGAGACACCAGATAGAAAAAGTGGATTCCAGGGACTGGGTGCCAGGGCTCCCAATCGTCCTGCAAAACAAGGGGTCCTAGGGACTCCTTCACTTACAGAATAGAGGGTCCTAGAGGCGGGATAGAGGGTCCCAGTGGCATTGAAATGCTAAAAATAATTTTTCTAGTGCATCCCTGGGACCTCCAGCACATTCTTTTAGAGGGTCCTTTAGGATTTTAGTACTTCGTAGACCCCCAAATGGGGGTCCCTGGGAGCCCTGGGTGCCATTTTTGACTGTTTCTGGGGACAAATACCCCTCAGGAGGGACGGCGGACAGCCTTGCAGAAAGGACAAAACTCACCATCGAGGGAAGCTAATGCGTGGTAGGTGGGTGTGCAACCTTTGCCCCGCTGTATGCCCCCTACAATCACCGTGGTTATGTCCTTGTTGCGCACACGGTTGTAGCCCAGAGGGTGGAACACAAAGGACGCTGATCTGCCGTCCTCACTGGAATTTTAAAAACCCCCACCCAAAACCCACTTTTCAACACAAACGGTTCTCGGTCAAGCAAAATCAAAATCTGTTATAGCTTATCTTCTTCTTCTTCATCTTCGTTCGCTCAGACAGATTCCTGTCATATGAGCTTAGATGCGTCATGCTGCCGTTATAATAATAATAATAATGGGAATTTATATAGCGCTCTTTCTCACATGAGCTCAGTGCGCTTTACATTGATAACAAGAACATTAAAGGTAAACAAATAGTGAATCATTAGAAAGTAAAATAAACATGATGATTGCACGTTATGCGCCTAACTAAGAAATAGTTAGGCCCAGCATGTCCGACTTCGGCTGAAGAAATCTTTGTAAGAATTTATAGATGACAGTAAGCAAAGGCAAAAGGCAGAGTCAAAGAGAGTGACAGATTAGAGGAAGTTACAAGCACAGAGCTTCCAAAAGGTGGGGGAACTATTTGTTTGAAAGACCCCCCCCCCCCCCCCCCAGTATCCCCACGGGGGAGTCATAGCTTACTAACTGCTGCTTCCTTGCTCGTTGTTGGTGTTGATGTAGCTAAGATTTGCAGCAAGGTATTAGGGCTTGTGAACATATTGTTGCCTGTCTTGTCGTTTCGACAATGACTGCCAGATAGCAGAGGGGGCGGCTGCTATTCCGGTGGGCTGGGCTATGATTTGTTTTTAGTGGAGCTGGGTTACATATATGCAAACACATCCGCACACACACAACCACACATACCACAAAAGCACCAACAGTTGCTATCACACAGTAACACTGACCCTTCAGTGGGTGTGGAGGGGGCAGTGTTGACCTTGACAGCTGTCTGAGGCAGCAGCGTCACATAGGTTCTCCCCGGCTGGGAAACCAGCAGTTCAGGGGCGCCCTCCGCATCGCGATCCAACGTCACTGCACCTATCTGCGCATGGCAGATTGGCCTTTCATTATTTTTCAAACATCCACCTTCTCTCACAATGATCCAACGTCACTGCACCTATCTGTGAATGACTGATTGTTCTTTTATCATTTCTCAAACATCCACCCTCTCTCACAAAGATCCAACGTCACTGCACCTATCTGTGAATGACTGATTGTTCTTTTATCATTTCTCAAACATCCACCCTCTCTCACAATGATCCAACGTCACTGCACCTATCTGTAAATGACTGATTGTCCTTTTATCATTTCTCAAACATCCACCCTCTCTCACAATGATCCAACGTCACTGCACCTATCTGTGAATGACTGATTGTCCTTTTATCATTTCTCAAACATCCACCCTCTCTCACAATGATCCAACGTCACTGCACCTATCTGTGAATGACTGATTGTCCTTTTATCATTTCTCAAACATCCACCCTCTCTCACAATGATCCAACGTCACTGCACCTATCTGTGAATGACTGATTGTCCTTTTATCATTTCTCAAACATCCACCCTCTCTCAAAATGATCCAACGTCACTGCACCTATCTGTGAATGACTGATTGTCCTTTTATCATTTCTCAAACATCCACCCTCTCTCAAAATGATCCAACGTCACTGCACCTATCTGTGAATGACTGATTGTCCTTTTATCATTTCTCAAACATCCACCCTCTCTCAAAATGATCCAACGTCACTGCACCTATCTGTGAATGACTGATTGTCCTTTTATCATTTCTCAAACATCCACCCTCTCTCAAAATGATCCAACGTCACTGCACCTATCTGTGAATGACTGATTGTCCTTTTATCATTTCTCAAACATCCACCCTCTCTCACAATGATCCAACGTCACTGCACCTATCTGTGAATGACTGATTGTCCTTTTATCATTTCTCAAACATCCACCCTCTCTCACAATGATCCAACGTCACTGCACCTATCTGTGAATGACTGATTGTCCTTTTATCATTTCTCAAACATCCACCCTCTCTCACAATGATCCAACGTCACTGCACCTATCTGTGAATGACTGATTGTCCTTTTATCATTTCTCAAACATCCACCCTCTCTCACAATGATCCAACGTCACTGCACCTATCTGTGAATGACTGATTGTCCTTTTATCATTTCTCAAACATCCACCCTCTCTCAAAATGATCCAACGTCACTGCACCTATCTGTGAATGACTGATTGTCCTTTTATCATTTCTCAAACATCCACCCTCTCTCAAAATGATCCAACGTCACTGCACCTATCTGTGAATGACTGATTGTCCTTTTATCATTTCTCAAACATCCACCCTCTCTCACAATGATCCAACGTCACTGCACCTATCTGTAAATGACTGATTGTCCTTTTATCATTTCTCAAACATCCACCCTCTCTCACAATGATCCAACGTTACTGCACCTATCTGTGAATGACTGATTGTCCTTTTATCATTTCTCAAACATCCACCCTCTCTCACAATGATCCAACGTTACTGCACCTATCTGTGAATGACTGATTGTCCTTTTATCATTTCTCAAACATCCACCCTCTCTCAAAATGATCCAACGTCACTGCACCTATCTGTAAATGACTGATTGTCCTTTTATCATTTCTCAAACATCCACCCTCTCTCACAATGATCCAACGTCACTGCACCTATCTGTGAATGACTGATTGTCCTTTTATCATTTCTCAAACATCCACCCTCTCTCAAAATGATCCAACGTCACTGCACCTATCTATGAATGACTGATTGTCCTTTTATCATTTCTGAAACATCCACCCTCTCTCAAAATGATCCAACGTCACTGCACCTATCTGTAAATGACTGATTGTCCTTTTATCATTTCTCAAACATCCACCCTCTCTCAAAATGATCCAACGTCACTGCACCTATCTGTAAATGACTGATTGTCCTTTTATCATTTCTCAAACATCCACCCTCTCTCAAAATGATCCAACGTCACTGCACCTATCTGCGTGTGATAGATTGTCCTTTTATGATTAATTTTCTCAAACATCCACCCTCTCTCACAATGATCCAACGTCACTGCACCTATCTGTGCATGATACATGGTCTTTTTTTCATTTTTCAAACACCCACCCTCTCTCAAAATGTTTAGTAAAAAAATCAGTTCATTATCTTTTCAGAGTATAATGGCTCACTGGTGAGCAAACAAACAAACAAACAAACTAGTGAAGACAAAAGGATCTCTGAAAAATGCCTGGCTCTTTTAAGGCCAATGACAGAACCAAATTTCCATATTTTTTTAAGATTATAAGGCGCAACCATTCCCCACATTTTTCACAAAATTCAGATTGTGTTATTACACTTCCTTACTATTTTGTTCATCATATTACAATGCGCATGGGTCTCAGTCTGGGGGAAAATAGTATTGCCTTAATATGGTAAACAGTTTCAATCTGGTTGCTGCTATTATAAATCTCCTCCTCCAAAAAATAAGAATAACTTCAATCCCCCACCTCTTCACACACAAAACAAAAACAACCCCCTCCACCACCACCATTATCCCCTCCCCACCTGTCCTGCCAGTTGCCATTTGTCGACCATGTGGAGGCGGCCGCTGAAGGGGGAGGGGCTATCGTGGTCTGCCACGGATTGCCAGCGAAAAGTACGCACCACGCGGTCACAATACGTCACTGCCATCTCCACCTGTCCGTCCCCATCTGTACAACACCACAGGTGTAACTCAGGTATAACCATACTGTATGCAGTGTGGTCACAGAACACCAGTGCCATTTCAATCTGTCCATTCTCATTAGCACACCATATTGATTTCACTCGATACAGGTACACGTGTGTGTATGTGTGTGTGTGTGTGTGTGTGTGTGTGTGTGTGTGTGTGTGTGTGTGTGTTTGTGTGTGTGTATGTATGTAATGTATTATATGTAATTACAGCGAAAGGTGTCCACCACACAATCACAGTATGTCACTGCCATCTCCACCTGTTCGTCATCATCTGCACACCATTACAACTCCACCTAATACAGGTAAACAGGTGTCAGGTGTTGCCAGTAAGAGATATGCACAATGCCGTCACAGAACACCAGTGCCATTTCAATCTGACCATTCTCATTAGCACACCATATTGATTTTACTTGATACAGGTACATGTGTGTATATATGTATGTATGTATGTATGTATGTATGTACAACAGCTGCTTCACTTCATGCAGGTACATGTATGTATGTATGTATGTATGTATGTACAACAGCTGCTTCACTTCATGCAGGTACATGTATGTATGTATGTATGTATGTACAACAGCTGCTTCACTTCATGCAGGTACATGTATGTATGTATGTACAACAGCTGCTTCACTTCATGCAGGTACATGTATGTATGTATGTATGTACAACAGCTGCTTCACTTCATGCAGGTACATGTATGTATGTATGTATGTACAACAGCTGCTTCACTTCATGCAGGTACATGTATGTATGTATGTATGTATGTACAACAGCTGCTTCACTTCATGCAGTATGTACATGTATGTATGTATGTATGTATGTACAACAGCTGCTTCACTTCATGCAGGTACATGTATGTATACATGTATGTATGTATGTGTGTACAACAGCTGCTTCACTTCATGCAGGTACATGCGTGTATGTACAACAGCTGCTTCACTTCATGCAGGTACATGTGTGTATGTATGTATGTACAACAGCTGCTTCACTTCATGCAGGTACAAATGTGTATGTATGTATGTACAACAGCTGCTTCACTTCATGCAGGTACATGTGTGTATGTATGTATGTACAACAGCTGCTTCACTTCATGCAGGTACATGTATGTATGTATGTACAACAGCTGCTTCACTTCATGCAGGTACATGTGTGTATGTATGTATGTATGTGTGTACAACAGCTGCTTCACTTCATGCAGGTACATGTATGTATGTATGTATGTGTGTACAACAGCTGCTTCACTTCATGCAGGTACATGTATGTATGTATGTATGTGTGTACAACAGCTGCTTCACTTCATGCAGGTACATGTATGTGTATGTACAACAGCTGCTTCACTTCATGCAGGTATATGTGTGTATGTATGTATGTACAACAGCTGCTTCACTTCATACAGGTATATGTGTGTATGTATGCACAACAGCTGCTTCACATGATACAGGTACATATGTGTATGTATGTATAACAGCTGCTTCACTTCATACAGGTACATATGTGTATGTATGTATAACAGCTGCTTCACTTCATACAGGTACATATGTGTATGTATGTATGTACAACAGCTGCTTCACTTGATACAGGTACATATGTGTATGTATGTATGTATGTACAATTTTTTGTGTTTAATTGGGTAGGCGCTGCACTTGCGGCGACGCGCTCTCCGGGGGAGTGTAGCCCAAATTTCACAGAGATAAGTCTCTGTGACTAGAATACACCAAATACCAAAAGGCATACAGGGAAACTTTACTTACACACCTGTATCTTTGATGAGCATGGCCCGGCTGTTGGCAGGAAGGTACTGGGTGTATGCAGGCGAGATGGAGCGAATCTCGTTGATTCCGCTAGGTGTGTGAACCTCCTCCTCCCCTCGCCCTTCATCCTGTGGGAAATCAGGTAGTAAAAGCCAGGCATCAGAATACTCCAGAGTCCAATCCGCGGACGAACAACACTCGCCATGACTCGGAGTCGACATCGAGTCGGACCCCACAAAACTCTAGTCCGTAGTCGGCATCATTGCGATCATTCGCTACCCGATTTCTCGCTGAAAAGTTCAAAGTTCTCACATCATCGTAGTCTCCCGCGATCATATCCTCTAAATCGACTCATTTAAAACCCAAATCACAATCACTGTCATCAAAACAAACTCTGAAACAGTGAAAGAAAGTCCAGAGAGCTCTAAACTCGGAAGACAAAACAAATATGGCCGCGATTTTTTGTTTCCGAAGGCGCAGTATGAAAACAAACTGTTTAAGAATACCATTTGAGAATAAGATCGCGCTGCCTCATGAAGTACAAACCGCGGCCAGCAGTGCCAAAACCGCGGCCAGTGGTTACCAAAACCGCGGAAATCCGTGGATCCGCGGGCTGTTCTGATGCCTGAAAAGCGTCAGCTCTGCAATGACAATACTGAGCACTAAAACAGCGGAAACGTTCTTGGATAATTGGTCTAGCATTTTACCAAATTGCAAAAACACCACAACAATTAAATTTATTTCTGTTTTTAAAAAAAATTGTTTTATTTGTTTCTTACAAAGTACTCTCTGTGCAAGTGTGTGTCTTGCTTGCTTGTAAGCGTGTGTCTAAGTATACTTACATTGTGTCAGTGTACAATTATTTCATATTTTTCTTAGTAAAAAGCCCATAGTAAACACTAACCTCGGTCAAAGTGGCCTTGATTTCAAAGACACAGCAGCAGCCCTCAGCCGTCAAACAGACCAAAACATTCTGCAAGTAGATTTGCACAGGTTTTTTTAACCAAGAAACGAGAAACATCCATAGCATGGATGAATACGTTAACTCATTTGCATCGCAATGATTTTGAATTATTAAAAAAACTCACAAATCACTCCAGCCATAAACACAAACAAAACAGACATTAAAAAAAGAGAGAAATGAAAGATGATTACGGGGTTTTACTTCAGGTTTAGACACAGGGAAGTGGTAGATCTGTTTGGACAGTTAAAATGAAAATGTGACTGATGAGTATTGAAACAATAGAAGTTATTACATGAAAATAATAATTCAAAATGAATTGTTTGGAAATTAATAATGAAATCTGAAATACATTTTCTTCCCCCAAAAAGTATGTTTCTTTTTTTGGGACAGTATAATGTTGATTCCGCAACAAAACAATTTGTCATTTCCCCACCTTTCCATCCTATGCTATGCTTGCAAGAGGGTTCAAAACAATAATGAAAAATATCCACTACACACAAAAAACCACAACCACAAACCTTGCCGATGTTCAAAATGTCTCCTATTCCAACACAGGTAATCTGAAAAAAAAAGAAGAGGAAGGAATTTAAGTGTAATTCACCAAGTTAACTCACTCAGGACGAATGAGCCGGATCTGGCTTATGGCCTGCACAATCGTTTAGGAAGAATGAGCCTGATCGGGCTCATGAGAGTTTTCAAGAGGTTTTGATTTCTGGCATGTAACCGGCTTTCAAGAGTCATTTTATAACCTTTTCAGGAGTTTTGGGGCCTTTGCTGCTTTTCAAGCACTTTTCAAGCCCTGGAAAAGGCCATGTCAATTTTCCAGGACTTTTCAAGGTTTCAAGGACCCTGTACGAACCCTGTCTCTTCAAATCAAACAATCATTGCAGACTTTATTTTCAGATTTTGTCTGTATGGGGGTCAAAGATCGGACTGTGAAATTGTCCTTCTTTCTATGAGTAAAAGTTAGTGTTTCCATCTACACTAGCAGACAAACGATGAAGGTAAGGAATCTGATATCTTACAATCAATTAGTGCATGGTGTTTATTATCTCCGAAAATTGGTCCCAAACTTTACATATAACTTATTTGTGGTGATGTGTTTTCGAACCTAAACAAATGGCTCGTCCTAAACGGTTGTAAGGGGAAGCAACTCCCCAGTGACAAGTGAGTTAAAAGACATGTAAATGAGAGGTAAGAAGCTGAAAAATCATAACAAGCAAATCATGTTAATTATATTAAACTCTACATTGCTGGTCAAAGCAGAAAAATATTAAGTACAGATTTCTAGTTCTACAGGACATTTTGATCAGGTGAATTAAATTGTATTACAAATGTTACAAGAATTTTTTATTTTTTTTTAAATAGAACTCTGCATCATGTGTGTGTGTGTGTGTGTGTGTGTGTGTGTGTGTGTGTGTGTGTGTGTGTGTGTGTCACTCTATGTGTATAATATATGTGTGTTTGCGACTCTGTGTGTGTGTGTGTGTGTCTTTGTGTGTGTGTGTGTGACTATGTGTGACTCTGTGTATGTGTGCTTGTGACTCTGTATGTGTGTGTGTGCGCGCGCACGTGCATGCATGTTAAAAAAAACACCCAACAAACATGCTTTTTAAACAAAGAAAGGTGGGTACCATTCCCAGGTTGGTGGCCTTCTTCAGTGGTACACTGCTGTCTCCCTTAAAAATGGCCAGGTCTCCGTCAACGTTGCCAACCACCAACTCATTGCCCTGAGAACAGACGAAGAAGCAAAGTAGATCTTGTAACCCCATCACAATAAAGCTTGAATTGAAAAATATCTCAGTATTCAGTTTGAATAATTATAAACCTCAAACTCAAAGTGTGTAAAATAAATTTTACACAAAATCTTAATCAAGTAAGTTAATGAGTACAAGTAACACAACTTAAGCAAGTGTGGAGGGCAAGGGTACGTGTTCCAAACAAGTGTACAAAGGATTTTGTCAGAAATTGACCAAATCAACGAGAAAAAGGTTGGTATTAAGGGTGATGGCCAATGTCCACATTTAGCCAAGATTCAAGATTAGTTTAATCCTTTTACCCCTATTGGGGTGTGGATGATAAAACACACCAAAAAATTATACATTGGGTCACATTATCAAACAATAAAAAGAAACAAAACAAATTTTTAGAAATGACGTATTGATCACATATTTAATTCAAAGCCACAAATAAATATATATATATGTGTTTCTGGAAGTAGATAAATTATTCTCATGAAATGTATTATTTACACAACTTTTGCTTGCGTTATGAATTTACTCAAATTAAGTATTATTAAGTTGCGTTTTCTTGTTAGAACACACACACTCTGGACTGGACTGGACCCAATTTATTGTCAGATTAACTATAAAAGCTGTATATACACACACACACGTGTGCACAAACACCCCTTCCTTCGTAAAAGTGTGTGTGTGTGTGTCCTTCTACTTCTTCCATGGTGGTGACCAACTTCCTTAACTCTCTGGCTCCTGCTGGAGAAAACTGCGAGCAAATTTTTTCCTTCCCTGGTTCCCGTAACGCCCGATTGCGCCCGCTGAACGCCAGGTCTAGTACTTTCACTTTCACCCTACCCACAATGCAATATACTAAGTTAGATCTTCCTGTTCCTGACTCTCTCTGTTCCATTTTTGTCTTTTACACCCACTAGTCTTTTTTAACAGATTTTTCAAAGTGACGCCATTTTTTTTTCTCTCCACCTGACGTGAGCAGTGATGACCCCGTGCGATGTTTGGAGTGCCGTTATGGATTTTTTCTTCTAATTCATGGTTTGTTGTGTGACATTGTGTTAGCTTTCGAATAAAAAATATCATCATTGCTATTCAATATGCATCTTTCTGAAATTAAAGGTGAGTTAGACTTTATTCTGGGTGATTTAAAAAAAAAAAAAGATTCGGTGTGACGTTCGGAGTTACTCCCCTTGACTTGGTCAATTCTCGGTTCGAGTGCGTAGATGCGGTGTGACTAAACACTGAATGGTGCCAAATAATGCCAAATGGTGCCTAATGGTGAACGCTGAATGGTCAAAACACTGAATTGTTGGGCCAATTTCCTGCAAGTTTCGCCTTGATTCAAGTAATGGACAGGGTTAGAATCGGCTTAGGGCTATTTTCATCAAAGAAAAATAATGCAAAAATAATATAATCAACAAAGAATTACGAACTGAAAGCCTACTTCGTTCAACAATCGCGCTGTCCACCGCTGCAAAGTCAGCTAAATAAGTGTCGTAAACGTTGCCGAAAGGAAGACAAATGGCAGTCTTAGCATTCACGTTGTTGCTTTGGGTGGCTGTTTCTAGGGTTTAGGTTAATGCTTTCACCATTCGGCCCTACCATTCAGTGTTTTGAGCATTCAGTAATCTCACCATTCGGCACCATTCGGTGCTTAGACGGACCCCGTAAATGTACTTTGGAGATGTGACCAGAGATAGAAAAAGGAACGAATAGTTCTAAGTGAGAGAAAAAAGTCTTCAGCCAGTGCAGTAAGAAAGAAGGGGGGAGGGTGTTTTCAGTGCTGCAGATTTGTGGCAGAGAGAGAGAAAGAGAGAGAGAGAGAGAGAGAGAGAGAGAGAGAGAGAGAGAGAGAGAGAGAGAGAGAGAGAGAGAGAGAGTGTGTGTGTGTGTGTGTGTGTACACGTGTGGGTTTTTTTTTCACTGTTTGAATGTGTCAGTGACACAGTCAGTGTGTGTCACTGTGTGTATGTCATTATGTCAGTATGTGTCCTTGCGGACTGTTTAAGATTTACAAAACATATCGATGCACATTTATCTTGTTCCCTTTCACTGAGTTTCACTTCCCTGCTTGCTTCAGTGCTGCTCAACAGACCAGACACTAGACATTCTTGTCACAGTGACATTGAGACCAAAATTTGGTGACCAAATTCAACTCACACCATCATTGTCAACATCTCCCAAAGCTAGTGTCTGCGTCATCACATTGCCTGAGAACTGCAGCTCTATGCTGTCCACGAAGGAGACATTTCTCCACATCATTGTTGCAGATTTATTGGGCACTTAGCGCTGACAGTTGAATTTGGAAACCATGAGCCTGATCTAAGCGTCGAACTCAACCAACTTCTGCTAGCGCTTGCAATAAACAAGGGAGGTAACTTCAAAAACACATCAAAGGGAATCTACTCTAGGAACTCTTTTTGCTATTCAGTAAGAGCGAAAGTAGACTACCTTGTCCAAAACAAAAACTTTAAAGTTATTGATTAGGCCCCCGTTTCTAAGAAGGTCCTTCCAAGAATGAAAAGGGGCTGGGAGGCGCGGGGGTAGGGGGGTATTGGAATCTTTCGAATTTGTGTTACTCCTTGTCGTTAGTAATGACAATGTTTTCTTTCCCTAGTCAGTCTTCTTCTTCTACCAATAATAACCACCTAACATGCACCATTGTACTGGGGTTCAAAGAATTATGCAGCACGGAAAAAACAAAAAATAAACTATATAGATAAGAGGGCATGCACGAACGAGCACCCCTGGCTAGTCAGAGAACACCCAGCCGCACACGAAAGAAAAAAAAGGGCTGTGTGTTTCTATTCAGGGAGCTTCATTCAGCACCTTCAAGATGAAGGATCTGAGCGTGGGGGACTGGACGGTAGTCGGTTCTAGAGGAGATTCTTTGAAACTGCTTGTTGTGGTTTTGTCTCCTGCTGCTGGGGGGCTGCATCTCACACAGGTCAGGCCATTTGTGATCTTGTAGATCATGGCTAGCCTGGAAGCGCGGCGGCGCTCAGTCAGTGATGGCCAGGTGGAGCATGGTGCTGACACTGGATGTATTTCTGTGTCTGTTTAGCACGTATCTTGCCGCCCTGCGTTGGACCTTCTCTAGGTCAGAGATCTGCCTGTCCATGTGTCGGTGTGCAGCATACTGCGCTTGCATATTCAAGAAAAGAAAGAGAGATAATATGTGTGTGTGTGAAATTCAGTGTTGGAAAGTGTTGCAATGTTGGTTTTTATTGTTTCTCCAATCTACTAATATAATAAAAGGATTAGTAAACCTACTGTTTCTAGAGATTATGACTGTTCCCAGGTTGTTCTAGACTGTGATAAGGGTGTTGTGATAACAAGGAATTGTGTTGTTCTCTCTCTCAATGTGTGTGTGTGTGTGTGTGTGTGTGTGTGTGTGCTTTTAAGTCACACATACCTGTAGAGAGAGAGAGAGAGAGAGAGAGAGAGAGAGAGAGATAGAGAGAGAGAGAGAGAGAGAGAGAGAGAGAGAGAGAGAGAGAGAGAGAGAGAGAGAGAGAGAAAGAGAGACAGTGTAAAACAAAGATCATCCACCAGTGAAAGAGTTGAAACTAGACAAATCAAGATTTTTCTGTTTCGTTTTTTTATTCCTCCTATTTTTTTTGCTTCTTTAGTTAATAAAGCAATTTCCCCTTTTTTCCCTATAAAAAACAACATTGAGCACAATAAAAGCACACATTTGATACAAAGCATTTGATAATCCTTAATAGGAAACGCCTGCGCAAAGAATTACATTATTCATCTGATCCTAGGTGGATGTTCCTAGAAACTTTACTGAGCCAAGAAGAAAGACTTAGCCTTTTCTCTCTTTATTCATCTGAAAAATCAATCATGAAAAAGCTCCACTAGATTTCTGGATACTGGCATCACAAACGTTTTGTAGAGCTGTGTAACATTTAATGTGCAAGAAAGTCAATGGGTGAGTATACGAATGGATACATTAAAAAAAATATGTAATATATTATATTAATCCACAACAATATTAGTGACAACTTATGCTACGCCAATTTTTTTTTTCCAGAATTGAAATTTCTATACATATAACAGGAAATCAATATTGGCAGAAAAAACACAACCAAAAATAAATATATAAACTAAAATAAAATATTATTGCCAAATGAAATTATATTCAAGTAAAGGAATCCCAACAGTCACAAAACCAAAGTTCTGAAATAAAAAACAAAACAAAAACAAAACCCAAATTAATAACCACAAAACCAACTGAAATTACAAATATAAAAAAAAGCAGTTTGGAAATGCATGTTTCTGTTGGTGATCTCATGTACTTAGCACACGTTAATCCCAGTGGCAACAAAAAAGTTGTCATTTAGTCAAAATTTAACACCCCTCTCCTTCCTTCCTCAGTCCATGGCTCCCAGGGCCCCCCATTTGGGGGTCTATGAAGTACTAAAATTCTAAAGGACCCTCTAAAAAGAATGTGCATGGGGTCCCGGGGATGCGCTAGAATTTTTTTTTTTAGCATTCACAATGCCACTGCGACCCTCTATCCCGCCTCTAGGACCCTCTATACTGTAAGTGGAGGAGTCCCTGGGACCCCTTGTTTTACGGGACGATTGGGAGCCCTGTCAGTCACACAAAAATCGCATGCAAAATAAAATAAAAACTTGGGTGGCGCGCCTCTGTCTGCGACGCGCTCTCCAGGTGGGAGCAACCCGAATTTTACAGATGCCTCTGTGACTATGAAGTACCTAATACCTAATAGCAATATTGTCGATACAAAAGTCATGTTTTTTTCTTTCTTTTTTGTTGTTGCAAGATGTCAAAATGATCACTCACTCTGTTACCAATGGGGCTGTCTACTAACTTCTTGGCGATACGCGAGGGCGATAATTTTATGTACTGAATCGACCATGCCACCTAGCGATGAGTCAGGGGCAGAGAATTTTCAGTGACTATATGCTACTACTTCCTGACGCACAAGGGCGACAATTTTATGTAGCTGGCACACATGGGATGTTTTAGTGCACGAGGCAGTGGCAGAGAATTTTCAGCGACTATAATTATACTACTACTTCGTGGCACACAAGGGCGTTAATTTTATGCACCATACTTTACTGATTTTATGCACCATACTTTACAGACTATAAGGCGATACTTTTTTTCCCAGACTCGGACCCCTGCGCCTTATAATATGATTAATAAAATAGTAAGAAAATAGAGTAACAAAATCTGAATTTGGTGTTAAATTTGGGGAGTGCGCTTATAGTCCGAAAAATACGGTGGTAGGTGGTGTGCACATTTTAGTGCCCGAGACAGGGGCAGAGCATTTTCAGTATATTAAAGCCTCATTTACAGATGGGCTGTTTAGACAATTACCACGCCAGATTAGGTGCAAAGAGTCCTTTCCCTCAGTTGTTTTAAAACAAACAAACATCAAAATGAACTACCCACCTCTATTCTCCAAAACTAACAATTTTAGTATCTGAAATGAACCACAAAACCTACGGATTATGTCTTGCGTGACCTTACCTAAACATCTCCATTAAAATAAAAAAAATCTTTAAAATCTACTATTTTCTGTGTGTGAAACTGTTCACAGGCTGAACCCTCAAATCAATCAACCACAACAATAATTTTGAATAAATAAATAAACAAACAAATAAATATCACCGGCAGTGTGGTTCTTTAAAACATCGATTATTTTACACAGATTTAAATTGCTACTTTCCATGAAAAAAAGTATTGCAATATAACGATACGTGCATTAAACAACCCAGTTATTGCTACACATAAATCCAAAAAGCAGTGACTCCAAAATAAAATAAACTTCAGTTCAATTTTCTTTTAAAATAAACAACAAAACATGAATATTAATGAGCAAGGGAGGGAAGCAATTATGGCAATAAAAAAACCAACCATGGGTCGAGTTTCTCTAGACGACGGTCGCCGCGCGCATAACCGTAACGCTAAAAGGGGCCTAGGAAACACTTTAGAAAACGTTTGTGGAAGAATATTACAAGCTCTTGTCTGATTGGTCCAAAAAAAAGTATTATTTTAACCAAACTTTAATGGACCAATCAACTACAAGAAATGTATTCACCCCATGCAAGTCACGTGACAGTTCGCCAAGAGATACTTTGGGAGTAGCCACAAAACGTTTTTGGCAAACGTCGGCAAAAGAGGTGTTTCTTAGTACCGTTTTTGCCGATTTGCGCTCACGCTACGTAACGTTAGCCCTTGTGAAACTTGCCCCCAGGTATATACCATAATTTACGGCCTATTAGGCGCAACTTTTTTTTACTGAACTTTGACCCCTGCACCCAATGCGGCGCATGCGCCCTTTCTATACTCTAAACAGAAAAAAGTATGGGGTCGAGAGTTGAAATGAACAACTCACCATGCTCTGGTAACTTCTACAACAAACCGACAACAGTTCACTCACATTGCACTTTCGCTTCACGATCGTATCTCTTCCGTGATCACAATCAGACACAGCAATAGACCTGTAATGATGTTACTTTCGCTGATCGTTTCGTTCTTCCTTTTTTTTAAATTTCTTTGGTTTCTTTGCGCCTTATCGGGTGTATGCGCCCTATCTTTGTTCAAATTACGAAAAAAAAATAAAAGCAGGGGGTGCGCCTTATGGGCTGTCGCCTTATGGGCCGTAAATTACAGTATATGGAAAAAGGGTGGACATGGAACTGGGGTCAGGAAAAGAAGAATAAGGATGTAAGACTACTTCAAGTTCAACCCTCTTCCACAATTACAGCCTGAATAATAGTACCGTATTTTGCGGACTATAAGGCGATACTTTTTTTCCCAGACTGAGACCCCTGCACCTTATAATATGACTAATAATACAGTAAGAAAACAGAGAAAAAAAATCTGAATTTTGTGTGAAATTTTGGGGGGTGCGCCTTATAATCAGGTGTGCCTTATAGTCCGTAAAATACGGTAAGTCTAAAAATAATAATCAGAGAAACCTGTAGTTATAAGTAGTGGTTTTTAAAAAAAAAATTGTGGATGGAGGTATTTTAAAAAATGCAATTGAAAAGACAGCTGAACCTCAGTGTTCTGACCACCCAACAGACTGGTCAAAACTGTCCGCAATTGTGGGGTGGTCGTCATAAGAACTCTTTTAGTACAGTCAAACCTCTATTATAAGACCCTCCGTTAAAAGACCACCTCTCATTTAAGACTGATTTCTTTTGGCACGGATCATAATGTATCTTACAATAATTTACGCATAAAACCCACCTCCGTTATAAGACCCCTCCAACTTAAGACTGATTTTTCCTGACTTTTTGGAAGTCTTAAAATAGAGGTTTGACTATAGTAAATAAGTGGAGAAGAGACTGCATACCTAATACCTAATTACCGGGGTGTCCGCAATACCAGGGTGTCCGCAATACTGGGGTTTGACTGTATGTCGCAGATACTGAATGGACTATGCACTACTCAGCATCCAGTAACCAGCACCTCGAACATCTCATGATCTGCTAGCTGGTGTACAAGTAAATTCTTCCCTTCACTGAACTAATTTCTCCTTGCCTTTGTTAGTATAATAAGTGACCCCGCACCACGAAAGGGACATTAAGTCACTGGACTAGTTTCTCACAACAGGCTTGCAAAGTCAAAAATCTCATTTTTTTGTCATTTTAGAGTTACAGGTATTTTTGTGTTCTCTAACATCTTATCTTTCATATTTATAAAGGATAATCTTTTTTTTATTATGATCTCTAAATGGTCTTATACATGTTTTAAAATGAATACGTCAATGCATTTTCTTCAGCTAGGCTAGACTTTAGACTCTGTTTTCTCAAAATGGCCAACATTCACCCTACTAACTTTAGATGCTCATAATTCTGGAACGGAAAAAGATACAGGGATGGTTTTTGTATCATTGGAAAGAGAATTGTCTGAAGTTTTCAAATGTGTAGTATTCTCAGTATAGTCAGTTTGACACTAAATGTCCGTGGGTCACATATGTCGTAACTGACTGATACTTTTATTTCTTTTTATGGCCAACATTCACCCTACTAACTTTAGATGCTCATAATTCTGGAACGGAAAAAGATACAGGGATGGTTTTTGTATCATTGGAAAGAGAATTGTCCGAAGTTTTCAAATGTGTAGTATTCTCAGTCGTATTTTCAGTTTGACACTCTGGAACGGAATGTCCGTGGGTCACATATGTCGTAACTGACTGATACTTTTATTTCTTTTTATGGCCAACATTCACCCTACTAACTTTAGATGCTCATAACTCTGGAACGGAAAAAATTGTGTGATACAAGTCAGTTTGATGGTTCTTGTATCATTTTCTTTTTATGGCCAACATTCACCCTACTAACTTTAGATGCTCATAATTCTGGAACGGAAAAAGATACAGGATGGAAAGAGAATTGTGTGAAGTTTTCAAATGTGTAGTATTCTCAGTATAGTCAGTTTGACACTTAATGTCCCTGGGTCACATATGTCGTAACTGACTGATACTTTTATTTCTTTTTCTATCTGTTTATTCTCTTATTTACTTGTTCATTATTAATTTCTAATGACTCCATTTCTTTCTTTCCCTAACAAATTTGTTTTACATCCTTCTCCTCCAAAAAATGCTGCCTCCACTTTCCAATAAAAAGGTATTCCTTTCTTCTAGCAATTACATAAGTAGCAGAGCAGTACCAAATACTATTCCAATAAAGCATATAATGTGGCGGTACCATAGCCGATGAGGTTTAACCGAGGCGTGGTTATCGCTACACCTATCTATATTGTTAAAAACTCGGGACTTTACTGGTGTTGCACTGCCTCCAGCGATTGCAGCCAGCATTGTTCCCACCATCTTTGTATTTACAAATGTCCCATATGTGTCTTATGACCGAGAGGACGTAAAACATAATTTTCATCATCTAGCAATGACATCTTGCATTTATTTATCTTTGGTTGTAAGTACACTGTACACAAAATATCAAACATTGTGCAGAAAAGTAGAAAAAAAAGTTACCATTTATAATATGAAACAGTCAAGCAGATGTAACTGTTTAATGAATATTTAAATCCTATTATTTTGCCACGCGGATGAATTTTCAACTTAAGTAAAATGCATGACCAAGCTCTAATTTAATTCAAAATGACATTTTAAATACATGTCTGCTCCGAAATCGGAATATGTCGGCTGCATGTAGCGAGGGGACCAGTGAAAACTGAAAACTGGACACATACGTAGTTAACCCATTATGGCCATACAGCTGATAACGCAAAAGAATAAGAATAAGACACATGGTTCTGTCTGTTACGCCTTTAGGTTAAAAAAAAAGAAAAGTACAGCCATTTTTTTCTTTACTATAAAGCCTCCCTGAACCCCTGTAGCATTCTCAAATTGGATTTGTTCTCAACATGTCTGCGCATGTGCGAAATCGATCATGACGCACCATTAAATTTTATCTTTTGTGTATTCGACACTAAATTGACCCTATTCCTAACCCTAACCCTAAACCTAACTTTTCGCACATGCGCAGACATGTGTAGAACAAATCCATTTTGAGAATGCCACACCCCATCTCCCCTTCCCACTTCAGAGAATCCAACGTTTCCTATGTCATTTAATTGAAGTACAGGCTCTTGAATAAAAAAAATGTTTACCTTACAATCTGACACGTTATTGTATAATATTATTAGTCTTCCACATTCCTTCAAACTATCAATGACGACTGATCATATGCGCGAGCACACACAAACGCACGCATGCATATGCACACACATACACAAATGTGTGCGCACACTCAAAACACATATTTAGGCATGCACCCATAATGTCAAATGAACACACACAATGTCAAATGAAATACTGAGAACAAAATATCACAACATACCAGCTAGCGGGGTTATTTGATCACCCCACCCCACCCCTTCGCATATACGCTGAACGGAAAGACCCACTGACCCGGCAGATTTAAGTCTCTTTTTTTTTTCTGGGTAGGTGTGACTCACATACAAATTCCCCAAGTTCAAAATGAGGCCGCTCTTCAAAGTCTCTGTCTCGTTTTCAGTTTGGGGGCATTTGCATGGGGAGTCAAACCTGGTCAAAATAAGATTTTTTACCAGCGAGAGAGAGAGAAACATGTGAAACCCGTGATTTTCACTCATGGATGTGGTGGGTCTTTAACAGTAAAGTGCATCTTGCAGTTAAATTTCACAAACCAGAAAAATCGAGCCACTGAACTTTTGGTGAAAAGAATATATATTAATTATACAGTTTAATTTAATGGCAGCTTAGATTTACTCACCAAGTAAAACAGAACAGAACACACGTTAACATTCAAACATATCGTCGGTGAAATTCAAAGACCTCGTCTCAATTTTGGTAGTTTTGAGAAAAAAGAAAAAAAACTGTTTTAAAAATTAACCGCGTTGAACATAATTGATTAACTATGATGAATATGTTGTTCAAGACATTGCGAGTTTAGGCCTGCATTTCGTTAACATTTCTAAATTTACACTTGAAAAAAACAAAGATAGAAGGTTTTTGTCCTTAACTAGATTTGAATTTGGGACTTTTTCTATTTTCACAACCTCATTTACCCCAGATAGAAAGTTGTCAGAGATACGAGCTTTCGGTGGAAGGTGGCAGGAAAAATTAGAGACCTGATTACGTATCTAACTCAAAAATCGAGATACAAGGTTTTTGAATTTCACCGACGATATATTCAATACACAAGCCTGAAAAGTATACATTAGTCACTTATGTCAAAACTGAGAAACAATGATAACAACAACAACAACAAAAATACCCACACAATCAGAATGCCACCCAAATAGATGATATGAGATTATCTTACACATGAAGCAGATCTCTCTCCCTCTGTGAGTCACTCACTCTCTCTCTCTCTCTCTCTCTCCTTTAGTTTTCTATCATTGCACACAGGCTAAAAAATTCTCTGGTCAGTTCATAGCTGCAAACATGCCCAACGCGGGCACCGCGGACAGGACAATGCGATAGCGTTAACTAGTGTTATACCATTGACCGCGACTCCCCGACTTTGTCCACCAACTGAAACAAATCAAATAATAAAATAGTGTTAAGACTATTCCAGTCTCCAGCTCTGTGCAAAATACTAAAATAAAACCCCCCATTAAAGTCATATAATGAAATATTGTTGTAGCAATTTGTAAGGCATTATTTTGCAGATCTAAGTATAAAAGTTTTTAAGTCACATCTCATGATTTCCACTGTGGCTAATGGTAACTCTGAGGAATTGTTTTATTTTTTTTGTAAAAAACGGCATATCTGTGTTTACAATTATGTACATAGTTATGTTTATCTATATCATATTTATATGGCACAACCTTTCTAAACATTTTCTCTGGCGAAAAAAAAAATCCCAACAATGTTTAAAACTCAGGGTGTTCTTGTTAGTTTAGTCTGTAAATATAAATATGATATAGATAAACATAACTATGTAATTGTAAACACAGATATGCTGCTTTTTACAAAAAAATTTAACAATTCCTCAGAGCTACCATTAGCCACAATTGTTTTCCTGTCCTCACAAGAAAAAGTTCACTTTTAAATGGAAATTGTAAACTATTACAATCTCACATTACAAATGAGATCTGCGTACCGTAATTCTTCAACTGTCTTGTAAATTAATTTGCACATGGTTTGTCAGTATTTACACAGAAAAAACCACAGTGTAGATGGACATTCTTAAAGATGCAATGGATCATGAGTACAACTACAGTGGAACCTCCCTTATAAGACTCCCTCCCACATAAGACCTACATTTTCTCTGAGACAGTGCCCTTCTTTGTAAGTATTAAAGTTACCTCCCTTATAAGATCTCATTTTGGATGATTTTTGAAAGTGTTTTAAGGGAGGTTCCACTGTACAAGCTAAGTGATAGGCTCAAGAGTACTCACTGGTCGTATTAAAGGAAGATTAAGTATAGTGCCTATGACTGGAACTCGCCTCAGGAAGTTCACGGCAACAGGGATGAAACCACTGTCATCACAGGAAACACACACACACAGAGTGACACACACACACACACACCAGAATCAGAGAATGAGTACATGCACATGTGTAAACAACTGTTTGTTAAAAAGCACCTATACATGGGTGCAACTCCCCAGAATGACAAAAAACTGAAAGACAGGGGTCCAGGGGCCGCCATGGGCCCCAACAGGGTACAGGAGCAGAGCCCCGTTGGACGATTCAGGGGCATCGCAAGAGAGAGAGATAACGAGACAGACAGACAGTTACAATGATGGGCTGAGTCCGATAAGCCTTGTAAAATGATTACATTGTTTTTTAAAAACAATTTGGCATCACCATGCCGTTTTCAAGTTAACCCGAGAGAGACTTCCAGGATAGAACAGCCAAGTTCATAACGCGCCAAATCGCTTGTGGATGACTTTTGGGGGATGAATTTTTAAAAAAAAATGAAGTTCAGTTTCTGGTAAAATTTTAAAAAAATGAAATCAGTGTAAAACTGAAAGAGTAGCATCCATGCATATATTTATTTGAACCCAAAATGCACACACTAAGCATAATGTTAACAATGGTATTGGTAAACACTAGTAAACCATTAACAAAAATGACTGTGGGCTGATGTATATATTGATTTGGAAAATGGGGACATTTCTTATCACGAAATGCTACAGCTGTGCTTTTAGTTTTGATAATAAGGAAAAAACGAATATGATCAGATAATCATATTTTGATTATTGTTTCTTTATAACAATTAACTTTATTCTAAATCGAACAGGCAATCTATGTGGAAACAATATCAATTCATTCCCACAGAAAACTTTTACCAGAAGTAGAGGTTGAACGAATCTTTTAAAGGGTCCTCTAGAATTTGAGTACTTCATAGACCCCCTAATGGGGGTCCCTGGGAGCCCTGACTTGTACTCACCCAAACAGCAGAAACATTCCGTACATCTCCACCAGCATGCCCACCATGGGCCACCCCAGCAGCACGATGAGGATGCCGCCGGCGAAAAACCCTGTGGCCTTGGCTTTGTGCTTCTGGAAGAAGAACCTGAACGTCCGTTCCAACCCTATCACGAAAGCCAGCCCACTGATAAAGAGAATCTGAAAAAAAGACAACAATGCAGAGCTTGTGTCATTACCATCAAGACAGAAATTTGTAAACCTTAATCAAGTTAATGTCATTAACATCAAGACATTCATTTAAAATCCTTTGTGTCATTACCATCAAGGCATCAATTTTAACTCTCAATGCGCTCTCCAAATCCGTTGTGCATATAGCCTTCATAGGCTCCTACAACATACATAATCCAGATTGTTTTCAGACTTCATGCGTCATATGACCCCTAGGTAAAGGTGTCCCATGGCCTGTCGGCCTTAGGGGCAGTGAACTGTCAGAGGTTCACTGTGTCTAGGGCACGGCATAATGACCCTTGACTACAGAAAATAAGGGGTCGTTATTAAAAATGATGGGCCAATAATGTGTTACTAAAAGTTTAAACCTAAATTTGAGTACAATGCTGCAATACAATAATATGCCTACACGCATGCGCACGCGTCCACATATTATGTGTATTATTATGCATAGTAAGTGTATGAAGAGAATAGAACTTTAATTTATTGCCATAAAAGGTCAAAGTAGTATTTGGCATACATATTAATAAGAGAGACAGACACACAGACAGAAATAGATGGTTAAATGTAGCCCAAAAGATTACAGTCATGTACTGATGTAGTCTAGTTGTAGATCTAGAAAAAAGAAAAAGATCACGCAAGTTTTTGTGCTTACAAAATAAACTTAGTCAGACTGAATGATGTAATGCTATGACGTATTTGTGACCTGATGGAAAAAGAAAAAAAATCAGAATGAAATAACGATCTCTCTCTCTCTCTCTCTCTCTCTCTCTCTCTCTCTCTCTCCCTCTCCACTCATGCTTAATAATTGGCATGCGCCAGATAGGCGCATTACAAGGTGTTAACATGCGTCATTTTGAAAAATTATGCGCGAATGGCGTGGGCGCACCAGCAATCTGAAGCTCTGCAATGAACTAATCTATTAAAAAAACAAAAGTACCATAGTTCTATAAAGGCACATCTCGTTATAAAGCGCATCCCCCAAATTTTACATTACCGGTAAATTCAGATTCTGTTACAATACTTAAGTTTCTTACCATGTCATTAGTCATATTACTACCCGTGGGGATACTGGGGTCTTTCGTAAAAATAGTTCCCCCACCTTCTGGAAGTTCAGTGCTTGTAACTTCCTCTAATCTGCCACTGTTGACTCTGCCTTCTCCCTTTGCTTTCTATCATCTACTATCTTTCTGACTTATTGGCCCATTCTCCTGTCTTTTTTCCAAAAACAAATTCCAAATAATTTTTCTCCAAAGTCGGAACCCGCTGTACGCAGCGGGGAGACCAGTGAAAACTGAAAAACAGACACCTTACCCATTATGGCCATATGGCCTGGGAATGCAGAAGAAGAAGAAGAAGTTACAATACTTTCTTTCCATGTTATTAGTCACATTATAAGGCGCATGGGGTTCAGGCTGGGGGAAAAGTATCGCCTTACGCTAGTCCGTAAAATATTGTCATGAAAAAGAAATTAAAATAAAAGTTTGTGTTACCGTATTTTAAGGACTAGACTGAAAGGTCACGGGTCGATTCGAGCGCAAACTATTTCGAGCGCTAATTTCACTCTTTCTTTACTTGAATCATTTACCTAACCCTAACCCTAGAAAAAAGTGAAATTTGTGCTCATTTACCTAACCCTAACCCTATCCCTAAAAAAGCGAAATTAGTGCTCGAAACGACCAGCGCACGAAATGGTTTGCGCTCGAAATGACCAGACCCCGACTGAAACCCCTGCGCCTTATAAAGTGACTGATAATATAGTAAGAAACTATAACAACAAAATCTTTTGAATTTTGTGTAAAATTTGGGGGGTGCGTCTAATAATCTGGTGCGCCTTGTAGTCCGTAAAATACTGTAATTTGTTGTTGTTGTTACATGCATAAATAAAATAAAAACACACACCTAATATGTAAAGTCAAGATGATTCGAACATTTTTCATTTTGAATAAATTCATTAGAAATGTCAGGACTATGCTCAGCCTTTTTCTCTCTCTTAGAAACTGCTAAAAATGGACAGTGATGTCTGGATGGTTGAGAAAATTGAGTACACTGTGCTAAATCTCGGCTGCACAAGATCATGAAGATGGCTGTTGACAAAGATTAAAAACAAAATTGCATTATTTCAGGTTGTTTAAAGAAAAGTTTCAAGGGTGCCTGAATTATATATGGAGACTTTGTTAAAAGTCATCAATCATTCAATGCCTGAAGAAAAAACGTTAAAAAAATAATAAAAATACTTACGTTACCAATAGCAAGCAAGCCTTTGTCAAAGAGCATCAACATCCCAAGGAAAAGGAAGGCTATGCCAAAACCAGCTAAACCAACACCAATTTCTGTGGGGAAAAAATATAAAGAATAATTTTTTTTAGTCTTATTCACACACAAATGTGGCACATGCATGCGCACACACACACACACACCAACGCACACACACAAATGTACACATACTCTACCCCTTTCTCTCTCTTGCTAAATTTTCTCATTGAAAATAGTTCACAGTGGCTGCGGTTACGGCATTGTTGCAACACATAAGATCACGTTCAGCGGGAGCAATTCTTACATGTCTGTCGAATAGAGCATTTGCCACGCGCCGGTGACCTTGAATTTCACTGAGTTGAATTTAGAGAGTTGAATTAGAGAGGTCAGCGCAACTCGGGCAGAACGAGCTCGGGAAATTAGTAGTCTAGTATAGTGAACGAACACTCGTGGCAAACGCCCTATTAGTTATCATCAAAACACATTTTCTTGCTTCCTAGTCCGATATCAGTACAGTGGAACCTCCCTTATAAGACCTTCAAAAATCACCCCAAAATGGGGTCCTATAAGGGAGGGGTCTTATAAGAGAGGTGATTTTAATGCTTGCAAAGAAAGGCAATGTCTCAGAGAAGTAGGTCTTATACGGGACGGAGTCTTATAATGGGAGGTCTTATAAGGGAGGTTCCACTGTATATATATGCATCAAGGTTTGGTTTTAGTCAAACAAAAGGATAGGGTTCGGGATAGGGTTAGGGTCGTGCTAGTGAGTCAGTTCAAATCAGTTTTTTTCCCAGACACATGTGCACACTTTATGTGACCCGCTACTGAGCGTCGTACCCGTAGCCTGGGGGTTGTTGACCACAGCC
>CM065701.1:31177692-31185192 GCA_017654935.2 Phymorhynchus buccinoides
ATATCTGTAAAATGTAATTTTTATATGCACTCAGTTAGATTTGTATGAATAGATGTGTAGGGAAAACACATAAATAATACTACCATTCACGCACTCACACACACTCTCACTTCAATACCTATCTCTGATACATGTAGGCTTAATTAATTTCACACACACACTTTTTTTTGTGTGTGTGTGTGTCTAATATCACTTGCGGGTGAACAGACGTTAAACTAAAGAACGAACACACACACACACACACACACACACACACACACACACCAGGGCTCCCAAGCGTCCCACAAAGCAAGGGGTCCCAGGGATTCCTTCACTTACAGTATAGAGGGTCCTGGAGGCGTGATAGAGGGTCCCAGTGGCATTGAGAATGCTAAAAAGAATTTTTCTAGTGCATCCCTGGGACCCCCTGCACATCGGTGTGTCTATACACCGCAAAAAATGCAGGAAAATGGTGAATGCAGAATGGTCAAAACATACTGAAAATTGCCGAATGGTGAAAGCGGAATGATCAAAACACCGAATGGTAGAGCTGAATTATGAAAACATTCTACAGAAAACCCCAACATTGATAATTTTATTACAATGGAAAGTGAAATTGCAGAATAGCAAAGTGATTAACACGGTCCCGATGACACATTTTCGTAGTTTGGCTATCTCGCACACTAGAATAGCACACTAGAATAGAATTCACGTCATACCGCATCATATTGACGTGTTTACAAACAAAACAGCTCGCACATATATATACATACAAGCACATTGGCGCTCAACATAAATAAAAGAACTCAATGAGTAGACGTTAATTATTTTTAAGTAGACGCGGTTTTGTGGCATCACACACAGTTTACACAGGCTGAGATCGTCACAGGGCACGTAGCGACCTAGGCCTGGGCTGTGTGTTATAAATTATAATTTTCTGGCATTCACCTTTCGGCATTTTCCAGTGTTTAGATCCCCCCCTGCACATTCTTGTAGAGGGTCCTTTAGAATTTTAGTGCTTCATAGACCCCCAAACGGGGGTCCCTGGGAGTGGGAGCCCTGTACACACACACACACACACACACACACACACACACACACACACACACACACACACACACACACACACATGTACACACACACACACACACATGTACACACACACACACACACACACACACACACACACACACACACACACACACACATAGTATTACACACACACACACACACATACTGATGCACACACACACACACACACACACACACACACACACATGTATACACACACACACACACACACACACACACACACACACACACATCACATCACATACACACATGTATTGCAGTTATGAAAAGAATCATCAAAATGATACCGGAGGGCGTACTGTAAATTGTTAAATTGTGTTGAATTGAAAGTGTGTGATCCTATGGATTTAACTTCTTAAGCTACTGTATCTGTATCTGGGTTTGTTAATGTTATGCTTTATTTCTCTTTTGTACAATTTAACCTGAACCAGACTGCATGATAGAACATCGCTTTGCCCAGCCAATCAAACGCATTTAAGGAGACTTTGAAGAATGGACAGTCACATTCAGTTGGTTCGGGGACAACATACTGTACTGTAACATTTTAAAAACAAACTGAAAAGCCATTACATGTATATGATTATTATTTAGTTGCCTACACTGTGTACATGTATCTTTGAATTTTGATATGATCGTCAGGAGATTTCATGAAATTTAGGCGCTTCATTTGTATTGGAAGAGATTTGCAGTAGTTAATTAAAAAAAAAAGAAGCACAGATATACTTGTAAAGTAAATGTAAATTTATGATTATGAATCGTTGTTGTTGGCTTAAAGACTCCAGGGATCATTGCAACAGCCGAATCACCTGAACACCATAATGCACCAGGTAGGGATGAGAACATTACGTGTGTGACCGTTTTTAAATCACCTCGCCACGTGGGCTGCCACACTCCGACCTCGGAGGAATGAATCATTGATTGAATGATTGTAACTCATTTGACTTGAACAGGACTTTCACTCCCACACAAACTTGTGTACACGTACATGTAAGATCATACAAAATTTCTACAAAATGTTCTCCTTGTGGATGGATTTCTTAATTAACCTTAACAGTATCAGTCGGACAATTGAAACGTGATTATCAAATAAATCAACAGTTTCTTTTTCTCTGACAATTGATCAGACAGAGAAGCCTTTACCCGGCTGAACTTTTACTAGTACTAGCATGTTTTGCAAAGTTCACTGTAGCCCTAGGGTAGGTTTGTTTCAAGAGCAGGGCCTGTATTCACGTTGAGATAGCATGAGACTTAGCATCATGCTAACTTAGAAGCTCTTCCAAAAGTCCTATTAAATCCTATAGGACATTGGAAGAGCTTCTAAGTTAGCATCATGCTAAGTCTCATGCTATCTCAACGTGAATACAGGCCCTGCTTTGTAAAGTTAATCTGTGGTGTTCTTGGCAGGAAAGCAAAACTAAGGCCCAGTAAGGGACGAAAGAGACTGCTGATTCATACACAGGGCTCCCAGGGACCCCCATTTGGGGGTCTATGATATGAAGTACTAAAATTCTAAAGGACCCTCTAAAAGAATGTGCAGGGGGTCCCAGGGCTGCACTAGACAAATTCTTTTTAGCATTCGCAATGCCACTGGGACCCTCTATCACGCCTCTAGGACCCTCTATACTGTATGTGAAGGAGTCCCTGGGACCCCTTGTTTTGTGGGACGATTGGGAGCCCTGATGTGTATGTAAGCATGAGTGCACAAACACACACATATCACATGCACACGCATGCGCTTGTGCACACGTGACACACACATGTGTGTGCACACACACACATGTGCGTGCACACAATTCAATTTTTTCAAATTTTCAATTTCAATTTAATAATAATCCTTTGACCCCTCTTGGGGGCATGGAAGATATATACAGAATATAAAACAAGTGGCCACAAGCAAAAAATAAACACTCATCAAACAAACTAAGCTCCAGTCTATTGTCAAACAACTTTTCCTGATCTTATAAATTTTGCAATTTTCAATTGGAAGTTTGGCTTGGACATAAACTGACAAAAGTAAAAAACTGATTTCTTATTTATATAATACCTCGGCAAAATATCTTGATGTTCTTCAAAATATGGACATTCAATTACAAAATGATATTCATCACCAATAACACCCATGTCACATTTGTCACACAAACGGTCCTGTCGTTCAAGTCCAAATCGTCGTCCTGTTTCAATTGGTAATTTATGACATCTACATCTAAATTTCATTAAACTTATAATATATTTATCAGGCAATGTCATAATATATTTTTCTCTCCAAAATTGTGTTTTATCATGTCTATAATAGAAACATATGTTACTCGATTGAAGTAACCATGAATCTTTGAATTTATCTTTTAGAGACCGTAAAATATTATTACATAAAGAGTTTCTAGACAAAAAGGATTTTGATTCCCAAACACAATCATATCCACATTCAATCAGTATGTTCTTTACAGTTTCAAACCAGGGAAATTCTATTAATATAACTGTTCTCATGTAAATCATACATTAACTGATATACTTTGCTAGAAACTGGTATAAAGGGTTATTGGGGTTATTGCAAGAAATTAATACATGATTTAAAGTGTATGTTTACATATCAGATGTACATTGCCAAAGGTCTTAGTGTGCAATAATACATACTTGCCTCTGTGTGTGTGTGTGTGTGTGTGTGTGCGTGTGCGTGTGCGTGTGTGTGTGTGTGTGTGTGTGTGTGAATGAGGCATGACACACATTTGCCCCCCCCACCCCCCCTTCTTTTCTTGTTGTCCTCTCTATATCAACTTATCAAGATCGTGACATGTGGAACCATTGGAAATTAACATCAGAATTACGTACATATATAGTAGTACTACTAGTAGTAGTAGTACAGTGGACTGGAACCTCCCTTATAAGGTCTTCAAAAATAATCCAAAATGAGGTCTTATAAGGGAGGGGTCTTATTATGTTATATGGGTGGTAATTTTAATACTTGTAACAAAGAAGGGCAATGTCTGAGAGAAGTAGGTCTTTTGTGGGAGGCAGCCTTTTAATGGGAGGTCTTATACAAAAATATAAGGGAGGTTCCACTGTAGTATCATGTGGCAGATGACTTTGAGTTGACTTGCAGGTTAAATTGTGGAGTATATCTTTGTAGATCCTGACATAATGCAACATTTCATAGGCTAATTGGAGCAGCCAGTATAATCCTCACCATACTTGACAGACAGGCAAGGGACCTTTAGGGTGAATGAATTATTCAAAGCAGGACACATGGCATTTTGTGTGTTACTGAATGGTTTGGGGAAAACCCCCCAACAACTATGAAATGTTTGGTAATGTTGGCAGTGTCATATATAATATTTTTTATTTTATTTTATAATATATATGACTTATGAGATAGAGAGATAGACAGACAGACAGACAGACAGAGAGAAACTTAGAAGTTAGAGAGTGTGTGTATATATATGTGCAATTGTGTTGTAACTTTTAAGTGAAGGAGACACATCATTCAACACACTTGTCATGTTGGAATACTTTTCCAAATTGGTGACGATTTATTGCCAATCTACGATCGTAAAAAGGAGTCTTTCATGATATTTTGAGGTGGATTTTGGTTTGTGCTACAGGTCCCAGTGATCGCCAACGGTACCTCAGAAATCTCGTCGTGGGAATGGGACACCATCACGATGGTCGTGTCTGAATACTAACTAAGTAACTTTTCCAATAAATGTTGAAGATTTATAGATTGAGTGATGTTTCTCTCTTTTCTTGTGTGTGTGTGTGCTACATACAGGTCTTAGTGATCAGCAACTGCACCTCAGATATCTCATGGGAATGGGACACCATCACAATGGTCGTGTCAGAATACTAATTACAAATATTGAAGATTTATTTACAGATTGAGTGATGTTTTTCTCTTTTTGTGTGTGTGTGTGCTACATACAGGTCATAGTGATCACCAACGGTACCTCAGATATCTCATCGTGGGAATGGGACACCATCACGATGGTCGTGTCAGAATACTTCTCCAGCACGCGGTCCACGGGTCTCACCGCCTGCTACACTCACTCCAAGGGAAAACGCTACGGCCTGAAAGGTCTGTGGGTCAGCTAACAGCTAGCTCTGTCTGTCTTTGTCAGGGGCGGATCTGGGAGGGAGGGGTTTCTTGGGTTTCCGGAACCCTCCCCTCTACCCCAAGATGTATCTTACATACGGGTGAAAAGTAAGAAAATGACTCAATTTTCGCCGTAATCATATAGTAATAAGGCAAGTGTCCGTGTGTGTGTGTGTGTCTGAAACACAAAACGGGCCTTATAACTCCGCCGTTTTTCGACCGAATCGCTTCAAATTTGCTGTGAGCCCTAATGGGGCGATGGCAACAGCAACCGAGGCGGCCGTATTATTTGCGCGGTTTCGCAAATGCACGAAACGTGCATCCGCCGACCTCTCGGCGCCCATATCTCCGGCGTTTCTGGGCTGATTGCCCTCCCATTTGGCAGGTAGATGACCGGGGACATTGACTATCGGTGTGCCAAACCGGAAGCGAATCGGTTCAGAAACGTGCGCGCAGCATCCGTTCATAAACGCACGCGATATGCACCAATTTACAGTTTTGCTGTTTAGGCCAAAGTCGGGATCTGTCCAAACGTACTGTTATTACAGGCGGGGGGGGGGGGGGGGGGGGGGAGTGCTGTGCTGTGCATGAGACCGTGGTTCACACGTGCTGGGGTGACGAGTAGGTCAGCGGAGCTGGTTATGGGTGGGGTAGGGGGTGGGTGGGTGGGCGGAGGGATGGTGGGGGGGGGGGGGGGGCAGTGAAGATTACAATGGGATGACACTACACGTATCTGTATTATTAAAAAATCGGGACTTTACTGGTTTAGCACTGCCTCCGGGCATTGCCTCCAGTATTATTCCCACAATCTTTGTATTTACAAATGCCCCACATGCCGAAAGGCCGAACTAAGTTGGCTTTCAATTCGTTTTTCTGTTTTTGTCCTTTGCCAATCTACGATCGCAAAGGAGTAAGTTTGTTTCCTTTTTTTGTTTGTTTGTTTGTTCTTCTTTTCTGTCTGTCCTAAGAATCTCCCGAACCGCATGGCCGAATCACTTCAAATTTTGTGTGGTGGTGTGTCCCTATGAGAGGAAGGCATCCGCACAAAACGTTTCACCGCTCTGACCTTGACCTTGGCGTATGACCTTGAAAACCCAAAATAGTTAAGGGGCCATAACTTCCACACCGCAGGTCCTGGAGTCATGAAACTTGGCATGGAGGTACTTTCGCTTATGGCCGTTCTGATGATGGTGTACCGATGAAGGTCAACATCAAAGTCAGGGAGATCGGTATGCCTTGAAAGTGGTATGGGTCTAATAATTGGGGTTTTCTGCCCCACGCATATCTTCCGAACCGCTTCACCGAATCGTTTCCAATTTTGTGTGGTGGCGTGTCACCATGAGAGGAAGGCATCCGCGCATAAATTATCGCTGTCGTGATCTTCACCTTGGCGTATGACCGTGACAACCGAAAATCTTTAAGGGGCTGTAACGTCCACACCGTTGGTCTTAGGGACTTCAATCTTGGCATGTAGGTACTTTGGCATATGTTTGTTCTGATTATTGCATACTGATCAAGGTCAAGGTCAAGGTCAAGGTCATGGAGATCGGTAGGCCTTGAAAGTGGTAGGGGTCTGAAAATTGGGTTTTCAGCCACAAAAGTAAAAATATAATATTTCGCGGACCCGGCGAAACTGGTACTCAGCGTTACCGGTACTTGGTGTTACCTGTACTAGGCGTTACCTGTACGGGGCGTTGCGCTAGTAATCACTAAATTGCAAAAGTTTCCGGGAGCGAGCCCCCTGGGTCCCACAAAAGGTATTACCCATTAACCCAGAACATATGCAGCTCCCTGATCCCCCCGGCGGAAACCCCCCCTTACGAATCATGTGGTCCGCCCCTGTTTGTCTTTCTCAATCAATCAATCAATCAATCAATTAATCAATCAAATCATTTATTCTCCTTTTAAGAAACAGTGCATAAAAGGAAATTTGGCTGCTGTCACCAAGACAAACAAACAACAGACAAGTACAGTAAAAAGATGATCATGACACAAAACATATTGCATTAAATTAGTCATTATAAACATTATGTTAATTATATACATTATAAACATTATATTAATTATTAAGACTAAATGATCAAACTAAAATTAAAGCATGACCTGGAGACATCATAAGGCACACACACACACACACACATATACACACACACGCGCGCGCGCTGAGATAGAAGTGTCCACAATACTATAAGATAAAATAAATGAATAAATACCATCACAGTAAACCAAGCAACATGAATAAAAAGCAGTCATAAAAGTGTATAAAGAAGATATCACACTGTTAAGCCATAAGACAATGATGACAACATGAGTAAAATGAATAAGTGTACATAAATAAAAATTCA
>CM065701.1:31187692-31285192 GCA_017654935.2 Phymorhynchus buccinoides
TCCCCAACTGGTGAGCTCGTAAAAAAGAAAACAATTATTTTCTTGTTTGTTTTTTAATGCAAAGTCATGCATACATATATTTTTCCTTTTTTCTTTAACCCTTTCAGAGTGGGTACCCTCGGACATTCCCCTACTGTTGAGCAGCAGGGAGAAGATGAAGGAAACAGAATCTAATTTTGTTGTATGTTTTTTAATGCAAAGTCATACATACATGTATTTTTACTTTTGTTTTCTTTAACCCTTTCAGAGCGTGTGCCCTCGGACATCTCCCATCTGCTGAGCAGTGTGGAGAAAGTGAAGGAAACGGAATTTAATTTTCTAGTGTGTGTTTTGAATGCAAAGTCATGTGTATTTTCACTTTGTTTCTTTCTTTAACCCTTTCAGAGCGGGTACCCGCTGACATCCCCCAGCTGGTGAGCAGTGTAGAGACGGTGAAGGAGGAGTTTGTGCACATGGTGCTGACCTACCAGCGGCTCCTGAAGGCTGACCACATGGTCTTTGACCTGCTGGACTTCTTCCTCGTCCTGGACGCCGACCCGGACGTCAACCGCTCCGAGGCCCTCTTCAAGATGGCCGACGTTCTGTCGGTGGCGTCCGGAGAGGTGAAGAAGTTCTACCAAAGTGAGGTCAGTGTTAATCACTTCAAGTTCGCTTTTTTCTGCAGAAGAGTTATTGTAAAATAATAAATTTTGATGGCTTGGAGTCAAAACGGACTATCTTTAGATAGTCCATTGACATATTATTGAACTTATTGCGAAAACTAATAAGTTGTATAAAAAAAAAGACTGCTGAAATATAAAAAGCAAAACCCCCCCTTTTATATTTCTGTAGTCATTGTTTGATACAACTTATTAGTTTTTGTAATAAATCCAGCAGTTCGACAGGGTTTCCAAGCTATCGAACACCTGTAGAGAGCTGTAAAACTCTATTGAACACATAGGTAGGGTTATAAAACTAAGTCGGACTGTTATCAAGTTTCCAAACCCTTATTGAACACCTATGGAGAGATGTGTCAATTTGCCGCACCATACATACATCCTGCTTGCTAATGGTGACTGAAATTTGCAGGTGTACTGCATCGTTCCCTGGCAGCCGCCTTGCGACTCGGACTGTGTCCATGTGAAGAAGCTGCTGTCGCCGTGCGACGTTCTCCTGCTGAGTCCTGACAGCTACATGCCTGTGGCGCCTGCCGACCAGCCATGCTACGCTCAGGCCACTGTCCCCATTTCCCGCTTCTTGTATGGTGAGTTGGCTGATGGTTCATAGCGTCGGTGAAATTCAAAAACCTATCTCAATTTTGGTAGTTTTGAGAAAAAAGAACTGTTTTAAAAATTAACCGCGTTGACGACAAGTTATTAACTTGTAACTTGTATATCGGTAGCTTACCATATTATGCGGACTATAAGGCGATACTTTTTCCCCAGACTGAGACCCCTACACCTTATAATACAGACAAACCCCTATTTTACGACCCTCTGTTAAGCGACCACCTCTCATTTGAGACCGGATTTGTTGGCACGGATGCATTTTACTCTGTAAACGACCTCTCTTAAACGACTTCCTCTAAAACGCGACTTACGACCGCCATTTTGTTGGTTTTTACGACCGTTGTTGTCGTCTGCATAGACTTCGAGCAAAGGGAAACAACCACGGTCAAGGGCCTGAAAGCGGAGTCGCTTCCCTTGTTGTAGAAAAGATGGTGGAAAGCGTAGGAAAAGCACGAAAACCACTGACTTTGAAAAAGAAAACCACTGACTTTGGACGAGAGTGGAGGTGATTAACAGAAGTTGGCGAGGTGAACCTGTAATACATCGATTGCACAATCCTATGGAGTTGGAAAGACCCAAATCCAGTTTTAATATGTCATTGTATGTGTGCATGAAGAAGAGAGTATGAACTGTGCTGAACTTTTTCTTTCTACGGCTGCCAGTGAAAACCTCCGTCATACGACCCCTCCAATTTACGACCGATTTTTCCGGACATTTTGGAAGTCTTAAAATAGAGGTTTGTCTGTATGACTGATAATATAGTAAGGAAATATAACAGAGTCTGAATTTTGTGTACAATTTGGGGTGTGCACCTTATAATATGGTGCGCCTTATAGTCTGAAAAATATGGTAGTCTTTTGTGAATGACTATAGCTCACAATTGGAGGGTTTTGCAGCCTAAAGGATTAGTTGACCTTTGAGTACCCTTTTTGTTGTTTGTGGCTCAAGCCACAAACCTATAACTCACTTTGTCGGTCGGTCGGTCGGTCGGTCGGTCGGTCGGTCTGTCTGTCGGTCGGTTCAAAATTGTCGCACATTTTGACAAAATGTCGCACTTCAAATCGAGGCTACACTTCAAATTGAGGCCGCTCTTTAACATGATGTATTTTAAAAGCGTACAAAATAATAAACATACGTAATACAGACACTACAACAGACACGACGAGTATGCGGTGCTTCTTTCGATGAGTATAAGTAGGATAACATAGTTTTAAATGTTTTCCAAAAGATATAAAAAGTTACGAAATGGTGCAGAGATAACATTCTGGTTTACAGATTAAAATTATTGAAAAGCCAGGGGAGGTGACTCCTGGTTGGAGTGGTAAAAATAGACCGCGTGCCACAAACTATTGCGATTTCGCGCTTGTTGACATATGTGAGGGAAAGCTTTGAGGCATGATCTGTTGAGCTACAGTTATATTATTTAATTGATTATTATTGCCAGCCACGAAGCGCAGCGGGAAATGTTTTCACTGTTGTTTGTCTATTTGTTCTTGGTTGGCTGACTGACTATCTATCTGTCTGTCTGTCTGTCTGTCTATCTATCTATCTATCTATGTCACCACGATAGCGTTTTTAACGGAGGGACCAAGCACCCTCTAATTTTGCATGCGGATAGGTAGTTAGGATATCTAGGCCAAGTTTGAAAATGAAGGTCATTGGGCAAAGGTAAAGGTCGCTGGAGCTGAAAATGCTGCTGATTGGCTGGTGATCCAGCGTTTTTCACGTTCTAAGTTGTCTGTAATTATGTTCTTTTGGTTTGTAAGTTCTGTCAATGGTATGTGTGTGTGTTGTCAGGTATCGATCGCTACCTGTCTCTGAAGCTGAGGCCCTACGGTGCAAAGTCTGTGGTGGCGGGCATCCCCTGGCATGGCTATGCCTACTACTGTGACCAGCACATTACTGTAAGCTTTCTGTGGCATGTTCAGCACCAAATAAATATTCTATTAAGATTAAAATTATAGCCCCACCAAATAAATATTCTATTAAGATTAAAATTATAGCCCCACCAAATAAATATTCTATTAAGATTAAAATTATATATATATATAGCCCCGCCGACAACTAAGGCCATGTCAGGGCTGTCACCACGTTAAATCTTATCACATGTATTAGCCCCTTGAGTGCCGTAGTAGAACGTATCACGTACTGACTTGATGACATCACTGATGACATCATCAGATGAAGAGGAATAACTCTGATATGCTGGATTTTGCTCTCACACAGTCAAGAGAGTTATATTCCCCAGACCATTTTGCCAGATTGGCTCTATCAGTTGTCTTTTTCATGTTATAATTTGTACAATTATTTTTTCTTTAATTTTCTCTGGCAGTCAAGGGGTTAAAAATAGATAACTCACAAGGCAAAAAACAGTCCAAGCCTTAAGTTAAAATATTTTGTTAAAAATATGTGGATGGCCGATGTGATTAACCCTTTCACCGCCAGCGTCGCATTTTTGCACCACAATGATTTAACACCCATGTCACTAAAAGGCATCAAATCAGGGTCTGTTATCCAAAGACCCTATTCTCTTAATTTTTGGAGGTAAGGATAGGCTTTACTTTCAATATGTCACAGAGGAATCCCCAATATTACAGACAGATTTTTGTCTCTACCCAGGTAAGTTTAATGGAATTGTTTTGCTGAAGAATGGCTGGCGGTGGAAGGGTTAAAACTAGATCAAGCTTACCAAGTAAAACCATACTAAGTCTAAGTTAAAAATTCGGTAAAGGTAAAGATGTGCCACCCCCCCTGCATTTCTCGGTTAATTGTATTTTTCCGTTTTTGCCTTTCTTACCATACATAAAGCTGTATTTTTATGATTTTTTTTAGCTAATAACCTTTTTGGAATACTAACCCTATCCCTAACCCTAGCCCTAAACCTAACCCTACCCCCCACTATGTACTGCAGTACACCGCGATTTGTCACGGTTGTGGTTCGTTGCGTTTTTCCGTCTTTTAGGGTGGGGGGTAGGGTTAGGTTTATGGCTAGGGTTAGGAATAGGGTTAGTATTCCAAAAATGTTATTTGCTAAAAATGTTCCTAAAATACAGATTTATGTATGGTAAGAAAGGCAAAAAACGGAAAAATACAATTAACCGAGAAATGTAGGGGGGGGTGTCACATCTTGACCTTTACCAAAAATTATTTTGCGTTACAGTATTCTTCAGACTATAAGGAGCACACACACACACCCCACCCCCACCCCAAATTTTACACAAAATTCAGATTTGTTTAAATTACACTTTCTTACTATTGTTTTCATCATATTATAAGTTTCAGTTTTCTTTTGAAAAAGTACCTCCTTATATTCCGTTAACCCTTTCACTGCCAATGTCGCATTTTAGCATCACAATGGTTTAATACCCATGTCACTAAAAGGCATAAAATCAGGACCTGTTATCCAAAGACCCTATTTTCTTAATGTTGGGAGGTAAGGATAGGCCTCATGTTATATATTATGTCACAGAGGAATTGACAATATTGCAGATATTTTATTTTCTCTACCCAGTTAAGCTTAATGGTATTTTTGTGGCTGAAAAATGGCTGGTGGCGAAAGGGTTAAATATGGTACTTCTTTGTAGGTAAGTTTTCATTGGGTTGATCAGTCAATTCCCTGCTGTATTTGTAGTCATGCCATTCCCATAAAAACAAAAACAAATGGAATGTTTGGAATCTAGATTTTTTTTTCTTTGGGTATTACAGGGTTCATAGGGGCCTTACCAGTCCTTATAAGTCTTGACAAATTGAAATCTCCAAGTAAGGCCTTACAAGTGCTTACATTCACTTCAAGGTCCTTACAAGTCCTGACAGCTGCTAAAAACTGCCCTGAGCAGCAAGACCATACTCAAAATAGATCGCAGAAGCAGCAATTTTACACTTGAGAAACATCGCTCAGCACCTACTTCACCTTATCCCCCTCCCCCACCTTCCCGTTTCAACTGACGGCTTAGCAGACGAACGATGCACCATGAGTTGTCAAGAGAAATTGGACTGAAATCTCGTTCTTTATCCTGGTGTCGTTTTGCGACAAAACTGTCAGCCATAGTTTTTCTATCGGCTTAGACATTGTTCACAATGCTGGGAAAGTGTTCCTTTCAAGATCGTTGGCTAAAGTAAAAGATGGAGATTATCCTTACGCCTACAGGTCCTTACAAGGTCCTTACTTGGGGATAGCTGAAAGCCCTGGGAAGCCTGTATTATTATTTATTTTATCATTATTACAGTTTTAAAGGATGATCTTGCTTTTCATATATTCCAAAGTATCTTGTTTCTGTCTTATTAGCAATCTTATCACTCCCTTTTTTTCTTTATGTGATTATTTTAGATACGATAAGAGCTGAAAATTCTTTGCTTTTTCTTGGCCATCCACAAAGTGAAACATACAGTAATTTTCGGGTTATAAGGCGATATGTTTTTCTCCAATTTCGACCTATGCGCCTAATAAACGAGGGCGCCCTATTAGTAAACAAAATCGTGAGAAGAGAGGCAACGATTGCCGTGTTACATACAGTCTACTGTCAGTCAAACATGGAAAGTGGTAACGAGTCGCCGATATGACGAATACTCGCGTTAAAATGCTTCAAAATCCCTATTATCGTAGTATCGTTGTAGAGCTTAAAATGCCATAATTCTATCAGTTTTCGCGAAGAATTGTCCAAACACAACAACAGGAAGCTGCTCAAACGGAAGTTCGATTATTTGAGAAGGGAGCCAACTCTCGTTTATGACAGCAGTAATGGCGGTCGGTAAGCGTTTACAGGACGCGTACAGGCTTCAAAGTTTGACTTTTTTTGTGAGGTGCTTTGTTTTGCCTTATAAACGAGGGTGCCTTTTACTTTAATTTTTTCAGATTTTTCTTGTAAATTGCCCTATTCGCCTACACAGCAGCGCCTAATGATCCGAAAAATATGGTACAAGTTTCTATTTATTGGTTGTTGATTTTTTATATATATATATATATACTGAGCCAGAATCATTCAGGACTCTAGAACATTCGGTAAAAACAGAATGTGTTGGTAAAATGAACTGCAACACCCAAAAATAGACATTGAATTTAAAAAAAATGCATAGACGTATTGGATAAATAATTATGAAACAAATCTCGGTACAGTGGAACCTCCCTTATAAGACCTTCAAAAATCATCCAAAATGAGGTCTTATATTGGAAGGGTCCATGGGTGCTACTACCTTCCGTATAAACGGAAATCCGTAAATTAAGTTTTCTGCTGAGACGGAAATTCCGTATTTAAAAATTTTGTCCCCCCCCCAAAAAGTTGATCTGTTAACTGTGGTTGGCGGCATTTTGAATCTGGGTCTTCCAACCACCGGAAGTGAAAATACAACAACAAAAATGGCGACCGAGTCATATTCACACATACTTATTTGAATTAAATTCAACATTATCAGCATGAATTTTGTGTCATGAAAGCTACAAACTTCACAGAAAGGTAAGTTACAACTATATTTCAATTCACCAAATGATATTTATGATGTTAAACGTATGAATATGTTAAAAATGTTGCTTACAAAAACTCAATTGAGAGTCATGTTTGGATCCACTGACATCGTATTTCACTTATGATCTAATTATTATCTTCTATTTGAACGGCTTTATAACTTTATTGTTGTGTTTCTGAAATGTCAGTAAAAAATCTTAGTCATGAAAATATGATTTTAACCATAGATCTTTTGTATTTCTTGTAAAAAGGTAATGTGACTTGTCATGTCTCAGCAACTTAGACAGTCACTTTACAAAGTGTCAACTGTTGTCTGCCAACAGAACTATGATGTCAAATCGTAATCTGTTCCTCACCCATTCCCAGATTGCAGGAGAGCTATGGAAACGATCTCTGCAATTGCATTTTTGCTTCAGCTTCAGGGGAGCGTTGCCCCCCTGAACCTCCCAACAGGGCGCTGCCCCATGACCCTGGCCATTCAGTATTTTTCATTTTGGGGGGTAGCACCCATGGGGGGCTCATAATGGAGGTACTTTTAATACTTACAAAGAAGGGCAATATCTTAGAGAAGTAGGTCTTATGATGCGAGGGAGTCTTATAATGGGAGGTCTTATAAGGGAGGTTCCACTGCGTATTGCTAGCTCCGTTGCATTTGAAATGCAATGATAGTAACATTTAGTAAAACTTTTTTGCCCAAATGTCTAAAGACATTTCGCATTTAAAGACATTTGGACACAAAAGTTGACATATTGGATAGATATGCATTTAAAGGCAGAAAATAATCTGTTAATTTGTTTCTGATAGAACGATGACAAGTGTGTAATCAACGCAAGGCCCGGAGGAGCCTGCTTCAGCGACAAGAGCCGACAGAGAATGCGGCTGACCGACATCCAATCATCCATGGGCGACGTGGAGCAAATCAAGATGAACATGATCACCAAAGGCATCTACTACAATTTGGTAAATACTGTTTGTCTCGCAAACTGTTAACTCATTCGCATCACAGTGATTTTGAATTATTATAAAAACTCACAAATCACTCCAGCCATACACACAAACAAAACATACATAACCAAAAAGAGAAATGAAAGAAGGCTACAGGTTTTTACTTCAGGTTTAGATATAGGGAAGTGGTAGATCAGACTTTCTTATATATAGACTTTATATAGAAAAACTCTCTACAGCAATTAGTTACCCTCTTGTATAAGCTTTAAGCTTGTTGTGCTCGTTCTCATTTGTTTATGTTGCTGCTTTACTATGTGATTCTCAATACAAAACATTGTTTAAACCAGTTACCCCACTTCAAACCACTACAAATGCATAGTAAGAGGCAAAAGTGTGGTCTAAGGGAGCGAAGCGACTGTAGAAGTGATCAATGTGTGGTGTGCACACATATTTACTTCCCTTGAAACAAATTAATCAAATTGACAGCTTTGTATTAATTCCGGCCATATATGGGTGGAACGACTGGAATGAGTTAAAGGAAAATGCTATTTGAGTACCAGCTAGTGATTGATTGATTGGTTGTGTTATGCAGATAGAATGATTGATTGATTGAACCATTGATTGATGAATTGAATTATGTTACGCAGAACAAATCCCAGGTGTGGTTTGAGAACTTCACCACCTTGCTGTTCAAGTATCAGCTATTGATTGATTGATTGATTGAATGATTGATCAATCATTGACTGATTGACTGATTGAATATGTTAACGCAGAACGCCACGACCCAGGTGTGGTTTGAGAGCTTCACCACCTTGCTGTTCAAGTATCAGCTGTTGATTGAATGATTGATCAATCATTGATTGATTGATTGATTGAATGTGTTAATGCAGAACGCCACGACCCAGGTGTGGTTTGAGAACTTCACCACCTTGCTGTTCAAGTATCAGCTGTTGATTGAATGATTGATCATCAATCATTGATTGATTGAATATGTTAACGCAGAACGCCACGACCCAGGTGTGGTTTGAGAGCTTCACCACCTTGCTGTTCAAGTATCAGCTGTTGATTGAATGATTGATCAATCATTGATTGATTGATTGATTGAATGTGTTAATGCAGAACGCCACGACCCAGGTGTGGTTTGAGAACTTCACCACCTTGCTGTTCAAGTATCAGCTGTTGATTGAATGATTGATCAATCATTGATTGATTGATTGATTGAATGTGTTAATGCAGAACGCCACGACCCAGGTGTGGTTTGAGAACTTCACCACCTTGCTGTTCAAGTATCAGCTGTTGATTGAATGATTGATCAATCATTGATTGATTGATTGATTGAATGTGTTAATGCAGAACGCCACGACCCAGGTGTGGTTTGAGAACTTCACCACCTTGCTGTTCAAGTATCAGCTGTTGATTGAATGATTGATCAATCATTGATTGATTGATTGATTGAATGTGTTAATGCAGAACGCCACGACCCAGGTGTGGTTTGAGAACTTCACCACCTTGCTGTTCACGTATCAGCTGTTGATTGAATGATTGATCATCAATCATTGATTGATTGAATATGTTAACGCAGAACGCCACGACCTAGGTGTGGTTTGAGAACTTCACCACCTTGCTGTTCAAGTATCAGCTGTTGATTGAATGATTGATCATCAATCATTGATTGATTGAATATGTTAACGCAGAACGCCACGACCGAGGTGTGGTTTGAGAACTTCACCACCTTGCTGTTCAAGTATCAGCTGTTGATTGATTGATTGAGTCATTGATTGATTGACTGATTGAATGTGTTAACGCAGAACGCCACGACCCAGGTGTGGTTTGAGAACTTCACCACCTTGCTGTTCAAGTATCAACTGGTACAAGATCTGGGACTCAAAGGTAAACTGTCAAACACCACGGACTAATACTTTTTGGGTGTGCATCTGGGATTTCTTCTTCTTCTGCGTTCCCAGGCATATGACCATAATGAATAAAGTACATATGTGTCCGGTTTTCAGTTTTCAGTTTTCACTGGTCTCCCCGCTGCGTACAGCCGACATATTCCGATTTCAGAGGAGCTCAAAGGAGAAAATTTGTTTGAAGATCTTTTTAAAAAAAGGCAGGAGAATGGGCCAATAAAGTCAGAAAGATAGTGATGACAGAAAGCAAAGGAAAAAGGCAGAGTCAAAGAGAGTGGCAGATTAGAGGAAGTTACAAGCACAGAACTTCCAGAAGGTGGGGGAACTATTTTTATGAAAGACCCCCTGGTATCCCCACGGGGAGGTATTTGGGACAGTATCCACATATTGTCGGTGAAATTCAAAAACCTCGTATCTCAATTTTGGTAGTTTTGGGAAAAATGAAAAAAACATGTTTGATGGATTTCATCATCCAGACATGGCAGTCAATGTTGCCAAATTTTCATTTTGATCACTTTAGTATCGTTAATGGCATTTCTGTTTGTGACACACCGGCTTCAATGTAGCAAAGTTCAGAGTGATTCTGCGCAGTGGTTCTCAAGGCATTGAGCAGAGAGACAAGGAAACAGACTTATTGTCACTGGAGATTCATACATTTATTATGCATGTACAAATTATATAAATTAATATGCTTAATATTGAAAAATGCATGTTGATGGATGGGTGTGTGAGAGAATGAAGGAATTGTGGAGTGGAGGGAAGAGAGAGGGAAATACAAAATGTTATTTAAAAAAAAAGGAATTTATGAGAGTACATGTACAATTTCGATCGGGTTTATCGTCAAAATGGCGTTTTCTGATTAAAAGGTTTACGTTATAATTAATAATATTTTTGTTCAGAAGCAGAATGAAAGCTAGGTTGAGGTAAGGATTAGCTCTGTAACCTTACAATCAAACGCAGGAATCAACGTTGACAAAATAAACATGCAGAATAAAAACAAAACAAGCGCGAAATCACAATAGTTTGTGGCACGCGGTCTATTTTTACCACTCCAATCATGAGTCACCTCCCCTGGCTTTTCAATCATTTTAATCTGTAAACCAGAATGTTATCTCTGCACCATTTCGTAATTTTTTATATCTTTTGGAAAACATTTAAAACTATGTATCCTACTTATACTCATCAAAAGAAGCACCGCATACTCGTCGTGTCTGTTGTAGTGTCTGTATTACGTATGTTTATTATTTTGTACGCTTTTAAAATACATCATTTTAAAGAGCGGCCAGAAGTGTACCTCGATTTGAAGTGCGACACTTTTGTCAAAATGTGCGACAATTTTGGACCGACCGACCGACAGACAGACCGACCGACCGACAAAGTGAGTTATAGGTTTGTGGCTTGAGCCACAAACAAAAACAGACTTGGTAGTTTGCAATGCATTACTGTGGAAGGAACTGAAAGGCCATCAAATAATCCACAGTGTTTCCCATAAAGCACATTAGTGCTTCCCTGAAGCACTAAAATCAGGGGAGGACTCTAACGTCTGTGCCGTGCATCCCAGGGACGCACAACGTTTTTCACAGACCAAAAATAAATGTTGCTTGAGGACCTTTAAAGGCCCACTGACACAGAAAAATTAAGTCTCTTGATTATTTTTCTGGCCAGGTGTGACCCACATGCAAATCTCCCCAAATTTAAAAGGAGGCTGCTCTTCAAAGTGATGTTTTGAATTTTGGGGTAATTTGTATGGGAGTCACACCTGGCCACAATAAGATTTCTTACTAGCGATAATTTCAATTCAATCAATTCAATCATTTTATTATCTTCACAAAAAGCAAAGAAATCTGCTGCCTCGCATGCACATTTTATAAATAATAATAAGACAAGTAATGTTTAGGAAGACAACTTAAATAAGACAACCAAATTTTAAAACACACACACACACACACATACACACCAACAACAATCCAATTAGGCACTGTTCAGACAAATATTAAGCATAAAATTTTAAAGAATTACTCGCCAAAGCAAACATTTGACAAGAGGGAAAACACGTGAAGACGCTGATTTTTCACACATGACGTGGTGGGTTGAAAAGGACCCTTAAAATTTTGCAGAGGGTCCCTGAGTACCCATGATAATTCATCCTTATGGGAAACACTGAATCCGTACTGGTGACTGGTGGTGTGCAGGTCTGTCAGTGTGGTACGGGGAGGACCTGTCGGACAAGGACAAGGCGAAAAACCAATGGAACTTCCTGACCCACCACGTGCTGCACAACATCGCCTTCCACCCCAAGTCCATCAGCCACTACTACGCTGGTGCGTGAGCCTCTTCACTCCGCTCAGCCTCCACAGCAGCTTTTCTCAGCTCCTTTCAGTTCATGCCTTTTGTTAACCCTCATCACCAGCATAAACCAATTCAAAGTGTTTTTTCCATTAGGCTTACATTGTTTTAGGGTGGTATGCCACTTGTAAGGTCTTTTCCTATCCCTAACCACAATCCATGATAAGAATATTTGCCTCTGTTAAAAGAAATAACTTGAAACAAATAGATCTATTCTATCATCCTTACCATTCCACTACAAAGTGCATATTTGTAGAAGATTAGCTTGGAAGACAGAAATAAAACCAAGAGTGTCTTACTACCACAACTCCCAATCCACGTAACTTCCGGTAAAGCAGACTATTCACTTTCTTTCAAGCTAGCACGGAAGGCAGACTTGTTTTTCTGTTGCTCCAGGAATTTTTTCTCCTGCTTTCAGCTTAATGAGTGTCTTTTGTTTTTCTTTAGTTTTCTTTGTGTTGCTTTGCTACTTGGGTAAGTTTGTTCGGCCTTCCCTTTTTTGTTGTAATCTTTGTGAAGATTTTGGGCCTGTTGGTCAAAAAGTGGGCATGGTTTCTGGCTTCGGTTTTCGCGTTATAGAGTCTTCTACTCCTTCTACAAAAGTTGTAGATTCTTCAGCGTTAGTTAGCAAGCCTTCAAGTAGTTCAACTAAGGAACCTCAGCCTACTCCCCCCAGGGATGACAAAGGCCGTTTTCTAAAAGCTAGTCCTTCAGAAAAGTCTTCGTCCAAGTCAAAATCTCGCTCAAGAAGTTCTCATTCTTCGCGTTCGGTTCAAGATACAAAGCAAGTGGTGTCGGAGTTGCTGGCTCATTTGCGTTCTACGGGCGAATTGTCTTCGGCCATGCCGTTCTCCTTCTCCCAGGTGGACTCGGCTGGTTTGGTCCAGCACTTTGATGGGTGTTTTGGACGATGACCCGGCTTTTTCTACGGTTGGTCTTCCACTCCAGAAACTGAAAGGAGCCAGAATGAGGGGAATCCGTGTACTGTGACTCATATATGACTTGAATGTCAATGACCTCATAGTTTAACCCTTTCGCCGCCAGCCATTTTTGAACCACAATTTTCCATTAAACTTACAAGGGTACAGCAGACCTGTTTACCCCCTACACAAGTCTTGAGTAGTCTGGATAGCTGAAATGAGTGGTTTCAGTGCAAAATGTGTAGTTTTATTCATTAACCCTTTCACCGCCAATGTCGCATTTTAGCACCACAATGGTTTAACACCCATGTCACTCAAAGGCATCAAATCAGGACCTGTTATCCAAAGAAATAATTTTCTTAATTTTGGGAGGTAATGATAGGCCTAATGTTAAACATATAGAAGAATTCGTAATATTGCAGATCTTTTTTTTCTCTCTACCCAGTTAAGCTTAATGGCATTTTCTGGCTGAAAAAATGGCTGGCGGCGAAAGGGTTAAACCATCAAACAATGTTCACTGAAAACGAGTAGTAATCAAGAATTAAAGAGCATTATTTTCAATTTTTAAGAGTAGTAGATATCCAAATTAAGTAGAATACTAATTGAAAAGAGAGTAAGCAGGTCTGGTATAGCAAAGAATTCATCTGCAATATTGGGGATTTATCTGCGACATGTTTAGAATAGGGCTTATCCTTACTTCCCAAAATTAAGAACACAAGATAGTTGCATAACAGACCCTGATTTTAAGGCTTTTAATGACATGGGTGTTAAACGATTGTGGTGCAAAAATGCGACATTGGCGGTGAAAGGGTTAAGGGGAGTAATTTCATTGTGTGTAGGAGTTATCTTGCCTAATTCAATCGGTCAAACAGGGGAAGTCACTCTGCCATCAGGTAAATCCCCAGCCCTCGCTTCTTGTGTTTGAGGAGACACACAGCATGTAGAACGCAGTGCTTGCGTGAGCCTCTTCACTCCGCTCAACCTCACATGACTTGAATTTCAATAGGAATTGTTCAAAAATAATTTAAGGGGAGTAATTCCATGGTGTGCAGGAGTTATCTTGCCTAATTCAATCAGTCAAACAGGGGAAGTTACTCTGCCATCAGGTAAATCCCCAGCCCTCGCTTCTTGTGTTTGAGGAGACACACAGCATGTAGAACGCAGTGCGTCATTCTAAAATTTGTCATTTGTATTTTTACGTCACAGTTTGCAAGTTCTATCACTTTGTAGCAACTGGTCACCCCTTATTTTTCTACAAAATGTTTGCAAGTCGCTGACTCGCATCCTGCGGTTTCAAGCTTCGACGCCATTGTTCCATTTGTCGCTATGGTATTTGACCGAGTAATGGAAGTAAACAACTCTAATGTTCACGAACTCCTACACACCATGAAATTACTCCCCTTAACCTTTTCACTGCCAGCCATATTTCAGTCAAATAGTTCCATTACATTTACCTGGGTAGAGAACAAAATCCATCTGCAGTATTGGGGATTCTTCTGTGACATATATAAAATAAGTTCTACCCTTACTTCCCTAAACTAAGACAGTAGGGTCTTTGGATAATAGACCCCAATTTGATGCCTTTTATCGACATAGGTGTTAAATCACTGTGGTGCTAAAATGCGACTTTGGCGGTGAAAGGGTTAATTATTTCCGCACAATTCCTGTTACTGTAATGTTTCATTTGTTCCAGACACGGTGGCAGGGGTGGGGGTGGGGTGCCTGCTCCTGGGCACCATCCTGGGCGTGACCTTCACCTGCATCGGCTTCCAGCGGGAGAGGCTGCGGAAGCTACGCAGGCCTTTCCGGCTGGACGAAGACGACAGCGCCTTTCGCGACGAGGAAGGGCTCTAGCTCCACGTGTCTCCTTTGCGTGTGTGTGTGTGTCGTGTCAGTGTTTGGCAAGTTGCAGTGATAGTGTTTGTGTGTGAGATTAAGCTCTCTGTACACGTTGACATCATTCACAAAAGATCACTACTTCCACGTCATGACAACACAGTGACTCTACAACACTCATTGGTGTAGAGTGGCACAGTGGTAGCGTGTTCGCTTTGTGTCAAGTAAACCCGAGTTCGAACCTGGGTACAGGGGATTTTTCCTCTCACTTTGCACTAGGCCTTACGGTCTGAGCGTGGAGTCTTTCGGATGAGATGATAAACCGAGGTCCCATGTGCCCATGCACTTAGCATACGTTAAATCCAGTGGCAACGAAAAAGTTGTCATTTGGTCAAATTCCCCCCCCCCCCCCCCCATCAGTCACACAAAAATTGCATGCAAATTAAAAAAAACGCAGGTGGGAGCAACTCGAATTTCACAGACGCCTCTGTGACTATAAAGTACCTAATACCTGAAGTGTAGATCATATGATGAGTGGTCTAACACCGTGTTGCCATGGGGAAATAGAGATATTTTGTGAATGATGTTAACGTGTACAGAGACCTCTAGGATCTGGATTTTTGTTTGTTTGTGTGGTTTTGTTGTTGTTAAGTGTGGGGTTTTTTGGTGTTTAGGTGGGTGTGGGTGAGTGGGGTAGAGGTAGCTTTGATTTTGATTTTATTCTCATTTTTCTCTCTCCATATAAGAAGATTTAGTCAATGCGAGCAACAACGTTCTTTTAGGCTGTACATTTTGTTCCCTTTTTCATGGAAAGAAACAATGTACCAAGGAGTCTTTTGGATGAGACGATAAACCGAGGTCCCATGTGCTCATGCACTTAGCACACGTTAAACCCAGTGGCAACGAAAAAGTTGTCATTTGGTCCCCCCCCCCCCCCCCCCCCCCCCCCCCCCCCCCCTTCCTTCCTTCATCAGTCACACAAAAATAGCATGAAAAAAAAAGTGGCGTGCCTCTGGCTGCAACGCGCTCTCCAGGTGGGAGCAACCCGAATTTCACAGAGACGCCTCTGTGACTATAATGTACTAATCTAACCTAACATACGAAAATATGGTATGGTTAGGTTAGGTACCTAACCTAACCTAACCATATTTTACGGACTACAAGGCCCACCTGATTATAAGGCGCAGCCCCCAAATTTTACAGAAAATTCAGATTTTGTTATGATAGTGTCACTATATTATCACTCACATGATAAGGCACAGGGGTCTTAGTCTAGGAAAAAAATGTATCGCCTTATAGCCTGTAAAATACAGTATATAGCCATTGTTGAAAGGTTTTTTGGAAGTCTTTTTTTTTCTCGGAAAGAAATATTGAGTTTGTTTCAAAATGTTGTCAAAGATTTTTTTTTTTAAATCTCTTTTGACTTGTTATTGGTATTGTGGTATATTCATTTGAACACTTTTAAAAAAATTATTGATCATCCATGTACATATTAATATAATATAGCAAACACAAGCTCTAATGTAATAATGTTTACTTTTAGTACTGACTTTTTTTCTTTGATTTTTTTTTTCAGAACCAAAAATAATAAAACGGCTTGTGGTCGAAATTGGGGGTTCAGTTCATTATTTCCTTCTTTTTTTCCGTTTTTACATTACACATACTTTACCCATTAAGGCCTTTTGGCATGGGAATGCAGAAGAAGAAAGAAGGTCCTTTGCCCCACTAAAGTGGACAAAGGAGTATGTGCTGTCCGTCTGTCTTTGTTGAAATAAGATCTTGTTCCTTGACTTTCCAACATTCCATTATTATAATCCATTCTACTCCAATGCTGTAATTGGATGTGATGATTTATGTAGAATAATCTTTTGGGTTGATTTTTCTTTTTGCATCTTTTCTGTGATTTTGTTGTTGTTCTATTTTCTCTCAATCTGAACTTGCCAATCTCTTGTCTTTAAAAAAAGAAATATTTTTTATGGTTTTATAAAGTTAGATGAAGTAGCTTCTTGATGTTTAGTTTTGTGATGAATTTAAGCGTATGCATTAGGAAAACAAATTATGTGGTAACTTTTTTTATTTTTTTTTTATTAAATGTTAAATTTTTTTTTTTTTTAATACATGTATAAAATAAACAATCAAAAATACATAATGGTGTGACACATATTTTCATTTGAAACATTTCAACTCTGCTCATTCCGTTTCCTTTTTGGAGTGTGACAATGTTTCCATTTTCTGAAAGATGGTACCTTGCACAATTTTTATTTATTAATGTATTTTTTTTTTTTTTTTATCTTCGTGGTTTTTTTTTTTTACCTTCATTATAAATATTTATTTTGGTGATAAAAGAATGTTAGTGAATGTGTTTTGTTTCGATATTTCTATGGCATTTACGTTTGTGTTTGGGTAATATTACCGAATTACATAAAATGAACAAGGTACTATAGTAGGTATCACTTCTTAAGGTGTAGTTGTAATTTGATGCCTGCTTGTGGTATTTTGAGTATGTCATTGTCATTTTGATAATTTAACCAGAATGTTCATTGCCTCTCACTACCATATTTTGCGGATCATTAGGCGCTTGTGTGTATAAGGCGAATAGGGCAATTTTCAAGAAATTGTGAAAAAATTAAAGAAAAAATGCGCCCTCGTTTATAAGGCGATACACACCTCGCAAAAGAAATTAAAACTTTGAAGCTCGTACGCGTTCGGTAAACGCTTGCCAACCGCCATTACTGTTGTCAGAAACGTTTGTGCCACTTCCATTTGTTGTGCTTGTACTTTTCTTTGCAAAAACTGGTAGAATTATGTCATTTTAAGCTCTACGACGATGCTTTTTACATCCAATGAAGGGTTGTGGCATCTGTTGGACAGTATCTCGGACGATAATAGGGATTTTGAAGCATTTTAATGCAAGTATTTGTCGTATCGGCGACTCGTGACCACTTTCGATGTCTAGACTGTACTGAGCACGGCAATCATTGCCTCTCTTCTCACGATTTTGTTCACTAATAGGGCGCCCTCATTTATTAGGCACATAGGTCGAAATTGGAGAAAAGAATATCGCCGTATAGTCGGAAAATTATGGTCAATTTTACTATGGTTCTTGGTGTTGGTGATTTTTATTGTTGTGTGTTTTCAAACCTTGTTTATTTTTATGGTGATGGAAAAAACAAGATTATGATGTCCTGTATTTTTGTAGAGACTTGAAGGTGAATCTCTCGCACTTTTTTTGAAAACATTATTTTTGTACGATTGTATTCAAAAAGAAGATTGTTACATTGCTCATTTTGAATCCAATTTTCTGGGGAAAAACAGAATCAATATTTTACATTTTAAAGTCTATTATTTTATATATTTTTTCTATCAAATTTGTTAGAGCGTTTATTGATACAATTATTTACAGGTTTGCCTGAAAATGCTCAGGATTTTTATTCTTCAAAGGAAATTGGCTGAGTATCGGTGAACTAGTGCCTAGTAGATTTGAAGATTGTTGAAGGATGTTGGTTTTGGGACATTTTTGATTGAAGTGGTGGGGGGGGGGGGGGGGGGGGGCATGTTTTATTTCATATTTCCTGGTGTTAACTGCCTAACAGTTGTTGGATTGTGGTACTAGTCGCATTGTGGTCTGGTTTTCTTTCTTTTCATGTGCATCACGCCGCCTTCATTAAAAACTAATGAATGAGAAATCAAAAGGGTCACTAAAAACAGTCCTGTTACAGTTTTATGATTTAATTAGATCGTAGAGATTTTGTGAATTCATATTTGTTTGTTTGATGTTGCTGTGATGAGTTACCTTAATATGCATGCAATTTTAATATTATCATGGGCATTATTGATGATGAGAACGATCATCATCATCAATTAATCAATCAATATTTTTATTGTCCATTTTACAGGAAATTCTTTTTGCAGCGATAACACAATCAACAAAACAACACAAGACAGAGACAGCATGTAGAAAAGCCAAAAAATAAAATATGCGATCATTTGAAACACTGTGCGCACATACAATGCTTGGTCACCCACACCCACAACCACACACACACACACACATCATGCGCACGCATACAACCATTTATCTACCCATCCATCTAACTTATACATACATACACATATGCTTGCACATACATACAAACATACAACTTGCATTCACAATTTATATATTATACAAATATCTTAGTTTATATGCATACATTCTACATGCATACACAAACATACATAGATAGGCCTACATAGATTCATAGATAGAAAGACAGATAGATAGATAGACAGATTCATACATACACACATGTACATACGTACATTCATACATGTGTTGGCAAAAATTATAAAGCAAACACATAGGAACACCACCATTGCACCAACGTTAGTCCAACACTGTCCCCCCCCCCCCCTCCCTTCCCCGCCCCTACCCCATATATTCATCAGTAATACTTGTTAGAAGAAAGGAACAAACAAATTAAAGATCAATATTGACTGATTTATAACAAAATTGAAAGCAAAAGTACATTAAGAACTACAGAATTGTCACACATGCAGGCACACACACACACACACACAAACTTGCTCAAGCATGCAAGGACACACCCGGCATGCATGTACGCACACACCTACACCCACCCACCTTCACCCACCCCACACACACACATAATCTCACGCATGCATGAACATTTTAAAAAGTAAAGCAATTCATAAACACCATTAAAGACCGATTCAAAACACACACACACACACACACACAGCACAGGTCCGTGAATGGCTGTTTCGTTCATGTCTCTGGACAACCCCTGTTTTCCGTGAACACACACACACACACACGTACGCATGCACACACACATACACGTACACATGACACACACAGAGGATCTTCATGGTCTTTGTGGTCATCATCATCACTGTCATTTTGTTTTATTACGACAGTCAATGTTCTTATTTATTTTAATACAGCCAACAAAGGCTGATAATAGTCCATTTTGAAAAGACACATAACTCATATCAAAACTGCCTACAACACTGATTCACTCCGTTTCATTTAAAATTTAAATTTTACATTGCTTTACAGTGCATTTCGCGCCCGTTGTAACACTGCAAACTTAACCTCAATTCAATGCTAAAGTTGTTTAACTCATTCCGGACGAATTACGAGTATACTCGGAACAGGAGAACGCCAGTCAGGGCCCTATACTCAGAACAGGAGAACACCAGTCAGGGCCTACTTACGAGAATACTCGGAACAGGAGAACGCCAGTCAGGGCCTACTTACGAGTATACTCGGAACAGGAGAACGCCAGTCAGGGCCTACTTACGAGTATTCTCGGAACAGGAGAACGCCAGTATACTTAAGAGTAGCCTCGGAACAGGAGAACGCCAGTCAGGGCCTACTTACGAGTAGGGCCTCGGAACAGGAGAACGCCAGTCAGGGCCTACTTACGAGTATCCTCGGAACAGGAGAACGCCAGTCAGGGCCTACTTAAGAGTAGCCTCGGAACAGGAGAACGCCAGTCAGGGCCTACTTACGAGAATACTCGGAACAGGAGAACGCCAGTCAGGGCCTACTTACGAGTATACTCGGAACAGGAGAACGCCAGTAGGGCCTCTTACGAGAATACAGGAGGAGAACGCCAGTCAGGGCCTCAGAGGCCTCGGAACAGGAGAACGCCAGTCAGGGCCTACTTGCGAGTGCCTTGGAACAGCAATTTTTTTAGTCTAAAACCTGTCTAAATCCATGTTTTTTTTATATCCAAACCACGTTTTTTGAATTACATCTCTTCATCATTGTTCCAGCTGTTTGGTACTTCTATCTTAATTTTTAATGTTAAAAATGTCGAAATATCGGCCCTAGACAAGCGTCAGAAAATACTCCAATACGTTTTCATTAACAGTGATAGCAATGAGACTAATGATTCCGATTGTAATGCAAGTAACCATGATTTCAAAGCGAAAAATAAACTTGGATCAATCAGTAATGTTGTCAAAACTGAATCATTGACAGTGTGAGTTTTGTTGCGCTTCTTATTTGTTATAACATTTTTTCTAGGCAGCCCCAGGCCAGTAATGGAGTTTACCTAAGGCAGTGAAGTCCTGAAGGGGTTAAAGCAAACAGTAAAATGTTAAATACGCTTCTTATTGTTTTAGTTAATGAAAAATTGAAAGAGGAACATGTGCCTCAGCTTTGCATGAAAGCAAGCTAGGGTTAGAGCCAAGTCTTGACCAATGCATTCACATAGGTGATTTTTGTTTGTTTTGTTATTGCTGGTTTATTTTTATTTTTGAGGGGCTTTATTTATTGATGGTTTCAAAAGTCATGGTTTGCATTGTTCTCATGTCAGTAATGAACTTGGCAATGGTTTATCTTGTTATTTTTTTTGTATATATATATTTTGTTGTTGTTGCTTTATTTAGTTATTCTAGAAGCGTTTGAGCATAAGTGCTTCCGAGGACTTCTTCACATCTCGTACACAGAGCACAAGACAAATGAGTACTTCAGGCCAAAAATGAATACCCTCACAGGCAGACAAGAGCCACTCCTAGCAGTTGTTAAGCGCCGCAAACTTGCCTGGTACGGTCATGTGACACGTCAAAACACTGTGGCCAAAACGATGCTCCAGGGCACCATCCAAGGAAAACGCCGGCAAGGCAGACCAAGAAAGTCCTGGCTGGACAACATCAAAAGCTGGACCAACTGAAACATATGCCTGGCAGAGGATCGTGACCAGTGGCGGAGGCTGACCACCCAATCCAGCATGGCACCCCGACGACCAAGGGTGGAGTGAGTGATTTAGTTATTGATGGTTTCAAAAGTCAGGGCTTCCATTGTTCCCTGGTCAGTAATTTGATTTATCTTAGATATGTGCTTCCTGTATTCCCTTTAATTTAATTTTTTGAAGGAAAAAAAAAAGCGTTCCATAGTTGTTTTTGTGTGTGTTTGTTATTGACACAAAAACTCTTGCTAAACCAGATTATGCCCTTCCATGGCTTTCAATGCAAAAAGTAAATTCAGTGATAGTTTTATACTTTTTAACATTTTATTACGTAGGTTGTGATTTGCATAGACGGTAGTGGTGAAGACGGTTGTGTCTAGTGAAGCAAAATGTGTCAGTTGTGCAAGTTATTGAAGTACAGTGGAACCTCCTTATCAAGACCTTCTCTATAAGACTCCCTCTAAGATGTGACCACAATTTTCTTTACTGATTACTGAGTGGTCCACCTCCCTATTGAGACCTTTTGGGCTCACTCGTGTTAACGAAATAAGTCTATAGTATGATAGTTGTTCGGTTGTGTGTGTGTGTGGTCCAATCTCCAAACTTTAACGTTGGCATTTTCTCAGGAAATAGAAGGCGTACATTGTTCAGACTTTGCATACACATAGATGTCTATGCAAGCTTTCAAACAATAATGATTTGAATAATTAAATACTGAAAACAACACTGTAAACAGATAACATTTTTAGATTAGTGGGTTAGAGAGTATTCAATAGGCAACATGAGTTAAGAAAGTCATCCACAGACAAAGCCTCGATAGCTCATTGGTAGAGCGACTGTCTCTCATGCCAATGGTTCCGGGTTCGATTCTCGGCAAAGGCACTTTTTAATTTTTTTTAGTTGTATCCATTGATAGTTTCATTTGTACTTTAACACCCCCCCCCCCCCCCCCCCCTCATGTTTACGACCCTCCATCTCAAAGTCATTATTTTTTGCCCCCCCCCCTCCCCCCGAGTGAGCCTTGAAGGCTTTGCCTCTTTTGGGGTTTTTTAACTTATTTTTTTAAGGTCTTAATAGGGAGGTCCCACTTTACCTGTAAAAAGGAAGTACCCCTCTGAGTAAAAAAGATTCTAGTGAATTTTTGTGTGTATTGTCTAGGCAATCAATCAGATTTGTTAGTCTGTTTTAAAGCTGTTTGTTAGTCTGTTTTAAAGCTGTATTATCCATTGCTTAAAAACAACAACCCTGATTTAAAGGAATCTCTTACGGAAGGAGAAAAAAATGATCTCAAGGAATATAATGCTGTGTATTTTTGTAGTGCATTCACAATAGATCACACTTAATGTTTAATTCATTTCATTTGTTTTAAGGCGGTTGTGGTTAGGGACTAAAGTCACTTGAAACATTTTTCTTAAATTTCAAAGCCTTTGTTCTTGTCTTTTTTAGAATTAAAGGGAGAGGCATTATTTAATTTTTCGTTATACTTTTTGTGCTTAATCTCTGGGGCTTTTCGCGATCACTTAGTTTTATATAGTAAATAGAAATTTGTATGTAAGAATTCTGAATTGAAGACGAGATCTTGTTACGGTAATATTTATTGTTTCTGTCATGCCGTGGTGCTTTTGATATGCTAATGAATGTGCGTTGTATATTATTCAGTTCAGCTATGTATGTGTAGATATATTTAGCTATGTACATTTTTTTTTCCCCTTTTGGTTGTTCCAAATTAATCCAGAAACATCTTTCTCAACAATCTTCTTCAACAGCATACGTTTTTATGCTTTATGGTGAATAGTCTGTGTTTTGTTTATTTTAATTGCTTCCCACCGAAATATTTTTTGTTTGTTGTAAAGCGTTGATAAGTTTGCTTATTGTGGCTCGTTTGATTTTGATTTGATGTTGGTTTTTTTCAATGCGTTGATGCTTCATAAGCTAACAGTCAGCAAGGCTATCAGCAAGCTGATAAAGCCCTTAAGGTAATGTTTTGGCCCTAAAGTAACGTTTTTTTCATTTTTTATGAATTTTTTTTTTGCATTTTTGTCAACTGGAATGTGTTTTTTGTCAGATATGTACATTCATTCACTCACTCGTTCCATCTTTGAACGCAATTTTCTCATTTTGCTTTATTCAGAACACTGTGCGCACTCTTACTCCTCTCACAATCATCACAACTATTTGAAATTCAGCATACATTTAGATAAAACCCTTGCTTACAACTTTACAGAAGGATTGTTGTGTAACTTGTCATCTTGCCAAATTATATTCAATCAAAATAATGAAATCCACAATTAATTTTCGTTAGTGTAAACGGAGCAAAAAATTAAAAAAATGTAACTTTTTTTAAATTTGTAAAGATATTAAGAAAATACTCTGTAAAGTTGTAATACAGAAGTGAAAGAACTGTTTAAAACTTGTTTGGTGTCAATAGGTCTGTCCTGTAAAGAATGAGCCTGCACACAAAATCGGTTGTTTATTTTCAAAATGGCCACCGTAACCATTGGCAACCAGTGTTAATTTCATCAAAATGCATGAAAATGATTGTTTTTTACATCAAAGTTGACAATAACCCCAAATATATTGAAGAGATGTCATAAACGAAACATTCTTGATTTGGGGGCAAAACATCTTTAGGAAACTTGTGCCGTTTGGGCTTGCTGCGCTTTGCTCACTGAGCAACCCCCTCTGACCTACCAGTAACCACGATCATTACACCCTTTCTTCCCTCTTTCACTTGGCCACTGCATGCTCACCCATAGACAGAGAAGAAAATGTGTTTAACCTTCTATGACCTGGAACAAGTACATATGGGACATTTATCAATGTACAGATAGCGGGTCGATCCTGGAGGTACTGAAATGTGTATAACGTCCTCCGACCTGGAACAGGTACATATGGGACATTTATAAATGCACAGATAGTGGGTTGATCCTGGAGGTACTAAAATGTGTTTAACCTTCTACGACCTGGAACAGGTACATATGGGACATTTATAAATGTAGAGATAGTGGGTCGATCCTGGAGGTACTGCAACCAGCAGGCATGAAAACTACTGTTCCCCCCCAAAAGAGGAGATTTTTTCAGCCGAGAAATCCTTCCACTCGGATTTTCAGCTAACATCAGAAGTTTTGTTGTTGGGGGGGCCGCTAAGACTTGCTGTCCAAATCGTCTACATCTGCCGACATTTTTGTTGAGCCAGGGGGGGTTTGCTCATTTCACAGCATTTCACATCCGGTATCTTACTTTGCCTTCCAACTCTCAAACATGCCATTCGCGGGTTGTTTTGTTGGCCATTTTTTGCCCGCGACCGCAAGCGTCACTCGTCCACATACAGACAGACCGCGCCGTTTGAGAATAATATTGCGCTCGCGAAAATGGCGGAGACATTTTTTGGGGGGGGCGGAGATTCCTTAAATTAAGAAAACATTTTAGCGGAGCCGGCAGAGCTGTTTTTTAAATGCCCTGTGTAATACCAGGAAAACCCTGATTTTTTACATTAAAATAACCCGTAGACAGACACACACTGAAGTTTATAATAATTATGTATATAGAGACAACAGCTGCCTTCTGTGCTGGCGAGTTCCTCTGATCCGTTAGCCTCTTTTCTGTTTTTGTATTTTTCCATCTACTAATTCGTTTCTGCCTTTTTTCTTTTTTTGAACTTTTTTTGTTCTAGTCACTCTGGTTTTGTGTTAGTGTTATAGTCTGGCAAGAGATGGTAAAAAATTGCATGTATTGACCTGAGCCTGTATTCACGTTGAGATAGCATGAGACTTAGCATGATGCTAACTTAGAAGCTCTTCCAATGTCCTATAGGATTTAATAGGACTTTTGGAAGAGCTTCTAAGTTAGCATGATGCTAAGTCTCATGCTATCTCAACGTGAATACAGGCCCAGCTTAGTAAGCTGCCCACTCTGTAGCATCTGTTACTGTTAGTTAGCCTGTAATCTTTTTTTGGTATATTTTTGTACAACTGTGAGCGATGAATGAACAAAAATATTGAGAACCTTTTGTATTGAATCTATTTGTGCCACTGTGCCTAGATATTTCATTGATTCATGTCGTAAAATTTCCCGCTATTTTTTTTGGGCCAATAATTTTTGGCTGTATAAATTTATTATTGAACGGGTAACAATAACTCGACCCGATTTATTTAAGTAAAATCTTCAATATGAAAGGCAATGAAGGGGTGATTTTCTACTTCGTATGTACTTAGTAACTAACATTTTGAAATTTAATGTAATAACTGAATAACTGTGCAATAACTGTAAAAACACTTTATAGTGGTCATTTCGGGCAATTTCGACAAATTGACAAGTTGTTGGGCACAGACCTCCATTTACTTTGCACCTGTTGCTCATGTTATTGGATTTTTGTTTCATGTTTTTTTTCTATTTTTTCAATATTGTTATGTGTAAAGCGCCTTGTCGTCTACATAGTAGGACGAGCGCTGCACAAATTTTCCTAATTATTATTATTATTATCAACAATCTAAAAGCTGTTAATGATTAAGCTATTTGTGTCTGAATGACTCGCTAAACGTGTCCTATTTTAAAAGCATTTGCTGGCAATTCATACATACACGTTTTTTGTAATTTTTCTGCAATAAAACAAGAACCTCTCTTAGAACCCGTAGGCTGGGAGTGCAGCCCGCAGGGCAAAATGGGCAGAGCGCAAAGAGTTAACTCGTTCGCAACGCAACGATTTTGAATTATTAAAAAAACAAACCTCACAAATCACTCCAGTCATACACACAAACGAAACATACATAACCAAAAGGAGAAATGAAAGAAGATTATGGGCTTTTACTTCAGGTTTAGACATAGGGACGAGGTAGATCAGACTTTTTTTTATATATAGACTTTATATAGAAAAACTCTCTACACCGATTGGTTTCCCCACAACAAACCACTACAAAAGCAAAATCAGAGGCAAAATTGTGGTCTAAGGGAGCGAAGCGAGTTTAGAAATGACCAAGGTATGGTATGCACACAGATTTACTTCCCTTGAAGCAAACGCATCAAATTGACAGCTATCTATTAATTCCGGACATATATGGCCGGAACGACTTGAATGAGCTAACACCTCTGGAGTGAACAAATAATTAGTGCGTCTTTTTCTAGGAAACAACATAAAGCCGAAAGAAATTTGAACTCTTGATCTGCCGTCTTTTGGATTATCAGCCAACAGGATTTATCCACTTGACCAAGGCGCTTCACTAAAGACACAAAAACATTGAGGCATTTAAAGCAGATTATTTTTTAAGGCATTTGGTTAGCTCGAGAGGCAAGCTGTAGGGGTAGCCATTTTTTCGCCCCTTCACATGACTGAATTTAGAATACACTGTAAATTTGTCCAGCTAATAACTGTCAAACATGAAGGATTTTTTTCTTCACTTAGATTGCGTTGAGAAAAGACTAGGCGTTATATACTTATCTCTTTTGATGTAATGATGTTTGCTATGCACTTATATCTTAATAGTCTCTGTATGTATGTATATATAGATATGCTCTTTTTCATAGCTTGGCCTATCTACTGTTCATAATATTGTGAATGTAGCTCTTCTACCTGAAGCAAACTGCATATTTATACAGCTGTTTTCATTCATTCATCTTGTTGAAAGTCATTCTATGTTGGGTGCCAATAAAACAATTAACACTTTTTGGTGAAGCATGCAAAGAAAATATTAATGTTTAAAAAATGCTAATAAACTAAACTGAGTTCTATTTCTTCAAAAACTTGTACACCAACACCCAAATTGTACCAAATTTATGCTTCTATATACACTTCACTCTAGAGAAACAGAAGTTTTGAAATTGACATGTTGTTTCTAACTTTGCTTTCACTGCATTTTTAAAAAAAAATTTAAAAGCAAAATTAAATCATGAAGTCATATTTGGTTATTGAATAATAAAGTACATTCCAGAAACTTGTCTCATTCTGAATTATGCGTACAAATGATTGATATGATTCCTTTCCTTTCCATAAAGCGACCAGTCACTTTTGACTATTCTGTCGCTGTTACTTTAGGGGATCTACGGAAATGCGCACCGAGGTACTACTGAGAAGAAGAAAGTACTACTGAGAAGAAGATTCTTTTTCTTCTTTGATCGCTCAGACAGTTTCCTGTCAATTATGAGCGCAGATGCGTCATGCTGCCGTTATGCACCTAACTAAGAAATAGTTAGGCCCAGCAAGTCCGACTTCGGCTGGAGGAAATCTTTTTGAAAGTGTTTCGTGAAAAAAGGCAGGAGAATGGACCGGTGAGGCAGAAAAATAGTAGATGACAGTAAGCAAAGGGGAAAGGCAGAGTCAAAGAGAGTGACAGATTAGAGGAAGTTACAAGCACAGAACTTCCAGAAGGTGGGGGAACTATTTTTACGAAAGACCCCCCCAGTATCCCCACGGGGAGAACCCGTGGAGGGGGAGGGTCGTCCAGTTCCCCGTATGGAGGCACGAGACATCCACTCACTGCCCCAGTGGGGGCAGGAGAATGGACCGGTGAGGCAGAAAGGGGACAGTAAAGGGGAAAAGGCAGAGTCAAAGAGAGTGACAGATAGAAGAAAGACAAGAAACTTCCTGAGAACTATTTATGCAAAACCCCCCCCCCCAGTATCCCCCAGCAGAAGATAGGTTCCAGATCGAATGGTATGCTTGAACATGCTACAGTGATGCGAAAAGGGGAGTGGGGAGAAGGATCTGGGATGAGTGCCAGTGGTGAAGACAATTGATGAGTTATGGATTGGAATCATCTTCTTCTGCGTTCCCTGGCAATATGGGCATAATGGGTGAGGTACGTATGTGTCCGTTTTTCAGTTTTCACTGGTCTCCTCGCTGCGTACAGCCGACACATTCCGCATTTCGGAGGAGCTCAAAGGAGAAGAAATTATTTTGGAAGATTTTGTTGAAAAAAGGCAGGAGAATGGGCCAACAAGTCAGAAAGATAGTAGATGATAGAAAGCAAAAAGGGAAAAGGCAGAGTCAAAGAGAGTGGCAGATTAGAGGAAGTTACAAGCACAGAACTTCCAGAAGGTGGGGAAACTATTATTTTACAAAAGACCCCGGGTATCCCCACGAGGGAGATGGATTGGAATAATAATGGGCATTTGCTTTACCCCAAAAAAGATGTGCCACCCCCCCTTACATTTCTCGGTTAATTGTATTTTTCCCTTTTTGCCTTTCTTACCATACATAAAGCTGTATTTTAGGAACCTTTTTAGCTAATAACCTTTTTGGAATACTAACCCTAGCCCTAACCCTATAAGACGGAAAAACGCAACGAACCACAACTGTGACAAATCGCGGTGTACTGCAGTACATAGTGGGGGGTTAGGGTTAGTATTCCAAAAAGAGAATTAGCTGAAAATGTTCCTAAAATACAGCTTTATGTATGGTAAGAAAGGCAAAAACGGAAAAATACAATTAACCGAGAAATGCAGGGGGGGTGGCACATCTTTACCTTTACCAGCTCTCATTTACTTTTGGCCCCCTAGTTTGAGAGTCATAGTCTTCCACAAAAGACTAAGCTGTACCACTATATCCCAAATACTGTGGAAAATCAGGGGGGTGCAGCTCTGGGTAGGCGCTGCACTTGCCACCCCGATGCGCTTTCCGGTTAAGAGCAGCCCTTTTTCACCTTTCTTACCATACATCTGTGACTAGTATTTTACCAAACCTTTTTAGTAACAGCTCTTTTTTACTTTTGGCCCTAGCCCTACAGGCTATGTCAACCAGTGACGAAAAGAACCATTTGTGTAAAGGGCCTAGGCTTAAACAAACCCCAGTGGCAACTGGCGTTCAGGTATAGGGTTATTCTTCTTCTTTAGGGTTCCCAGGCCATATGGCCATAATGGGTATTAGGTGAAAATGTTCCTAGTTTTCAGCTTTTCACTGGTCCCCACTGCAACAGCTGAAACATTCCAATTAACCGAGAACCTCAAAGGAGCACAAATTATTTGGAACTCTTTTTTTTTAAAGGCAGGAGAATGGGCCAAGTAAGTCACAAAAAAATAGTAGATGACACTATAAAAGCAACTGGGAAAAGGCAGAGTCAAAGAGAGTTACACATTAGAGGAAGTTACAAGCACAGAACTTCCAGAAGGACTAGAACTGCTGTTTACTACCCCCCCCCCCCTCCCGGTATCCCCACTGGGGAGTATTCACATAAAATGCAGGATGCCTGAAGGAGAGTCTGAACACGCCACACCCAAGTGCACCAGCTTACACTCACACAATGATCCACACACTCTGGAAAAACACGTCTTGAAAATTAAAAATCTACTAGCGCAACGCCGAGTACCAGTAACGCCAAGTAACGGTAACGCTGTAGTAACGGTAACGCCAAGTACTGGTAACGCTGAGTACAAAAAAATTTGAAGCGATTCGGTTAAGAAACGGCGGAGGGGTAGAGCGCGTGAATTTCTGAACCGATTCGCTTAATGCAGTACACTGGATAGTCACCGTCCCCGAGTCATCTTCCTACCAAATTTGGAAGGCTATCTACTCAGAAACACCGGAGATACGGGCGCCGAGAGGCCGGCGGATGCGCGTTTGATGCCGAACCGCGCAAATGACTGACGCTGCCTCGGTTTCTCGTTGCCATCGCCCCGTTAGGGCCGCGGTACAAATCATTGAAAGCGATTCGGTCGTAAAAAACGGCTTACGAGTTATAAGGCCCTTTTGCGTGTTTCAGTTACTTACTGAAAACACACTGGACACTTGGCTTATTACTATATGATTTACAATGTCTTGATCATTTAAAATTTGTTTACCAGTCTTGTGATTCAAATTTTATTTACAGTCAAAACACGCTAAAACTCCCAGCAACAAAATGACGAAGACTATGCCAGCACCAAAGCTGTCTCCCGACTAGAAGAAGAGCCAACAGACGCAGAAGACGAAGATTGGAGAATGTGTAGAAGCTGTTCCGCATGAGTTCGTTCCTCCTGAAACGAAAACCAAATCACATGGGTGCTCCTGGGAAAATACAAAAATCCTGCCAGGCCCCGGCGGAATTGCAGGGACAGCGCCCCTCCTGGGAATTCGAGGGGGGCAATGCCCCCTGGAAGCTGAAGGGAAACAACTGTTTCCAATGTAATTGACAGGCTCGAGTTTTGCACTTTCACTTCTGGTGAAACTTCATGACCTCTATAACCAGCAAAATGCATCTTCTCAAATTCTCATAATCCGGCGACCCGGCTCCAGGCAATAAGAAAAATCCTGAACTTCAGGACATCCTGGACAAAAAAATCCTGAACTTCAGGACTTGTGTGGGGGTAAAAAATCCTGAACTTCAGGACATCCTGGACCAAAAAATCCTGAACTTCAGGACAGCTCTGGACCAAAAAATCCTGAACTTCAGGACATCCTGGACAAACAATCCTGAACTTCAGGACACAGTGGATAAAAAAATCCTGAACTTCAGGGCCTTGGACCTTAAATCCTGAACTTCAGGACATCCTGGTTCAAAAAATCCTGAACTTCAGGACACCTTGGACCAAAAAATCCTGAACTTCAGGACATCCTGGACCAAAAAATCCTGAACTTCAGGACACCTTGGTCCAAAAAATCCTGAACTTCAGGACAGCTTGGACAAAAAAATCCTGAATTTCAGGACCTCCAAAGGAGAAAAAATCCTGAACTTCAGGACATCCTTTTTTAAAAAAATCCTGAACTTCAGGACATCCTGGACAAAAAATCCTGAACTTCAGGACATCCTGGAGAGTCAAAAAAAGGACAAAAAATCCTGATCAGGACACCCTGGACCAAAAAATCCTGAACTTCAGGACATCCTGGACCAAAAAAAATCCTGAACTTCAGGACACCCTCCCCCAAAAAAATCCTGAACTTCAGGACATCCTGGACCAAACAAATCCTGAACTTCAGGACATCCTGGAAAAAAATCCTGAACTTCAGGACATCCTGGACCAAAAAATCCTGAACTTCACACACACACACATCCTGGAACAAAATCCTGAACTTTAGGACATCCTGGAGCGCAAAAAATCCAGTAAACTTCAGGACATCCTGGACAAAAAATCCTGAACTTCAGGACATCCTGGACCAAAAAATCCTGAACTTCAGGACATCTTGGACCAAAAAATCCTGAACTTCGCTACATCCTGGACAAAAAAATCCTGAACTTCAGGACCCTTGGACCAAAAAATCCTGAACTTCAGGACACCTTGGACCAAAAAATCCTGAATTTCAGGACATCCTGGACCAAAAAAATTCCTGAACTTCAGGACATCCTGGACAAAAAAATCCTGAACTTCAGGACATCCTTGACCAAAAAATCCTGAACTTCAGGACATCCTGGTTAAAAAAATCCTGAACTTCAGGACATCCTGGACCAAAAAATCCTGAACTTCAGGACACCCTGGACCAAAAAAAATCCTGAACTTCAGGACATCCTGGACCAAAAAATCCTGAACTTCAGGACACACTTGGACCAAAAAATCCTGAACTTCAGGACATATGGACCCAAATGTCCTGAACTTCAGGATTTGTTGAACCAAAAAATCCTGAACTTCAGGACATACTGGCGAAAAAATCCTGAACTTCAGGACACCTTGGACGAAGAAAATCCTGAACTTCAGGACACCTTGGACTAGAAGAAAATCCTGAACTTCAGGACAAGACTGGAGAAAAAGAATCCTGAACTTCAGTACCTCCTGGAAACAAAAATCCTGAACTTCAGGACTCCTTGGATACAAAAATCCTGAACTTCAGGGGGTCCTTGGACCAAAAGGCAAAAATCCTGAATTTCAGGACAGTCCTGGACTGGGGGTTCCTGAACTTCAGGAAGCTGAAGGGAAAAAAAATCCTGAACTTCAGGACTCCTTGGACCAAAAAATCCTGAACTTCATGACATCTATGGACAGCAAAAATCCTGAACTTCAGGACACACCGGCTCCTTGGACCAAAAAATCCTGAACTTCAGGACACCCTGGACCAAAAAATCCTGAACTTCAGGACATCCTGGACAAAAAAATCCTGAACTTCAGGACATCCTGGACAAAAAAAATCCTGAACTTCAGGACATCCTGGACCAAAAAATCCTGAACTTCAGGACATCCTGGACCAAAAAATCCTGAACTTCAGGACATCCTGGACCAAAAAATCCTGAACTTCAGGACATCCTGGACCAAAAAATCCTGAACTTCAGGACATCCTGGACCAAAAAAATCCTGAACTTCAGGACATCCTGGACCAAAAAATCCTGAACTTCAGGACATCCTGGACCAAAAAATCCTGAACTTCAGGACACCTTGGACCAAAAAATCCTGAACTTCAGGACATCCTGGACCAAAAAATCCTGAACTTCAGGACATCCTGGACAAAAAAAATCCTGAACTTCAGGACACCCTGGACCAAAAAATCCTGAACTTCAGGACATCCTGGACCAAAAAATCCTGAACTTCAGGACATCCTGAAAGCAGGAGCATCCATGAAATTAATCACCAAACAATTAACCGCTTCAAGGCATTGCTGCTTTAGACAAACATCATTAGTGGTCTAGGGTAGCCTAGAAAAATCTATAAGAAAAAGTGCAACAAAACTTGCCTCTGTCAGCGATTCATTTTTGACAGAATTACTGGTTGATCCAAGTCAATTTGAAATTACTTGCATTAAAATCGGAAACATTACTGTTCTTATTACTGTCACTTTCAATTAAAACGTTTTGGAGCATTTTCTCCAGCTCATGCACTGCCAATTCTTTTTTGTTTGTGGCTCAAGCCACAAACCTATAACTCACTTTGTCGGTCGGTCGGTCTGTCTGTCTGTCTGTCGGTCGGTCCAAAATTGTCGCACATTTTGACAAAATTGTCGCACTTCAAATCGAGGCTACACTTCAAATTGAGGCCGCTCTTTAAAATGATGTATTTTAAAAGCGTACAAAATAATAAACATACGTAATACAGACACTACAACAGACACGACGAGTATGCGGTGCTTCTTTCGATGAGTATAAGTAGGATACATAGTTTTAAATGTTTTCCAAAAGATATAAAAAGTTACGAAATGGTGCAGAGATAACATTCTGGTTTACAGATTAAAATTATTGAAAAGCCAGGGGAGGTGACTCATGATTGGAGTGGTAAAAATAGACCGCGTGCCACAAACTATTGCGATTTCGCGCTTGTTTTTTAAACATGTTTAACATTGAAAAAAATGTCAACATTAACCCCTTCCCTGCCTACTCCTGTGTCTACTACGGGAAAGTGCTGTCATTGATGATGTCATAACTTTTTCTTATGTCATAGTCCTGGAATGCTGGTTTCTGTTTCAGGAAAGACATAATTACCTTTAGACCATTTTCTCAGTCTAACGGGTCTCTCATCAATTTCATAATCAAATAAAAGATAATTTCTCAATATTTCGGTAAAGATGCAAATCAACACCCCCCTGTCACAGTCTTGGTTCATTGCGTTCTTTCCGTCTTGCCTTTATCTTCTACTATTATTGAATGCATATGTTTAATTATGTAAATGAATGAAAATTAACATGAACTCATTCAAGTAGTTCCGGACATATATGTCCGGAATTAATAGGTAGCTGTCAATTTGATGCATTTGCTTCAAGGGAAGTAAATCTGTGTACACACCATACCCTGGTCACTTCTAAACTCGCTTCACTCCCTTAGACCACAATTTTGCCTCTGACTTTGCTTTTGTAGTGGTTCGTTGTGGGGAAACCAATCAGTGTAGAGTTTTTCTATATAAAGTCTATATAAAAAAAAGTCTGATCTACCACTTCCTTATGTCTAAACCTGAAGTAAAAACCCGTAATCTTCTTTCATTTCTCCTTTTGTTTATGTATGTTTTGTTTGTGTGCATGGCTGGAATGATTTTTTTAAATTTTTTATAATAATTCAAAATTGTTGCGATGCGAATGAGTTAAATATAGAAAATGATAGAGGTTTAAGTGCTCAAATCCGCATTAAGAAAAGCAAGACAGAAAAAAACGAGAAATGGAGGAGGGGGGTGTTAATTTGCGTCTTTGCTAATATTTATCTGGCAGTTCTTCTTCTTCTTCTTCTACTGCGTTCCCGGGCCATAAGGCCACAATGGGTACGTATGTGTCCGTTTTCCAGTTTTCACTGGTGTCCTTGCTGCATTCAGACGACACATTCCGACTTCGGAGGAGCTCAAAGGAAAAATATATATCGAAGATTTGTTTTGGAAAAAAGGCAGGAGAATGGGCCAAACAGTCAGAAAGATTAGTAGATGACACAAAGCAAGGAAAAAGGCTGAGTCAAACAGTGAGATAGATTCATGGATGCAACTACACAAAATCAAAAAACCTGAAAGGCCGGGGTCCAGGAGTAATGTCCCCCTGCAGCTGAAGCAAAAGTTGATTTATGAAGGTATTTTAGTTTGCTTTTTCCACAATTTATACCAATGCTTATTTTAAAGTCTTTGAAAAATACAGTAGACACACAAAGATCTTGTTTGACAAATTAAAAAAGTTCCTGTTCTGGTAAAATTCAAAAACAGGAAATCCTTGTATACCAGGAAGAATTCCACCCACCCATGTAGATTAGAGGAAGTTACAAGCACAGAACTTCCAGAAGATGGGGGAACTATTTGTACGGAAGACCCCCCCCCTCCCCCCGGTTTCCCCACGGGGGGGGGGGCTATCTGGCAGTGAAGGGGTTAATTAACACTGCCCAACTGACCTCGTTCTCCTCTTTGCCGGCCAGCAGCTGTATCCTGGCCTGCAGGAAGGGGACCATGCGGAGGTGGGGCTGTTTCAGGACGCGCTGCGTGGGCGGGTGGTCCGAGGCCAGGGACAGCAGGGCGGCCATGACGTGCTCGTGGCTCTGCTGGTGCTCCCCCTTCAACAGCTCCTGCGCCAGCAGCTCCACCAGGCCCGCCTTGCACACCAGGTCTGACCAACACCACACACACACACAGCGGAACGCACTGTAAAGTTGTTGTTTGGGCCATGTACCGTAATTTTCGGGTTATAAGTATTTTTCTCCAGTAGACGATTTTCGGAACAAAACTAGGGGAGAGCACTTCGTGAAAATTAGAGTTGCTTACCTCCATTACTCGGTCAAATGCCATAGCAACAATGCAACAATGGTGTCGAAGCTTGAAACTGCAGGATTCGAGTCAGCGACTTGCAAACATTTTTTTATAGAAAAATTAGGGGTGGTCAGTGGCCACAAACTGATAAAACTTGCAAAATGTGCTGTAAAAATACAAATGACATAACTTTTTTAAATGACGCATGGTGTTCTAAGTGCTGTATGTCTGCTCAAACACACGAGTCGATAGGCTACGAGAGCTGAAGGTAGAGTGACTTCCCCTGTTTGACCGATTGAATTAGGCAAGATCACTCCCACACACCATGAAATTACTCCCCTTAATTATTTCCTAACAATTCTTATTTCGACCTATGCGCCTAATAAACGAGGGCGCCCTATTGGTGAACAAAATCGTGAGAAGAGAGGCAACGATTGCCGTGTTCAGTACAGTCTATTGTGAGTCAGACATCGAAAGTGGTAACGAGTCGCCAATACGACAAATACTCACGCTAAAATGCTTCAAAATCCCTCTTATCGTCCGAGATACCGTCCAACAGATGCCATAACCCTTCATTGGATGTAAAAAGCATCGTTGTAGAGCTTAAAATGCCATAATTCTATCAGTTTTCACCAACGAAAGTCCAAACAGAACAACAGGAAGTCGAACAAACGAAAGTTCGATGATTTGAAAGGGGAGCCAACTCTCGTTTATGACAGCAATAATGGCAGTCGGCAAGCGTTTACCGGACGCATACGGGCTTCAAAGTTTGACATTCTTTTGCAAGGTGTGTATCACTTATAAACGAAGGAGCCTTTTTCTTTATTTTTTTTTTTATAGATTTTTCTTGAAAATTGCCCTATTCACCTTATACAGTCGACCCCCTCTTTTAAGACCTTCAAAAAATCTTGAAAAATCGGCCGTAAAAGAGGGGGGTCTTAAATCAGGGGTGACCAAAACAATGCACTCACTACACCGTATATGACGCACAGCACAAGCATATGTCTCCTCACTACTTTCACCCTTTGCTCAAGAGTGAGCGTCACACGTTTCCTTTTTTTTTACCCACATCGCTACACTGTGCTTTCTCCGCCATTCTTGAATTAAACATCCGGAGTAGCGCGGCTTGAATTAGCGCAGAGAAATCTCGCGAGATCGGACCCTCGCGAGATTGACATTGGCTAACAACAGTGGTACCCCAGCTGTGCGTCGGCTCGACCTGAGGCCGAGAAGGATAGATATCATACGTTTTTGCGACTGATAATTGTCAGAATGTGTTGCATCGGTCGTAAAGTCAACAAGATTTACGGTCGTAAAATGCGTTAGAGGGGGAGTCGTGTGTAAATGAGGAGGCAAGTTTTGAAGAAAAACGATCCGTCATTCATATTTCGGTCTTAAAAGAGGGGAGGTCGTAAATCAGAGGGCCGTTCGTGAGGGGGTCGACTGTACTACAGAGTTGTCACTTTCAACAGTTTTTGTTGTTAATGAAACAGTATTGATACTGTGTGATAAACACAGTAATAGACTTTTGGCCACTGCAAAGAACACCTTTCGCAAGAGTGAATGCCCTTAGTGGGTGGGGGAAGATGGTTGAGTACTGACCAAACAAGGGATTAACTCTCGCCAATAACCCTATTTGAGGCCACTTAATGGCTGTCTTTTGCAACTGTGAATGCCCTTTTGGATACTGATCAACAAGGGCTTAACTCTTGCCGTCAAGGGCGTTTATAACCCTAGATAAGTTGCAGTGGCCAATAGAGGGACAACGAATCAGCTCCCAACATGACCAGAAAGGCTTAAAGCAGGAAAAAATCACTTTAAAATGCTATTTAGCAAAGAAAGATAACACTCAATTTCAAGTCAAAACCTCTGGCAGCAGAAGCCAACCCTCTGTCAGAAACTCTTCATCCTCTGAACTTTGAAAAACCCTCTGACAATTCTGATGCCTGCGGAACCAGCTAAAAAATTAATGTCTGACCTTTGTGGTGGGGGTTGTCTCGACACATGCAGGACAGGAAGAAGGCGATCTTCACCGCCCGCTTGAACAGCCCAGGGCACTGCAGCACCTTGGCGAACACCTCGAAGCCCTGGTGCTCCAGAAACTGTTGCTGGGCCGACACCATGTCAGGGTCTCTGGCCAGACCTGGTACACACAGCCACATATATCTTTAACCCCTTGACTGCCACATAATGCATCACGCACTGACTTGATGACATCACTAATGACGTCATCAGATGAAGAGGAATGACTCCGATATTCTGGTTTTTGCTCTAACACAGTCAAGAGAGTTAATATCCCCAGATCATTTTGCCACATTGCCTCTATCAGTTGTCTTTTTCATGTCATGATTTGTACAATGATTTTTTTTGTTTGATTTTCTCTGGCACTCAAGGGGTTAAGTTCAACCCCTTCACTGCAGGATAAAAGTTGAGAAATTATCTTTTTTTTAAATTCTTTTTTTCTTTTCTTTTTGACATCACACACACACACACACTGCAATACTCACACGATATAGCAAATGGCACTGCACCTCAGGGTCCTGCTCGGTGTCCAGAACCTTCAGCATGAGTCACACACACACACAATGTACACACACACACACACTGCAATACTCACACGATATAGCCTGCACAGCCTGGCACTGCACCTCAGGGTCCTGCTCGGTGTCCAGAACCTTCAGCATGAGTCACACACACACACAATGTACACACACTGCAATACTCACACGATATAGCCTGCACAGCCTGGCACTGCACCTCAGGGTCCTGCTCGGTGTCCAGAACCTTCAGCATGAGTCACACACACACACAATGTACACACACACACACACTGCAATACTCACACGATATAGCCTGCACAGCCTGGCACTGCACCTCAGGGTCCTGCTCGGTGTCCAGAACCTTCAGCCTGAGTCACACACACACACAATGTACACACACACACACACTGCAATACTCACACGATATAGCCTGCACAGCCTGGCACTGCACCTCAGGGTCCTGCTCGGTGTCCAGAACCTTCAGCATGAGTCACACACACACACAATGTACACACACACACACACTGCAATACTCACACGATATAGCCTGCACAGCCTGGCACTGCACCTCAGGGTCCTGCTCGGTGTCCAGAACCTTCAGCATGAGTCACACACACACACAATGTACACACACACACACACTGCAATACTCACACGATATAGCCTGCACAGCCTGGCACTGCACCTCAGGGTCCTGCTCGGTGTCCAGAACCTTCAGCATGAGTCACACACACACACAATGTACACACACACACACACTGCAATACTCACACGATATAGCCTGCACAGCCTGGCACTGCACCTCAGGGTCCTGCTCGGTGTCCAGAACCTTCAGCATGAGTCACACACACACACAATGTACACACACACACACACTGCAATACTCACACGATATAGCCTGCACAGCCTGGCACTGCACCTCAGGGTCCTGCTCGGTGTCCAGAACCTTCAGCATGGTGGGCAGCAGCTCCTCCCTCACCGCCGCCTCCTGGCACTGCGGGTTGTTCTGCACCAGCAGCCCCATCAGCCGGAAACCCTCCAACCGGAACTCTGCATCGCCGTGCTTCAGCAGCTCATGGAGGACCGAGTAACCGCCAATCTTCATGAAATCTGGAGAAAAAAAGAAACAGAATAAGCGTGGAAACACAGACCAGTCCAGAGATGCCTACCCTAAATTTTGGCCTAAAAGGCATTACAGAGCATAAGGCGCACCCTCAAGTAATCTATACACATCTGTATTGTTAAAAAATTCTGGACTTTCCTGGTGTTGCACTGCCTCTGGGCATTGCCTCCAGTATCGTTCCCACCATCTTTACATTTACTAATGTCCCATGTGTGTCTAATCCAGACCGGAGAACGTTAAGCAGAATTTCACTCAAGGCGCACCCCTCAATAATAATAATTATAATTTAGGTCACAGATAAGAAGCTTACAGCAGAGAAAGTGCAAACAGAGGGAAAATTTGATTGCTTCATTTGATTTGTAATGGTGGGTGAGTAGCTCAATGAAGATGATAAAAAAAAAAACCACCTTTAAAATAACAAGGCAATGGTACAACTAGAAAGCACTGATACAGTGCAGAGTGGTGGCAAGGGCACCAAAATTGTTCTTTGCTCGTTCCGCCCACTGTTGTTCAGGGAGGGACGTTAGTTTATCTATACAGGGCTCCCAGGGACCCCCATTTGGGGATCTATGAAGCACTGAAATTCTACAGGACCCTCTAAAAGAATGCGCAGGAGGTCCCAGAAAAATTCTTTCTAGCAATCGCAATGCCACTGGGACCCTCTGTCCCTCCTCTAGGACCCTCTATACTGTAAGTGAAGGAGTCCCTGGGACCCCTTGTTTTGCGGGACGATTGGGAGCCCTGCTATATTTTCAGAAGTCTTTTCAAGCCAACTGAAGTTTACCATAAGTAACCTTTTCACGAATAACAGTCAAGAATATGTTGTAGTATGTCTGGAAATAAGTTACATTCATTTGTCGTTGCTAGATTTTCACTCATGGGCAGTTTTATTTATGATTGCGATATTAAGTGTATTACTTAAGAACATTTTTTACTAAGTATGTTGCATGATACTACACAACAACAAAAATAGTTTTTACCATAAATCTGATGGAAGCAATATATCACAAATACTATAAAGAACATTATAGCCAGAATTTTTGTATTTTTTTGTTGAGAAGGCGGAACGGAAGTGGGGAAACTTGGCTATCAATTTGGTCATACCAGGCAGCTGGATTTCTGGACTTTTTACCTACCCATGGCCATGTCTATGGATTCACACCAGTCGGGGAGCTGGTCCAGGCTGGGGGGGGGGGCGGGTAGAAGGGTGACCGGGGAAACCTAGGGGGCAGGGATTTCTGGACTTTTCACCTACCCATGGGTACCGATTCGCACCAGTCGTGGAGCTGGTCCAGGCTGTGGGGGGGGACCGACTTGGGAAACCTAGCTATTAATTTGGTCATACCAGGCAGCTGGATTTCTGGACTTTTCACCTACCCATGGCCATGTCTATGGAGTCGCACCAGTCGTGCAGCAGGTCCAGGCTGTGCAGAGCGTTGGAGCGCACGTGGTCCGCGGGGGGGTCCTCCTCGCTGCCCAGGAACAGCCCCACCACCCGCAGGTGGCACTTCACATCCTCCACAGGGTCGCGCCGCATTTCCTCCAGCACCTGGTTCAGCACCTCCCTTCTCTGCAAAACAACACACACACACACACAACAAACAAAACACACACACACAAACAACAGTTACACACACAAACAACAGTTACACACACATACACACACACACACATACAACACACACACAAATAAATCAGTGAAGAAGCAAACAGGTGTAGTGTGGCACAGATCTAGGTAGCGTGTTCGCCTCGCATACAATAAACCTGAGTTCGGACCAGGGTACATGGGGATTTTTCCTCTCACTCTTCACTAGGCCTTACGCCGGTCTGAACGCGGAGCCTTTCGGATGAGACGATAAACCGAGGTCCCATGTGCCCATGCACTTAGCACTCGTTAAACCCAGTGCCCTGTAGCCTACATAGTAGGATGGGTGCTATATAAATTTTCCTCATTAAAAAAAAGGACATTATCATTATTATTATAAGTGGTAATGTGATGATGCGGAGTCCTGAGCGATTAGAAACTAAACGCACTCAGCAAGCAACCGGCGTCGTGTTAAGTGTACTCCACAAGTTTTGGACAGAAAAAATTCAATTCAATTAATAAGTGTGCTTTTATAAATTTTCTTAAAGGTGGACCCTGACGGATGAGTTTTTGCAAGAAACACGCCGAGATCACCAGAAAGACAGCCTTTTCAAGGATCGGAACACTCACTTTGCTCAGGTTTCCTAGAAATCAAACCGTCGATTCCTCCTTGGCGGAGATGCCGGAGACTGAGAGAGAGAGAAGCAATTTGGATGGGGTGGGTGGAGGCCATTCATTGTGGCTGAAGTCTTTTCTTTTTTGTAGTGCAGTAAAAAAAAAAAAAAGGAGCTATTTCCTTTGTTGTGAGCAAAACCCCTTTTGGTAAACTGTGTAAAATTTAAAACAAAATAAATAAAAAGGCTTGTATTGTGGACATTTCGTGCAGACAATTTGGTCTAAACTCAGGCGGCCATTAGAAAAGAAATTCACTGAAAGAATTTGACTTCCAGTACCTCCGCCAAGGAGGAATCGCCGATTTGACTTCTAGGAAACCAGAGCAAAGTGAGTGTTGCGATCTCTGTAAAGGGTGTTTTTCTGGTGATCTCGACATGTTTCTTGCAAAAACTAATCCGTCAGGGTGCCCCTTTAATAATAAATATCAAGTGAACAAATGTGATGATGTCATTCTTACTTCTGGCGACATTTCTCTGTGGTTCGCAGCAGGGGCATCTTCGGCGGCGGTATTTTCCATGCAGAACTTGAACAGACCTTGCATGTTTTTGATCTGCCTGGGGCGCCCCCTATCTTCACCTCCAGGGTTGTCTTCTGCCATCTTTCTTGACGATCTTTACACTAGTTGTGTACAGGGAAATCTGCATGGAACAGATATCAGATAAAGAATAACACAGCAAAAGCTCAATACATGTGATGTACCTAGGCCTGACAATACGGAACACAAACCAATTTATAACATTGAACATGAAGACAATTTGTAAGTTTCTTTCAAAACCCTTCCTTGTTAATTTTTTTAAAATGTTATTGCTTATTTATGTTAAGACTTAAGTTATGAGATGCGAGAGTGTTTGATTCATCAGAAAAAAAAGGGGGAAAATAAATAAAAATAATAAAAGTAAAACATATTACTAAACATATGATAAATTATGAAGAAAAACTTAGTCTTATAATTACCTGGACTGAACCTTATTTAAGGAAAGAAAACTGAGAGATGATCCAATTAAGACATGACATATAAAAAGTTGATCCATTCCGATTTCCATATTGATCAGAATTATCCTAATGACGTTTTTACATCAACTTCAACTTCAAGCAGATAAAACAAGAAAGTGAAACTGAAAGGCCTGAGGGGAAGTTGTTTCATATCAACTACAAACATTTGACATTTGTAAGTTTTTAACGAAAAAATAGCATAAAATATTAATTAAATCAAAACTTTTCTGGATCACAACAATGTTTGAAGCAATACCTCCAAATGATAATTTTATGGTTATTTTCAATTAATACCTGTCCCATATGTGCCCTGCCGGGTCGAGAGAATGTAAAACACCATTTTTCATTCTTCATGATAATTTTATGGATAAACTTGCCCATTCCCAATATTTTAGCTTTATCAAACTTGTTGAATGTTCTCTAGATTTTTTATTTTATAGTTTAAGCATATTAAGTAATTAACAGTAGACCAAAGAAGAACCATAGGCCTACTAGTACTACCATTATAGTACCAATCATAACTTTTAATGTTAAATCATTAAAACTTAGGCCTAAAAGGCTAAATAGTTTACAAAATAATTGTTATTATGATAACAATAAGCAAAGTTACCTTCCAATTAGCCTATCCTGTATTAAGTTCTCCAACCAATAAACCTACAGCTACCAAGGCTTTGAATCTCCAATGATTCGTTATCTAGCTGGCACCAACCCAGAATTCGATAAGATTCGTGGAGAACTGTTTGGAATCATCCAGAATTTCTAGCAGAAATTTTACGTCTTGAAAGTCACTTTCAAAGTGTGTGTGTGTGTGTGCGCGCGTTTTAAATCGCTGAAATTTACGTTAAATGGACTATTTAGTGTCGTTGTTGTTTCAAAACAAAACAAAAGTTTATGTTGCTTTCAAGCAATAAGATTGAAAGTTATACTTACACACGCGGTTTCTTTTTTCCAGGTCAGTGGAAGGATTTACCAAAACAACGAGGGCTGTGCTTTTGATGATAGAGTTGTCTTTCCTTGAAAACTACAAAATACCAGAAACTTCCCAAACTTTTAGGAATCTTCCACAACAGGAGCAGCAACAGTAATAGTAGTGGTGAGTGCATAGACTATTATAGTTTCAGGTGATAGTAGAAGTAATAGCAGTAGTAGCAGCAGCAGAATTAGTAATACCAGTAGTATTAGTTTCAGTTTTTATCAAACTTGTTGAATGTTCTCTAGATTTTTTTCTTTGGTCACCCCCTAAAGTGTGTGCATTTACTGACTTCTATATATATATAAAAAGAAGCTGGTCACCACCACAGAAGAATAGTAGTACTAGTTGTAGTGGTGGTGGTGGTAGTGGAGGAATGAGTGTGAGTGTGCATGCGCATGCATGTGTTTGTGTGTGTGTTCCTGTTTTGACGCGGCATCATGTTGGGGATCCGCAGGGAGAACCAGCTGGCTGGGTCATTGTAGATTTGCCCTGATAGGGTTTTCTCTTTTTCCTTTGCTCTCTTTCTTTTTCTTTTCTTTTTATGTTACTATTTTATTTTATTCTTTTGTTTCTCCGACTTCGGACCTCGACTGAAAATAGTGCCATAAAAATCAAATTGTTGATTGTGGACACTTAGCCGGAAGAAGAAGACATGTATGCTATTTTCCTTCAAATAATTTTGATAGATATTTGCTACACAACTAAATATCCTTTTATCTTCTGCAGCCAGTGGGATTACTTGACCTTTGGGGACCTTCCCCAATATGCCAGCTATCAAGTCGTTTTGGCTGAGTGGGGATTTACTCCTGTATCACTAAATGTTTGCCCGGCTCTCGAGAAAAGTAGATGTTTCCCTTGCTTTTGGCCACTGCAAAGAACACCTTTTGTGGGTGGGGGAAGATGGTTGAGTGCTGACCATGGATGCTATTCATTAATAGCATCCATGTACTGACCAAACAAGGGAATAACTCTCGCCAATAACCCTATCTGAGGCCACTTAATGGCTGCCTTTTGCAAAAGTGAATGCCCTTTTGGATACTGATCAACAAGGGCTTAACTCTTGCCGTCAAGGGCGTTAATAACCCTACTTGCAGTGACCAATAGCAAAACAAAGTATCCTTTGCTTTAGAAATGTAGGAGTGTACCTTTTGTAGTCAGAAACGACAGCCTGGCATACATATATAAGCAATGCACCAGTTCGTTATCAACCCCAAATGTTATATATATACAGAACTGTATCGTTACAAATTCGGGACTTTCCTGGAGTTGCACTGCCTCCGGGCATTGCCTCCAGGATCGTTACCACCATCTTTGTATCTACTAATGTCCCATATGTGTCTGTTTCAGACCGGAGGACGTTAAACGGAATTTCATTCATCATGATCAACTCCATGCAACAAGCACCCTAGCTATGGGTCATGTTGGGCGTTGCACTGGCTCTGTACAAATTCTTGGGGATTTGGGGATTTTTTAGTTACACTTACAGAGATGAAATTCGAGTTGCTTCCACCAGGAGAGTGCGTCGCCGTTTAATTAACCCTTTCACCGCCAGCCACATTTCAGCCAAAAATTGCTATTACATTTACCTGGGTAGAGAACAAAATCCGTCTGCAGTATTGGGGATTCTTCTGTGACGTATATAAAATATGGTCTATCTTTACTTCCCAAAACTAAGACAATAGCGATGGCTTGGAGTCAAAACGGACTATCTTTAGATAGTCCATTGACGTATTATTGGACTTATTACAAAAACTAATAAATTGTATCAAACAATGACTGCAGAAATATATAAAGGAGGTTATGCTTGTTATATTGCTGCAGTCTGTTTTTGATACAAGTTATTAGTTTTCGTACTAAGTTCAATAATATGTCAACGGACTATCTAAAGATAGTCCGTTTTGACTCCAAGCCTTCGATTGGATAATAGACCCCATTTTGATGCCTTTTAGTGACATAGGTGTTAAATCACTGTGGTGCTAAAATGCGACGTTGGCGGTGAAAGGGTTAAAGTGCAGCTCCACACATTTTTGCATGCTATGGGAGTTCGTGTGATCCGTCCCACCGGCACAACACGGCCTACCCCTAACGAATAACAGGTGTAGAGTGGCACAGTGGTAGCGCGTTCGCTTCGTGTCAAGTAAACCCGAGTTCGAACCTGGGTACAGGGGATATTTCCTCTCACTTAATTAGCACTAGGCCTTACGGTCTGAACGTAGAGTCTTTCGGATGAGACGATCGATAAACCGAGGTCCCGTGTGCCCATGCACTTAGCATACGCTAAACCCAATGGCAACGAAAAAGTTGTCATTTGGTCAACATTTACCCCCCCCCCCCCCCCCCCCTCATCAGTCACAAAAATCGCATGCCAAAAAACGCGCTCTCCAGGTGGGAGCAACCCGAATTTCACAGACGCCTCTGTGACTATAAAGTACCTAATACCTAATAATAATACAGTGGAAAATCCTTATAAGACCTCAAAAAAATCATCCAAAAATGAGGTCTTATAAGGGAGGTAATTTTAATACTTACAGAGAAGGGCAATGTAATGAACTAAAAGCAAAGAAAACACCAAATGTGTACAGAGTGAAATGATTTCGAAGGGCAATGTCTCAGAGAAGTAGGTCTTATGTGGGAGGGAGTCTTCAGGTCAGGTCAGGTAGTTAGGACATTAGGCCTCGCGGCCTCTTCACTGTCCTGTCATTTTTGTTTGAACTTTTGCACAGCTGAGAGGTTTTTGTATTTTGTTTTCGGCAAATCTGCCTTTTAGTCATGCTCATATTGAAGTTTTGATATGTTGGTGTATCCACCAAGGAGGTTTTTGAATTGTGTTAGATTCTGTGCTCGTTTAATATGTGCAGGAAGAGTATTCCAAAACTTTATTACTCTGTTAGAAAAGACATTTTTTTCTAATATTAGTTCGGCTATACTGGGTTAGTATTTTTAAATCACTGTTACGGGTTGCTACCCTGTGGGATGCCACTCAACACTGCTGCTTCAGAAGAATATTTGCCATTTATTCGTACCTTTTGTGTTCTACCCGTAAGAAAATTTCCTATCCATCTTAATATGTTCCCATCTATACCATAAGACTGAAGCTTTAATAGCAATCGTTCGTGTGGGACGGAGTCAAAAGCCTTGCGGAAATCTAAATATACCACATCAAGTTTCCTTTTCATCTAAAAATTTAGTAAAATTGTCCATGACATCCGTCAACTGGGTCATACAAGATCTTCCTGTCCTAAAGCCATGTTGACATTCTGAATACAGGTTAAAATTTGTCTTATAAGGGAGGTTCCACTGTAGCGGAATGGTTGTGGAAGTTAACATCTGCGCAAGATTGACTGGCCTTTGGTGGGGATTTTTTTTTACTAGAGGATTAATTTGCCTTTGTGATGATTTCTAACACTAACTGTGCTATTGGCCACTGCAACTAGGGTTATTAACTCCCTTGCTGGTCAGTACTGAAAAGGACATTCACTCTTGCGAAAGGCAGCCATTTGGTGGCCTCAAAAGGGGTTATTGGCGAGTTATCCCCTTGTTTGGTCAGTACTCAAGCATCAACCAAGGGCATTCACTCTAGCAAAACATGGTTGTTGCAGTGGTCTTGGCCGAAAGAGTGGGCATGGCATCTTCACTGCAAACAAATCTTATCCCAGCTTCCTAGACTAGCAATGGCCTCTTCTGCTATCTGATAGTTGTCTCTATAGGTGGTTGCCGGGGCAGTGGGTGGATGCCTCGTGCCTCCATATGGGGAGCTGGACGACCCTGCCCCCTCCACGAGTCTCTCCCCGTGGGAACACCTGGGCGGGGTCTTTTGTAAAAATAGTTCCCACCTTCTGGAAGTTCTGTGCTTGTAACTTCCTCTAATCTGCCATTCTCTTTGACTCTGCCTTTTCCATTTGCTTTCTATAATCTACTATCTTTCTGACTTATTGGCCCATTCTCCTGCCTTTAATAAAAAAAAATCTTCCAAATAATTTTTCTCCTTTGAGCTCCTCCGAAATCGGCTGTATGCAGCGGGGAGACCAGTGAAAACTGAAAACCGGACACACATATGTACCTTACCCATTATGGCCAGGGAATGCAAAAGAAGAAGAATTAGCACACAGTTGTAACAGCATACAACCAGCAATTCAACATGCACACAGCATACCTCTCTGCACATCTTCACAACAACTAAGCAGTCAAGAATCGGGAGTTATATTTTCACTCTTTTTTTTTTTAATTCAGTAGAAACCGCTCATCAAAGTATGAAAGCGAAAGATCCGGCGTTTGTTTAAGCTTCAATAATCTCTTTCGAATATGAAATAAGAGTTGATAGATTTAAGCTTTACAAAGATGATTTACATGTACATCATTTCATGACAAAGAACGATATCAACTGTACAATACATACACTATCGAGATATCAACTGTACAATACATACACTATCGAGATATCAACTGTACAATACATACACTATCGAGAAACTTTTTTGGGTAAAGGTAAAGATGTGCCACCCTCCCTGCATTTCTCGGTTAATTGTATTTTTCCGTTTTTGCCTTTCTTACCATACATAAAGCTGTATTTTAGGAACATTTTCAGCTAATTCTCTTTTTGGAATACTAACCCTAGCCCTAAACCTAACCCTACCCCCCACTATGCAGTACACCGCGATTTGTCACAGTTGTGGTTCGTGGCGTTTTTCCGTCTTATAGGGTGGGGGTAGGGTTAGGGTTAGGGCTAGGGATAGGGTTAGTATTCCAAAAAGGTTATTAGCTAAAAAGGTTCATAAAATACAGCTTTATGTATGGTAAGAAAGGCAAAAACGGAAAAATACAATAATTAACCGAGAAATGTAGGGGGGGTGGCACATCTTGACCTTTACCCTTTTTTTTCTTCAAACAATATAGATTTGTTTTGGTTTACTCACATCAAATCGAATAGAAAAACCAACAACGACAGCAAGTCAAAAAAACAATATTAAAATGTTTTAACAACGCACCAAATTGTGATCATAGGGGAAATATAACAAAGCACACCTTTACGTTATTGCAGACAAAGGAACAATTCTAGCACAATTAACAACAGTAGCACTTTTTTTTTTCTCTCACAAATTGAGCTTTTTAGCATAAGTTTCACAATGATGTGTGTACATGTTTGGAAGAGAGAGAGAGGGGGAGAGGGGGGGGGGGGAAGTGTGTGTGTGTGTGTGTGTGTGAGAGAGAGAGAGAGAGAGAGAGAGAGAGAGAGAGAGAGAGAGAGAGAGAGAGAGAGAGAGAGAGAGAGAGAGAGAGAGAGAGAGAGAGAGAAGAAGAAGAAGAAGAAGAAGAAGAAGAAGAAAACAGTCAACAAGCCATATGCAAAGTGTGATAATACCTCATATTAACTCACAGCACAATATAAATAAAGGAAAAGAAAACAAGAAATTGTTAAGTCAAGTTTAGTGTGTTGTCACCTCGTCAGTCTTTTTAAAGACGAAAATTTGGTTTTATTCGCCGTGTGTAGTGTTTATTTCACCTTCATGTGCTTGTGTGAGTGTAGCGTTTTGATGTTTTTTAATTCAATTAAAATAAAAACTTTAAAAAAAAGTTATAATCTGCATGAAGTTGAGTTGAAGTGGATAATGCTTTATAACAACTGTATGAAGATGATCAAAGAAACAGAAGGGGTGGGGGTGGGGGAGATAGGACAGAAAAGGTGGAGGTGTACACTCATCTGCAAGCGTTCTCTTTGGCAATGACAAAGATTCAAGTAAAACTATGGTGACATTTTCCCAGTAAAATCAGACCAAAAAATCAAAAAGAAAAGAAAAAGAACCACACACCAAAAAACAACAATAAATAAAATGTAACATTTAACGACAACAATTTCACACACAATCTTAAAAACGACGACGGCAACATTGTCAACACAAAAGACACCATTCCTCTAAATAATACTGTATTCAGTACGCGAATACCCAGATAAAGTCGGCCAGCCACAAGAGAGAGAAAGAGAGAGATATCAGAATTTTAAATAACATTTTATATATATAGAGTATTCTTATTACGAACTTCGGTTCCTAGTTTCTTTTAACTCGAACTCCGGTTCCCCAATCTTTTCAAAAGATAATTTTAACTTGCTACCTAAGAGAACTCCCCTTCCTGATTATATGTACCGTCCACGTTCTGTCTATATCTGTCTTGTGATGTTTTATTTTCATTTGACCATACCCTACTAATACACAATGTCATGTCCCATATGTGCCTTCACGGGTCGAAAGGACGTAAAACACCAAAATTTCCTTCCAGAGAGAAAGAGAGAGAGAAAGAAAGAGAGATTTGATTGATTGAAAAATTGTTACAAATAAACTATTAGAGATAGATGAATTGTTTTTTGCCTGTTAATCTGTTGTCTCTGGCCTTTCTGAAAATATGAATAAGTCAAAAGTGATCATTTACGACATTAGCCTGGTTTTCCTGTGCTGCATCACATTTTGTTACTATATTTAATTACTAATTCATCAGTCACATTATAAGGTGCAGGGGTCCGAGTCTGGGAAAAAAGTATCGCCTTATACTAGTTATAGTCCGAAAAATACGGTAGTCTAGCGGTCCACAAATTTATTATTTGTCCCCCCAAAAAGAAAAGAAACATTAACCTGGGCCTGTATTCACGTTGAGATAGCATGAGACTTAGCATCATGCTAACTTAGAAGCTCTTCCAAAAGTCCTATTAAATCCTATAGGACATTGGAAGAGCTTCTAAGTTAGCATCATGCTAAGTCTCATGCTATCTCAACGTGAATACAGGCCCTGGCTTCAACAAATGTTGACATGATTCGAAAACAAGGACCCTAACTCTATAAGTACATGTAATCTTTCAACTTCATATAAACTTTTTTAAATCATAATTTGTGCCGTTTAAAACCCCCCACCAACCCAGGATTTAAACAACGAAATACTTTTGCTTTAAAAAAAAAAAAATTGCTTTATACATTCTGCTCTCCCCCCGTGGGGATACCGGGGGGTCATTTGCATAAAAAGTTCCCCCACCTTCTGGAAGTTCTGAGCTTGTAATTTCCTCTAATCTGTCACTCTTTGACTCTGCATTTTCCCTTTGCCTGCTGTCATCTACTATCTTTCTGCCTTTCCGGTCCATTCTCCTGCCTTAAAAAAAAAAAAACTTTCAAAAAGATTTCTTCCTGCCGAAGTCAAACATGCTGGGCCTAATTATTTCTTACTTAGGCACGTAACGGCAGCATGACGCATCTGCGCTCCTAATTGACAGGAAACTGTCTTGAGCGACCGAAGAAGAAGAAGAAGATACATGCTGTTCTGGTTTTTGATCAGTTATAAAGAAATTGAAAAAACAAACAAACCAAAAAACACTAACAGAGCAACCAAACAACAATCAAATGTGACGCAATCATCGCAAATGAAAACTTGACTTTTAATCCAGACGATACTGAATAAATGAAACCATACAACAGATTGAAAGCATGTCACTTCCATCAACTTGAGAACATGGACCATGAAAATTTGGGATCGGAAATGGGTCTTTCACCTTCCTAAGAGGTATTATACGACGACACTGAATTCATCACGATATGACTGGAAAAACAATACATCATCAGGAGCGTCAGCTTGGCGACTTTATCAAGGCACTAACAAAAGTGACGTGTCCAAATAATAATCGAAATAAAATGGTGATGCGACTTCTGACAACTTTAGCACGACACTGACTTTAAATCAGGGTGTCTGACAAAACAACCTATCCCAGAAATTTTAGAAAAAAGTCTGTGGAAAAGGAAGCAGGGCTCCCAGGGACCCCCATTTGGGGGTCTATGAAGTACTAGAATTCTAGAGGATTCTTTAAAAGAATGTGCAGGGGGTTCCAAGGATGCACTAGAAAATTTCTTTTTAGCATTCAAAATGCCACTGGGACTCTCTATCCCGCCTCTAGGACCCTCTATACTGTTTGTTAGTGAAGGAGTCCCTGGGACCCCTCGTTTTGAGGGACGATTGGGAGCCCCGAGGAAGGTTGGTGATGTTACCGATAAGTTGGGTGGTTATTTTTTAACAGCCTGCTAGCTTTCTTGAAATGCGACTGGCATTCATTTCCATTATCATTTTTCTTTCCTTGAATAATTATGTTATGATTATCCTAGCAGCTATGCTCTTTATTTTAATTTGTTCCTTCTCGTGTTGACTTTCAATCAGCTACATTAATTCAAACGCACGTGCACAGAAAAATTGAAGCCTTTTCTAAAGTTAATTATAACTTAAAAACTGCCTATTAACTCATTCAAGTCGTTCCGGCCATATATGTCCGGAATTAATAGATAACTGTCAATTTGATGCATTTGCTTCAAGGGAAGTAAATCTGTTTGCACACCATACCTCAGTCACTTCTAAACTTGCTTCACTCCCTTATACCACAATTTTGCCTCTTACTTTGCTTTTGTAGTGGTTTGTTGTGGGGAAACCAATCGGTGTGGAGTTTTCCTATATAAAGTCTATAAAAGTCTGATCTACCACTTCCCTATGTCTAAACCTGAAGTAAAAACCTGTAATCTTCTTTCATTTCTCCTTTTGTTTATGTGTGTTTTGTTTGTGTGTATGGCTGGAGTGATTTGTGAGTTTTCTTAATAATTCAAAATCGCTGTGATGCGAATGAGTTAAACAGTTATAAAAAAGTTCAAATCTATGACAACATCTTGATAACATTGATTTAGCATCCCCCCAAAACCCCCCACATTTAAACAAAATAATACTATAAAAAAAAGAATAAAAATGGAAAATAATAAAACACTCCATAGTCGAAAATTTCCTGACATTTAGTGCCATCGCACTAAAACTGTCACCACAACACAATTACTGTACCTAAATCAAATCAAAAGATGACCAAATCTAACCTACCAACCTTAGGACAACACTTATGTATTAAGTATCACTGAAGTGATTTAAACAATCATTCAAATACTAGGGACACATTAAAAAAAAAAAAAGGGAAAACAAATTAATTTTAGTTGACAACTTCTTAATAATGCTTAGTCACTTTAAAAAATAAATCATAACAATAGTCATACAACTCTTTCTAACAACACAATGATGCCAACTACAGTAAAACACACACCGCTTAAACAATGCCAACTACAGTAAAAAAACAAAACCACCGCTTAAGTCAAAATTGAAGGGACTGAAATTTTATTTTGAGATAGCCAATATTTTGAGTTAAAAAGACTTTTCAACGTAGATTATTATACTGGGACCCACAAATCATTGTGAGTTATCCAGTGTTTTCGAGTTATTCGTTTTTGAGTTATCATTTCTCCAAAAATTACCAAATCTACCTACTAACCTTAGGACAACACTTATTTATTAAGCATCACTGAAGTGATTGAAACAATCATTAAATTACCTAGTGACACATTTTAAAAAAAGAGAAATTTGACAACTTCTCAATAATGCTCACAGTCACTTAAAAAAAATCAATCAAAAGAATAGTCATACAACTCTTTCTAACAAACACAATAATGCCAACTACAGTAAAAATAGCTTGTCAAAATTGAAGGGACTGAAATTTTATTTTCAGATAGCCAATATTTAGATTTTTCAACGTAGAGATTATTGTTTGTGGCACAAGCCACAAACCTATAACTCACTTTGTCGGTCAGTCGGTCTGTCCAAAATTGTCGCACTTCAAATCGAGGCTGCACTTCAAATTGAGGCTGCTCTCTAAAATGATGTTTCGTTTTCAATTGTCGCACGCCACAAACGATTGCGAATCCGCGCTTGTTATACTGGGTCCCACAAATTATTGTGAGTTATCCAGTGTTTTTGAGTTATTCGTTTTTGAGTTATCATTTCTCCACTGTATATGTGACCCAGCACCACAAAAGGGACATTAAGTCGCTGGAATAGTTTCTCACGAACAGGCTTGCAAAGTCAAAAATCTTTTTTTTTATAATCAATTTTGAGTTAGGGGCATTTTCGTGCTCTCTAACGTCTCATCTTTCATATTTATAAAGGACAATCCTTGTTATGGTCTCCAAATACTCCAAAAAGTGCTTTGAAATGAGTAGGCTGATGCATTTTCTTCAGCTAGACTAAACTTTAGACTGTGATTTCTCAAAATGGCTGACAGTCACCCTACCAACTTTAAATGCTTAGGGGAAGATGGGGTAAAAAGAATAGGCGGGTAAGAAGCCCATGCCAATTATCTCATGAAATGAAGCAAAGTTCAGTCACATTTTGCCCATGAGACGAGTGTTAATGTTTAGCATTCGTCTCATGGGCAAATGTGACTGAAATTTGCTTTACTTCATTAGATAATTGGCATGGGCTTCTTACCCGCCCACGGGCTTTTTACCCCGTCTTCCCCTATAACTCTCAAACGGAAAACGTTACAAGAATGGTTCTTATATCATTTGACAGAGAATTGTCTGAAGTTTTTAGCTGTACCATTACACTTAATGTCCCTTTTGTGGTGCTAGGTCACACATTATACATCCCCCTCTTCCCACTCCCTTACCAAATAAGTCATCTAAAGTATACCTTGACCTCTTTCTCCAATAATTAATTTTCATCATGACATCGATTTGTGGTTCTGACGACAACCTAAGAACCAATGACATGAACACTTCACTCTGGCACAGACTTCATTCAACTGGGCAAGAGCGCAAGATGGATTCAGCTCTGTGGCAGGCATTACTGTCTTTTGTTCTGATTTAACCCTTTCACCGCCAAAGTCGCATTTTATGCACCACAATGGTTTAACACCCATGTCACTAAAAGGCATCAAATTGGGGTCTATTATCCAAAGACTCTATTGTCTTAGTTTTGGGAAGTAAGGATAGACCTTATTTTATATATGTCACAGAAGAATCCCCAATACTGCAGATGGATTTTGTTCTCTGCCCAGGTAAATTTAATGGACATTTTTGGCTGAAATATGGCTGGCGGCGAAAGGGTTAAACAGTGTGTTTTATAATCATATATGGGATTGATCTTTAAAAATCAGCACCCCCACCAACAAAAAAACCCCAACAAAAAAACCACCCCCAAAAAAACCATAAACATCACTGCCAAAAAAAAAAAAAATATCAGAAACCCCCCCCCCCCCCCCCCCCCCAACACACACAGAGTAAAAAACAAAAACCTAACAAAACTTCCAAAAGAAATTGTAAGTTACAGAACAATTTAACATTTTAAAATGCCACAACAGCCAGAACCTCCCTTATAAGACTTTCAAAAATCATCCAAAATGAGGTCTTATAAGGGAGGTAATTTTAATACTTACAAAGAAGGGCAATGAGTTTGGGTTTTTTGTTGGGTTTTTTAAATCACCAAACTTCACCGAACAGCACTAAGAAACCGCATGTACATTACTTTGACACCAAGATGTTCTAAATTAGACCAGCAATAATGCCATTTATCTTGTTGATAATGATGCAAGTTATACACTGTAAGTACCAGTATATTTGACACAGATTTAAAGGGGGGGAAAAAACAACCCCCAACTGATGCATTGATAGATTAATACAAAATTAAAGTATTTGAAAAAAAAAAAGTCTAGGGAAAAAAAATTCACGTCTAGGGTTTTTATTCACGCAGCAAAAGCCAAGGGGTTGGGATGGATGGGAAGAGGGGGGGGGAGGGGGCAAAAGAGAGTAGGCGCCACAAGTAATAACAAAATTGCCATAAAAAAAGTCTTTAAAAAAAATCACAAGGTGAGCACTACATATTAAAAAATCAAAAAACACAAAACTTCTTTGATGCTTGTCGTGGGTTATAAAAGATCTGATAGTCCAAATGTCTGACACATTTCACAGGTGTAATCATAGGAATCAATAATAATAACAACAACAACAAGAACCATAATCAACTTTGGTAAAGGTAAAGATGTGCCACCCCCCCCCCCCCCCTGCATCTCTCGGTTAATTGTATTTTTCCGTTTTTGCCTTTCTTACCAAACATAAAGCTGTATTTTAGGAACCTTTTCAGCTAATTATCTTTTTGGAATAATAACCCTAACCCTAACCCTAACCCTACCCCCCACTATGTACTGCAGTACACCGCGATTTGTCACAGTTGTGGTTCATTGCGTTTTTCCGTCTTATAGGGTGGGGGGTAGGGTTAGGGTTAGGTTAGTATTCCACTAAGATAATTAGGTGAAAATGTTCCTAAAATACAGCTTTATGTATGGTAAGAAAGGCAAGAACGGAAAAATAGAATTAACCGAGAAATGTAGGGGGGGGGGGGGGGGGGGGGGGGGGGGCACATCTTGACCTTTACCCCAATCAATCGAAACATCTTATTTATTAGTAGGTTTCACGCCATATTATATCTTTAAAATTAGAATTCAATAAAAGAGGTGTCCAGTACCCAGTACACTAAAAAATAGCATTGCAAGCAACAACAAAAAAGTTCCTTCCCATAATATAATTTGGAAATGATTGATACAAACAAAAAAACAAGATGGCAATGCGGTGTAAACGCACTCCCAGTACCAGCCATACCCCACACAAATATACACTCACCCAGACTAGACCTCACCATACACATGAATAACGATATAATTACTTAGAATTGAGAGGGAGAGGAGGGAGGGAGGGAGCAAAAAACTGAGTCAATTATATTAGTCAACATTCATGAATACCTTATTATGTTAAAAAAAAAAAAGAAAAAAAAAAAAGGGGAAAATAAATCGTATGCCACATGTGGTAAATTGAGAATGATCTCTCTTGAATTTCATCAAGACATGCTGATGGAATTCAGGGGAGTTAATTTTGAATTTTATGGTCGTGTATATTTATGTTAGTATAACATCGTTTTGATTAAGGTATTTTGCAACAAAATAGTATTTAGTAACGTCATCGTCTTTTAAATAATGTTTTTTTAATATTCAAAATTTTCTCACTGGGATCATGTTGATATGGCTTGTCATTCTGTGATTCTGACACCGTGTGAATCATCTGCAAGGTCTAAAGAATTACTGTACCAAGTTTCATTAAGATCGGTTCATTGGTTTAGGCGCTATGGACTGGAACACATTCTGGTCACACACACACACACAGACAGACAACGCACAGCCCTCGTTCCCATTCCAATGTACTCCCGTTCTGTAAGAACTGGGAGTACAAAAAGCCACCAAAACATAGAAAAATGAAGAGAAAAAATCTAGTATGACCGAACTTCTTCCCACATAGCTCCTCTATTTCACTCCTTTTTTTATTTTTTATTTTGTATAATTTACCAATGAACAATCATCTAATCCTAGATAGCACACTTGTGTTTATTCCTGAGATTCAGACACAAGAATTTTGATAAAATAGATACATACCAAAGCAAGTTCTTAACACACACACGCTTCAAACACAAAACTCAACAACAGCTAGTCATTTAATTTAACCCCCCCCACCCCACCCCATCTGAAAGAACCCCCCCAAAACACACACCAACAAAACAATTAATATAATAGTGGATAACAAAAAGTATGACAAATGGCATTTCATATATATGTAACAAGTAAAATGTTGATTTCCATTTCTTTCTTTTCACTCTCCTCTCTAATTAATGCTTTCGAAATAAAACAATGCTGAAGTAAGTTTTTTTTAAAATTCAACAAAACCATCCATTATTAAAAAAATAAATCCAACACCTTAATCAAAAGTGAACAGGATGGTTTGTCAAATACCTTATTAAGAACATGCAGCATTATCAATGCTTTGATGCTCAAAATAAGCTTCGCATTTATACATCAAACATGTAAGAATCACAAGATTTTGTGTCATATTGATGCCTTATATCCAACAGAAGGAAAACAAATAACAGGGATTGATTGGATAGTTTTACAATTTTTTTTTAATGATAGTGTGTGTGTGTGTGTATGTGTGAGTGAGTGAGTGAGAGAGAGAGAGAGAGAGAGAGAGAGAGAGAGAGAGAGAGAGAGAGAGAGAGAGAGAGAGAGAGAGAGAGAGAGAGAGAGAGGGAGGGGGGGGGGGGGGGGGGGGGTTGAGAGATCTTCAGATTGTTAACAAGTAAAAAATAAATTGTGGAAAGAAAAAGCAAGCAAACTATTTCTTTGGCATTCAGGGCTAAGACAAAATTTCTAATAATAATTTTTTTTAAAAAGAAGAGAAGAAACAACAAAAAAGAGAGAAGGAAGAAAATAGGAACCAAAGAGAAATTACAAGAACTTCAACTGCATAAACCAATTTCAGTTTGAGAATGTTCAACTTTAAGCAATGCGATGTGCAAGTATGTGCATAATTATGTGTTATGTGCGTGTGCATGTGCATGAGATTATCTAGAACGAGTGTGAGTCTGTTTAATTAAGTCAACTTTAAATGAGACACACTTGACATGATTTCATAACAGGTTGCTGTGGGGAAAAAAACCCAACAACAGCCAAACATGAACACCTTGAAACAAATATATGTCAACATGAGTAAATTACTGGTTTAAAACAAACATCAAGTTATACATTCAATGACAAAAAGTCATAGGAAAAACTCACTCCACTTCAATTGTGTCACTCTAGTTGAGCAGCTAGCATATTATAAAAAAAATTCTGAGACACATAATATAATTGTTTTGTTGAAAGTCATATAACAATGTTTCAGGCATCAAAAATGATCAAAGTGAATTCGTTTGACTGAAGGTTAAATCTATTATTAGTCCAGTCGAACCTAAGCTAAACCTTGTTTCGGGAGATATATTAGGTTTTTACGTCGATCTAGAATGATTTGAGGGTGCTGAATTCAAATCCGTTGGAGGCCAAGTTGTAAATGTTGAGCATCATTTTCAAAGTGGCTGCGATAGGACTCTAAGAGAACTGTAATAACAAAGGAATCCACGCACTTATTGCAACTATTTTGTACCTAATGCTTTTTACGGGGTAATAAACATAACAGAAGTTGATGAAATGATTCAAACTATCTGTTTATTAGTCCCTTGCCTTAATTGTGTCCTTTGCCATCCGCCTGTGCAATTATCTTATAAACCATTCTACAGAATCGTTTCAATTTTTGTGGTAATATTTTACATGAAGCTGATGTGTTCTGTCAAACGACGCATGCCTTGCTGACCTTGACCATGTGCATTTCTTTTATTGGCCATAACTTTTAAAACTTTCGTAATTGCAGCCCTAAAATGAACTAAGGGACATCAACATCAAATGAGGCCCCTGACAGTCAGCAGAACGCAAAGACAATCTTAATGCAGCTGCGAACAAGTTAGGTGGTCAACTTTTCCCACTCTTGGTCTAGGATTCTGCAACCTGAACGTGCGGAGGTGTGGCTGCGAATTTGGACTCGGAATGAGCAGCGTGGAAGCAATGCTACTGTACGACCCAGAAGATAGCAACAACAAACTTTTCCCACTCTTTCTCTCCCCCCACTCTCTTGTCTATTCAAAGGCAAGGCTCCCTTTTCCTACTTGCAAATTGACAGTCAGGGAGTCTTACTGTGCTGTTTGACACTAAGCAACAGAGACCAAACGTTGCAGATCAAGGTTACAGAGTTCATTGGTACTAATCATCTTAGTACCTTAAGCTGATGTACAAATATTGAGACTAACTGAGAAGACTTCAAAATATAATCAAAACAAAAAAATGAAACATTCAAGGTCAAAGATCAAGGTCTGCATTTAACACATTGGTGACGGGTCGCAATTACAGTAGGATCACGGTATAAGGTACAAAACTCGTGTGTTATTTTCCAGTACCGAACAGTTCATTCTGTGAGTTGTTTCCCTTGTTCGATTACTTCCGTTTCTCGAATTCCCTTGGTTTCGATGTACAATTTGACAGCAATTAGTGATGAAAAATGGCATATAAACGAAGTCTTACGAGAGAGGAGATTCTTCAACTGCTTGACTTGGATGAACCTGACGACAGGGACCCAGAATTTGTTTTTTTCTGACTCTGAAAGAGACGAAAGTAGTGAGGATGATTGTGAAACTAGTGACAGTGTGCCTGTGGCTTCGACAAGTCAAGAGACTGAGTCTGCTGGTCGTGGGAGGGGTAGGGGGTGTCGTCGAATGCAGCCAGGTGTGGGGGGGCATGTAAACAATGAATCGTTCCCGTTTTTCAAGTCGGCATGTAAAAAGCGTTATTCCTATCAACTTATAAATTACATATGCGAATTAAACTGCCTTTTTTCAGTAAGTAACCAAAATGTGGTCGCAAAAGGACATCATTCAGCTACGTAAGACGCGTTTGTTTACAACCACCAAATTTCTATGAGTAGTACCGTGGCAGGCTCGGGCCTGCACTGAGAATAGGCTGAGGCAGCGTCAGTCACAATAGAGTTAAGATGAAAAGTCAAGGTTAAAAGACACCAGTAATTCAATATTCTGCATATAAACCTAGGTTTAAAATCGTACTTATTACATTTTCGGGCTGCAATTGCGAACGTTTAGAAGCTATGTCAAACAAGCAATGTACATATTCAAAATCAAAACTCAAGGTCAAGGTCAACAAGTCATGCCTTGCTTGAAGGTGCATATTGGCTTCATGTAAACTAGTACTACCACACAAGATGTTAAGTGATTCTGAGGAATAGCTTATAAGATAACTCCGCAGGCGGATGGCAGAGGACACAAATGAATGCAATTGCCCTCCTCTGCAGAGTGGCAGGGGGCTAATATACACTAAAAGACAGATAGTTTGAATCATGTCAGCAACGTATATTGTTTTTCTTACCCCTCCAAAAGCAATAGATTCAAAATAGCTACAATAAGTGCATGGATTCCTTTGTTATTACAGATCTCTAGAGTCCCATTGCAGCAATTTTGAAAATGACATAACTCAAAATGTTCAACATTTACAACTTGGCCTCCAATGGATTTGGATTCAGCACCCTCAAATCATGTTAGATCAACATAAAACCCCAATATATCTCCCCAAACAAGGTACACCTAAGTTTCATAGAGACCCACGCTTAGACTACATGTATATCGAAACAGCATGAAAAACATGGTCTCAAAGTTGTGAAAGTTTCTCTCACACACACAGAAACATTATATAAAAGTTTGATGAAAAAGGCCCAACAATTGAGCAGAGTTGCATACGCTAATGTCACCTTTTCATTTCACACAAAAAACTATGAAAAGGGAGTTTTATTTCATGTTGACAGCTTTTGACAGAAAATGTCACAAAAACATTTTCTTCCAACAAAGAAAACACAACATTGCTGGGAAATAAAATACAACAAATAAAAAACACTTTGCTTCCTTTTTCATTATTCCCAACTAACACAAAATCCAGCTTCCGTATACAAAAAGCTGCAAACTTTCAAATAAAAATAATAAAATAAAATTGTGCCGAGTAAGAATCGTTTCAAGAGTTAATTTTATGAAAAGCAAGAATCACTTCAGAGTTAACTTTATGAAACTGTTTTAAATACATGAATTATTTAAGGTAAAGTAATGTAGAGAGGCAGAAACAAACCAAACTAGAGCATTAAGACGCTAGATCACCAGTCGCGCGGCAGTATTTTTGGCTCCTGTGACCTTGACCTTTGACTTTCATACCTGGCCTAGATATCCAAAGTACCTATCTGCATGCAAAATTTGAGCGTCCTAGATCCCTCCGTTCAAACGTTATCGTGCCAGGTACTTGGCAGTATTTTCAGTTTCAGTGACCTTTGACCTTCATTTTCGAATTTGGCCTAGATATTCTTAGTACCTATGCAAACATTTGAGCGTCCAAGGTCCCTCAGTTCAAACATTACATTGCCAGATGCTCGGCAGCATTTCAGCTCCAGTGACCATTTTCGAAATAGGTCCCTCTATTCAAACGTTAGCCAGATGCTCTGCAGTATTTTTGGCTTCAGTGACCTTGATCTTCATGTTCAAACTTGGCCTAGATATCCTTAGTACCTATCCGCATGCAAAATTTTAGCGTCCTAGGTCTCTCAGTTCAAACAATATTGTGGTAATAATGCTCGGCAGCATTTTTGGCTCCAGTGACCTTGACCTTTGACCTTGTTCGAACTTGGCCTAGATATCCTTAGTACCTATCCGCATGCAGAATTTGAGCGTCCTAGGTCCCTCCGTTCAAACACTATTGTAGTAACATACATACATACATAGCCACAGGCAGCAGTGAAAACATTACCAGCTTCGCTCTCTTCGTTCGCGGCTCGTAATAATGAGATGTTGCTGTGGTAATTAAATCAGAAGTATCCATTTATCCAGTGTGTCTTTCAATAAAAACAAAACGCAATGATTCATATTGTAAGCCTCAACAATTGTGTCTGATTTTGAAACAGAAATTCTAAATAGGAACAATCAACATTGAACACACAAGGAATAACAACTGAACAGAACTGCAAATATAATATTAGTAATTATTACAGTACTGAGTACATATTACATTGTTATCAACAGATTCTTTTTCGAGCAAATCATAATTGGGAAGTGGAAGAGAGAGGTGGAGGGGGCTGGAGATGGGGGGGTTGGAGTGATCTATCGTGTGTGTGTTTTAAGGAAAAGTTAATATTAAACAGTTAGTTGAACATTTAGATGAGCAAAAAATGTTTCACAGCTTTATCAGATTTAAACAAAAGTGTGCTTGTTCTCCCTGGAACAAATATTTCCCCAGTTGACATGTCCTGATGATGTAATCAGGGTTCCCAGGGCTTTCAGCTATCCCCAAGTAAGGAACATGTAAGGACCTGTAGGCCTAAGGATAATCTGCATCTTTTAGCCAACGATCTTGAAAGAACACTTTCCCAGCATTGTGAACAAATCTAAGCAGATAGAAAAACTATGGCTGACACAGATATTGTTTTCTCGCAAAACGACACCAGGATAAAGAACGAGATTTCAGTCCAATTTCTCTTGACAATGCATTCGTCTGCTAAGCGGTCAGTTGAAACGGGAAGGTGGGGGAGGGGGGTAAGGTGAAGTAGGTGCTGATGATGTTCTCAAGTGTAAAAGTGCTGCTTCTGCGATCTATTTTGAGTATGGTCTTGCTGCTAGCTTTTTGGCAGCTGTCAGGACTTGAAGTGAATGTAAGCACGTAAGGCCTTATGGAGATTTCAATTGGTCAAGACTTATAAGGACTGGTGGTCCTGTTAATGTCCTATTAGCAGGTAGCTCTTAAGGACACGTAATATTCCACAGCCTGGTCTACCGACGGTTAAAGAGAGGCTTACCAGAGTACATGCGTCTTCAACCCTTTCGCCGACAATGTCGCATTTATGCACTAACATTTTTTAACACCCATGTCACTAAAATATCAAATATGGGTCTATTATCTGAAGACCCTATTTTCTTAATTTTGGGAGACCAAAAGGACAGGCCTAACGTTTTATATGACTCAGAGGAATTCCCCAATGTTGAAGATTATTTTTTTCTCCGTCCAGTTAAGTTTCATGGATATTTTTGGCTGAAAAATGGCTGGCGGCGAAAGGGTTAAAGTTTAAACATTTCAAGTTTTAATGCTCTTAATCAATGGCAGACATGGTTTTTTTTCGATTTCTAATATGGCAAAAGAGGGGACAAAATATATCAGCAATTCATAACAATGGCAGATTAGTTTATTTACATTCCCAAAAGATTTGATTGTAACATACATGTTTGTTGAATGGTACTGAAAAAAGGATTCTAACAACTCAAAGGAATTAAAAATGAAAGGTAATATTTTTTTCAAAACTATCACTTTTCCGCAAAACAGAAATTTAAAAAAAAACCAAACACTCATGCAATTTACTTGACAAGAGCAGTTAGGCAATTTTATTTATTAAGAAGATTTATATAGCGCGACAACTGAAACTCATCACAGTGGCACAGATAGGAATTTCTTCCTTTCGCCATTACAATTCTAAAGCTTTAATTCTGGATGCCTACCGCTTTGTCGCCTTTTAATCAACTCCGCCAGCGCAGTACTAGGCTGAAAAGGTCAAGTGACATTCCGATCCGCCACCGAGTCCCAGTAAACCACCACAGGGAAAAAGGCATCGGCTTACAAGGCTGAACTTTAAAGACTCTCCTGGCCTTTGAGTGAACAAAATCAAAATGTCACCATCATGACACGGAAACCAAACACCAACGTAATGAGGGGGAAATATTAATCTGGGTTGTCGAGCTTGTGACAAAGGTGATTGGGAAATAAACTAAGATCAAATTAAAAAAACAAAGGAAAGAAGAAAAAATAAAAAAATAAAGAGGAAAGAAACAAGAGGGGTGGGGGTCTGGACAGACAGCAAACCTTTTTTAAAAAAAATCTCACAGAAGCAAACAATCATTTCTAAATGCAATCCCACACATCATTTTGAAAAATGTATTAATTCAATCTCTTGAAAAGCAAATAAAAGCTAGAGACCCCCCCCCCCCCCCCCCCCCCCCCCCCCCCCAACTCTTGACAGTAAAACCTGTAAACTTTGAAACAAGATTTTTTTTTATATTTTAAATAATTAAAAGTCACAAGGTATTGATTCAGTTTGTAGGTTTTCGTGTTGTTTCTTTCTCTGCTTATAAGCTTCAACCGCAGTTCAAGAGGCACCACACGAAATATTGATCAGAATGCATTGTGGCAATTCGACACCGAAACAAAGGTGGGAAAATATGCCGCTAAAACACGAAGCGACGCAACACGACCTATAGATCACTCGTTCCGACTGACATCTCCTCGCTAAAACGAAAATGCAGCCCCAAACAGCAGTGTTGATCATAACTTGATGAAAATGAGCTCTGCAACGTTGACAACCAACAACACTCCCATTGTATGAAATAACGACGGAAAAGAAAACAAAGAGAAGCGAAAACAATTTCGATATTTGACGATTTACACGCATCACGATCGACAGGCCTTTTGACATTTTGTTTTCTTGACAGAATGGAAGGTACTCAAAACTGTTCTCGCTTTCTTTCAACCTTAAAAATGAATACAAGGAAAATAATATGGACAGAGGGAATACCACATAGATATTCACACAGAGTGAATCTGACGGCTGGTGAGACCAAGAAAGCATAACGGAGAGGGAGGGAGAGAAAGAGACAAAAAAGAGCGAGAGGGAGTAAGAGAGACAGAGAGAAGGAGAGAGACAGAGACACAGAGAGAGAGAAAAAGAGAAACGGATAGACATATATATATATAATAAAGGTTACATTTAAAATTATAAAAAATAAAAAAAAACTTACAATAATGTCATTGATTTTAATAGCTTTCCTTTCACTCCCCTCCCCCCCTGCCAATATCTACCCTGCATCCCTCTCCACCCTTCCGCCCATCAGTTTTGACATACTGACCTTCAAATGAACTGAAATATCGGGCGTTATCCTTACAACATTGACAATCATTAGTTTGCAAGTTTTCATAATGATCTGTTCAGAAGCTTAACGTAAGCTGTGATGATAAAAAAAAATGTCATCTTCATAAGACGGAAAAGAAAAGCACAAGAAACCCTTGCTCAGATTCCAGGGAACTACTACATGTACGATCGTTGGAAACTATAACAAAAAAAGAAAAGAAGTGAAACTCAAAAGAATCAATAACAAATAAGACAATATAAAAAAAATTAAGTCACAATCATGTGACAAAGCCTTCAGGTGAGAGGGGTGGGGTGGGAGGAGGGAAGGAGGAAGCAGAAAGGAGGGACTTAGGAAGGGGGGGGGGGGGGGGGGGGGGGAGGGGGGGGGAAAGAAAGGAGTAAGTCAATAAACACAGAAAAAATAATCTGAAAAGGTGAGGTTTTATAAAAGGAAAGTAATAACAGATAAGTGACCCGCAAAGGCACAGACCAGCAGGTACTAGACTTCAAAGTGCCAAGCAAAATGTACTTTCTACAGCTACTACTGCCTGAGAGAGAGAGAGAGAGAGAGAGAGAGAGAGAGAGAGAGAGAGAGAGAGAGAGAGAGAGAGAGAGAGAGAGAGAGAGAGAGAGAGAGAGAGAGAGAGAGAGAGAGAGAGAGAGAGAGAGAGAGAGAGAGAGAGAGAGAGAGAGAGAGAGAGAGAGAGAGAGAGAGAGAGAGAGAGAGAGAGAGAGAGAGAGAGAGAGAGAGAGAGAGGAGAGAGAGAGAGAGAGAGAGAGAGAGAGAGAGAGAGAGAGAGAGAGAGAGAGAGAGAGAGAGAGAGAGAGAGAGAGAGAGAGAGAGAGAGAGAGAGAGAGAGAGAGAGAGAGAGAGAGAGAGAGAGAGAGAGAGAGAGAGAGAGAGAGAGAGAGAGAGAGAGAGAGAGAGAGAGAGAGAGAGAGAGAGAGAGAGAGAGAGAGAGAGAGAGAGAGAGAGAGAGAGAGAGAGAGAGAGAGAGAGAGAGAGAGAGAGAGAGAGAGAGAGAGAGAGAGAGAGAGAGAGAGAGAGAGAGAGAGAGAGAGAGAGAGAGAGAGAGAGAGCACTTGCAAAACTAAAGATTGAAAAAAAAGATATATGCAATTGTGAATTTAAGGGCCAGCCACACATCCGCTAAAATCATACGACTGTATGATACAATTATGTGGTCTCGAGGCGCCAATCACATTTGTTCTGAGAGACCACGTGATCGAATCGCAACGTACAGTCGTACAATTTTAGTGGACGTGTGGCTGTCCCTTTAGGCACAAAATAAATGTGTATTCTAGCATCTGAGAGTCCGAGGAAAAAGAGTATGTGTGTGTGTGTGTGTGCATGCATAGACATGCATGGGTGGCAATACACTTGTATAAATGATGTTAAGATTAAGATTAAGATTAAAATTATAGCCCCGTCGACAACAAAGTGATGTGCATATACATCTGTATGCAAGTTGACTGTAGGCAATTTCTAGCGCCAACGTCTGCATGCTAAAACATCTGCACAAAGGAAGGCAGTAATTTGAGTAAAATATAGATCTGTATATTAGAAGGCAGTATAAGAAAAAAAAAAGATCTTGCATTAAAATGGCACTGGCAGCATGAACTTTTAAGTTTATGTGATCATTTGCAGTAAAACTTTAAAAGAAAAGAAAATGCACATCAATACATGCATACCATGTAGCCAAATGCCACCAGCATGATACAAAAAGGAACCCAAAAAATCAATGACATAGAAAGATCACTGAAAACTAAACACCTCCAAGCGAAAGGTGTGTCGAAGCAGAGGTGAGGAAAAATAAAGGAGAAAAAGTGAAAACTGAAATTATATTGATCCAAACCGTATTTTACTTAAAAAAAAGAAAGAAAAGCAAACAATAGTTTGATTTGATTTGATTAAAATTAAGACAAAAATAAAGTCATGCTTTCTTAATTTAACAGAAAATTAAGACAAAAGCAAAATAATGCAAACTCACACACCACTAACAACACATCTGTCCATTTTATGTGGTGACTACCGGCACATTATTAACATGGTTTTGGTGTCGAACATCAAAACAAATGTAAAAACAAGATGGGAAAAAAACCGCAGCAAAATTGATTGGAATAATAATAAACAAAATCTTTGATCAGAAAGTGGATGGATGTGGGGCTTGGAGAATAAAAAAAAACGAGGAGAAAAAAACTCGCAAAGTTAGTTTTTTTTTAAATGCACACACACACACACACACACAAAGCAAGAGAGGGAAAGGAAGGCAAAAGGGAAGCAATTACACATCTGTATTGCTTAAAATTCGGGACTTTACTGGTGTTGCACTGCCTCCAGGCATTAACCTCCAGGATCGTTCCCCACCATCTTTATATCTACTAATGTCCCATCTCTATGCGTCTGTTCCAGACCGGAGGACGTTAAACAGATTGTCATCATAAGGGAAGTAGGAATAAATAAGAGACCTCTGTTAGTAAACTGTCAAAGCATAGCGAGTAAAAACTACAATGAACTGTATTGATGAGAAATGAAGAAGAAAGAAAAAAGTCCAGCAAACGCATGCATATTATAATTGAACATACAACCTTGCGCCAACTTCAAAGACAAAAGCACCTGTTATAGCCATGATATGTATAACTTTCCATTAGCAAAGAATACACAAAGCTTTCTAAGTTATCGTAAACAACCAAGTCTTTCCCCAAAAAAAAGTTAAACTGATTCCTGATGGATCAACAACCTAACTTTAATTAAAACCGACACACATCCAACGCAAAAGTCGTTTAAACTTATATCCAAAAGTTCAACAAACCAACTTTAAAACCAACACAAACACAACGCAAAATAAAAAAAATTCTAAAATTATCAACATTCTTACAGAAACAACAATGTAAGTTTGCAAAATGTGGTCCCTTTAAACAAAGTAAAATAAAACACTTTTTTTTTTTTTTTAAATCCAGAAATTACTTTCCTAACATTCAGTGATGAAGAAGAAAAGGCAACATTATGCATGACTTGTGACTGCCAAATAAAAAATAACAATAAAAACACCCCAAACTTAGACAACACATTTGATTGATTGCAAAACACAATTTGATTTATATATAATTTGCTTGGAAGCAGCAAGCTAATCAAGAGTTTAATGCTTTTAAAATTTAAAAAAGAAGTGAGGAATTGAAATGAGAGAGAGAGAGAGAGAGAGAGAGAGAGAGAGAGAGAGAGAGAGAGAGAGAGAGAGAGAGAGAGAGAGAACACAGGCCGAAGAATTAGTTTAGGAACTTCTAATGTCTTTTAGAAATGAAACGAAAAGAAAGAACAGACTGAAAGATGTATGCCCAAAGCATTGTGTCATTCCTCTCCATTCATGCTGCACATGAATCAACTAGAAAAGGTAAAACAGCAGCAAACTTCAAAAACACATGAGATTTTTTTTATACATATATATATAGCTTAGCATCTAAAAAAAAAAAAATGTAACAAAGCTCAAGTTTTGGAAAGCCAACTTTACTTTTAAATACGACTTCCTTTGCATGGATAAACTTTTCTTCTTTTTTTTTGAAATGTGACTTGATCCAATTTGGGGAGTAGCTTTGATATGCAATCAACGAATCATGTCAATTAAGCCATAAAATGGAGGGGGGGAAAAAAGACAATAAACTGGAGTCAACAATATTTCTCTTTGCTTGAATTCATTGAGTAATAACACACACCTAACAAAATTACAATGCATAATTGAAGAACATCTGTATTCATATGGAAAAAGTATTGATCCACGCTTGTTGTAACAAAACCCCATAGATACATCCATTTAGAAAAAACAAAACCCATTTCATGCATCTTAATTCTACTGGCAAAAAAACAAAACAGTGAAAATTTATTAGCACTACATGTTAATATTTCCAGAGAATGTGAGGCAAAACAATAAATTGTGATCAATCATTAACACAAGAACAACATAGATAATTTTCAGAAATACCTATCTATCTGGGACAACTTAGCAGGATGCCAACCTATAAAAACTGATGGTACTTCTGTACTAATGGGCAAGCCAACAAACACAGGTTGGTAATCAGACTTCTTCGATTCAGTGCATATTTCTCGCTCTCTATAGCTCCACACAGAGCACCGCCATCGCTATACACTTCAGGATTAAGCCAACCACCACAGCTAGCCAAGGACAATACAACATTGAGGGCGAAGATTCATTTATCCCGCCATCAAAGATTTTACGATACATCTGTTTAATATTATTGCTTCCGAACACTGATGACACCTTCTCCACTCAAGTTTGTGAGTTCTAAGTCATGTAAATTGTAAACCACTTTTCTTAAAAATAGAAATGAGCAAAATCATTCCCAATCGATTGTGAGGGGCAAAGACCAAGATTAAGAACGTGAAGTGTTTTTTTACATCACCAAAATTTGAAGGGTTACGACAATCGTCCGATACTTTGAATGTTTCTTATGATTTCATTATAAACTAAGAGTGTTTGTTAGACCTAACAATCTGTTACGGTTTTAATTACGAAACATAATACTATTATCAATATATCTATAAAAATATGAAATTCAGTTTCATCTACGCAACAAATTCCTTGATCATATAATGTTCAAACTCTAACACAGCAGAAAGAACTACTTTTCAAACTCAGATTAGTTTTGACATCCATCCACCCCCCCCCCCCCCCCCCCCCCCCCTGAAAACTGTCAGAATACTAATATAATAATCAGATTAGCAAAAAAAACCACCAACCTTCACATTCCTGTCAATTCAGTGATTAAAATTACGCTTCTTTGTTAAAGCCGCATATCTGATATACCGTAAACACTTAAAAAAAACACCCAAAGAAATCATTGTGTTAATCAAATTGGTAAATACTAAATAGGCGAAGCACAATGTGACAAAGCAGCATGCACTTGGATCCCCAAACATGATCAGATCTACTGGTATTTCAAGCATCAACGACACTATGATGAAATAACTGATTTTAAAACGAAAACGAAATGATAAAAATCACAAGGTCTTCTAACAAACATGTCACAAACGTAACACATGCAACATTAATGACAAAGCTCTAAACAACAAACAAATAATCTTTCTACTCTAAAAGTCACCTTTCACTAACACACGTGTCTGATGCTGCACCTTATGATGATGAGCTTTACAAAACCGGAACTTTACTGAGCACTGTGTACATTTATTAAAGGTGGACCCTGACGGATGAATTTTGGCAAGAAACACGTCGAGATCACCAGAAAGACAGCCTTTTCAAGGATCGGAACACTCAATTTGCTCTGGTTTACTAGAAATTAAACCGTCAAAATGGCGATTCCTCCTTGGCGGAGATGCCGGAGAGAGTAGCCATTTTGGATGGGGTGGGTGAAGGTCACTCATTGTGGTTGAAGCGTTTTTCTTTTTTTGTAGTGCAGTAAAAAAAAAAAAAAAAAAAGGAGCTATTTCTTGTGAGTGAAACTCCTTTAACTGTATAAAATGTAAACAAAAATAAAATAAAAAGGCTTGCAGTGCGAAAATTTCGTGCAAACGATTTGGTCTAAAAGCAGGCGGCCATCAAAAAAGAGACGGCACACGCCTTCTCTTTGGGTGAAAGAATTTGACTTCCAGCACCTCCGCCAAGGAGGAATCGCCGATTTGACGGCTTGATTTCTAGGAAACCGGAGCAAAGTGAGTGTTGCAATCTCTGTAAAGGGTGTTTTCCTGGTGATCTCGACGTGTTTCTTACAAAAACTCATCCGTCAGGGTGGCCCTTTAAGGTCCTGGTGGGCGAGTTAAACGCCCAAAGATAATGCGCTTCGTTTCAACAGTATCGCAAACAAAATGTGGTCAAGCAAAAAGGTCTGTAAAGCATTCTTTTTCGATTTCAACTTTATGTCTATTTTTATTTTATAGAGGTCACTTTAACTTAAAGTTCAACGCTATATTCAACATTGTAAGTTATTGATCAGTGATCTTCCTCCCCCATACATCAATGTTGATTTGATTCCTCCTTTGTTTTTAAATGGAGGTGTGCAGGTGTCAGAATCACACATAAATTCAAATTTCTTACATTTATATCTCAAGTAGGCCCTATGATAATTCAACAGCCAAAGTTTAAATAATGCAATTTTCATTTCATTTAACCTTGCCCTCACATTTCCGACTACTATAATAATTGTTCACTCCTTTCGTTTTAAACTGAAGACACTGTTATGTAAAAATAAGAATACATGTAAAATAAACACGCATACAAGAACTGAACTGGCTGAAACTGATGCTACTTACGTAAATATCACCAAGACCAAAAAAAACACCTACATCCCAAAGCTTTCAGCAAACCGCTTTACTGAGCATTAGTCATAATCATGTTAACGCAATCACAAAATCATACAAGAAATTGGGATAATGCTGAACTGTACGATAAAAAAACCTGAACCAGATCAATAAGCTGGGAATCATTTCCATACATCAAACAAATCAAAATAGAATAATAAGGAATTGTAGAGATGGGTATTTTTCAGAAATCATCTACATGCACACATATAGATTACTACTTACATACATCATTAATTTTTTTATATTTTTTTTTACAAATTGCAGCTCATGAGATCAACCAATCAATGGTAAGCTTTCGTCAATGCTCTTGTGTCTGTCAATGCTTTTAAATCTTATTAATATTTACTGTAAAAAACAACAACACATTCATACAACGGTAAACATTTTGTCCCTTAATGCGCCAATAACATACTTTATTTTCTTTCTTTTTTCTTTTTTTGTTGTTGTTGTAAAGCAGACAGTGATTACTTATGATCCCAAGTGAGTCTTTAAAGGTAGTTAACAATGCATAAAAAAAATATCAACAATAATATGGGCAAAACAAAACAATATGATTTTCTATACTGAGCACCAATAATCGTGTACTTTCACTGAGTTAAGTCACAAAAGAGGCCAACATTTACAAATATATAAAAAAAAAGCTGCAAACACTGATTCTTAAAATTTAAAAAAATCAGATACATAAAAATATATATTTAAAAAAAACAACATTTTATGAAAGCTTTGTGTCCAGAAATCTTTTTGTGTCACTTTTTTTTCATTTTCAATTTTCGGAATTAGTTTTTTTAAATTATTGTTATTAAAATATTCATATATATATAATGCTTCAATGTTTGATCCAAACGATTACCAAAATAAACCAAAACGTCCACATAAATTCATACACAATTCTCAAGGATCCTCCTAATTAAGGTTTATGTTTTATTGCACTCTTTGAGTTTTTTTAAATGAAAACAAAAAGGCATATCTAATATAACACTTTGAGAAAATGATACATCATCATGTAAGCTGGCAAAGAAGTCCTGACACAGTCTACAGAAATATAACTCACATTACTTTGTTTTATGTAAGAAAATTATACGTATAATATTTTCAACAGCCAAAGAAATTCAATGCTTCTTTTATCTTTTGATCACAGTCAGTGTGTGTGTGTAGGTACTTATAGTGTGTGTGTGTGTGACTGCGCGCAAGTGCATGTGTTTGTCACTGTGTGTGCATCTTTATAGCATGAATGTGTGTGTGCATACAGTATATACTTGCGCCTGTACATGACATGAACGTACATGTGTGTGTGTGTGCGTGTGTGTGTGCGTGTGTATGCATGAGCGTGTGCAAGCTCGAGTGCGTGCATGCACTTACAAGTATGTATGTGATCACAAATTCAGCAGCCAGTAATATGAATTTGTTCAATGCCTCAATTAAGTCTTTTTCATATGATGTGACCTTTGATCCACACGGGATTCATTTCTACCTTTTCTTTGCACAGATTCACCAATAGGAATTGTTCGGAAATAATTAAGGGGAGTAATTTCATGGTGTGTGGGAGTGATCTCGCCTAATTCAATCGGTCAAACAGGGGAAGTTAATCTACCTTCAGGTAGATCCCCAACCCTCGCCTCGTGTGTTTGAGGACACACACAGCATGTAGAACGCAGTGCATCATTCTGAAATTGATGTTATTTATATTTTACGACACAGTTTGCAAGTTCTATCAGGTTCTAGCAACTGGCCACCCCTTATCTTTTTTAAAAACAAATGTTTGCAAGTTGCTGACTGCCATCCTACGCTTTCAAGCTTCGACGCCATGCCGCCAAGGTTGCTATGGTTTTGACTGAGTAACTAAGTCGAAGTAATCAACTCTAATTTTCACGAAGTGCTCTCCCCTAGTTTTCTCTCTCCGAAAATTGTCTATTGAATGACACGTCAGAAAGACAGAACTTTGAAGTGAGTAAATTCTAAAGAAAAGACAATAATAATAATAATAATAATAATAATCATGATTATAAAAAGAAAACTTTGTTAGAGTTAAAGGTAAAGGTAAAGATGTGCCACTCCCCCCCCCCCCCTTACAGTATATTTAGCAATGTCTTGTGGCGGTACCATTGCCGATGAGGTTTAACCGAGGCGTGGTTACCGCTACACCTATCTGTATTGCTAAAAAAATTGTAACTTTACTGGAGTTGCACTGCCTCCAGTATTGTTCCAATCATCTTTGAATCTACAAATGTCCCATATGTCTGTTCCAGACCGAGAGGACGTAAAACACCATTTTTCATTCATCCCCCCCCCCCCCCTCTTACATTTCTCAGCTCCCCCCCCCCCCCCCCCCCATTTTCACACCTGCCATTCTTACCAAACATTAAGCTCTATCTTATTAACATTTTGAGCTAATTATCTTTGTTGAATAATTAATCGCAGTCATGATAGAGGCCATTCATTATCTAGTAGTGCAGTACACACAACAGCCGCGGAGCATTTGTTACAGTCCTGGTTCATTGCATTTTTTCCGTCTTGCCTTTATTTTCTACTATTATTGAATGCATGTGTTTAATTATGTAAATGGATAGAGGATGAAGTACTCAATCTGCAGTAAGAAAGGCAAGACTGAAAACATGGAAAGAACCGAGAAATGGAGGAGGAGGGGCTAATCTTTACCTTTACCAAATAATGCTTTATCACGATCATAATTGAGCTTTTGCGTTTCAAAGACATAATCTTAGGGCTGACACTTTCACTTTTCAGATTGGGTACAAGTTCTACATGGATAAATACAGATTTTACCCATGAAAAACTGAGCTTTTGCATTTTAAGGACCAAAACCATATAAAGTGTGAACATCAATCATGTGAAAAGGACAGTTAATTTTCAATGCTCAAGTTAAAAAAAGAAATGCAAGTCAACATTATTATTATTATCCACAAGCTCAGGCATATAGATACGAGTGGCTGCTTTGCCAAAAAAAAAGAGTTCACTAAAGAGATTTACTTGAATTTTATCAAGTTGACACTTGAGGACAGGCACTGAGCTGAGAATGTGAGATTTGAATTCCATTATAATAAAAAAACGGTTCAGCAAAACGTTCTCTTCTCTACGATGATCATCATGTGTAAAATTCACTTAAACAGCTACAACAACAGCAACTAAACATCCTGCAAAGAAACAACCAAACATTAAAACAAATAAAAACTTGGGCATGCAGATTCATTAAAATTACAACAACAACAAAAATTGACAGGAAATTCACTCCATGAATTAAAAAAAAATTCTCTATCATAACAAACAAGGCAATCTTATTATCATAAGGTCGAAATACACGCTGTTCGTTTTTCACTCTTTCCCCAAGGCAGCACGGTGATAGAACCAAATCACTGTGTTGCCATGGGAAAAGAGTGAAAAACAGACTGTGACCCAGCATCACGAAAGGGACATTAAGTGTCAAACTGACCATTCTGAGAAAATGATGCATTTGAACACTTCAGACAATTCTCCTTCTAATGATACCAGAACCATTCTTGTATCTTTTTCCGTTCCAGAGTTATGAGCATTTAAAGTTAGTAGGGAGAGCATCGGTCATTTGGAGAAAACAGTCTTAAGTCTAGCCTAGCTGAAGAATATGCATTGACCTACTCATTTGAAAACACTTATGACTATTTAGAGACCATATTTAAAAAGATTATCCTTTATAAATATGAAAAGATAAGATGCTAGAGAACACAAAAATACCCATAACTCAAACTTGACCCCCAAAAAGACATTTTTGACTTTCCAAGCCTATTGTGAGGGTAACTAGCCCAGCGACTTAATGTCCCTTTCATGGTGCTGGGTCACTCAGTGTTTCCCATAACACACAATCTGTGCTTCCCCAAAGCACTGGAATCCATTAGGGACCCTTTAAATTCCAGCGCTGTGCATCCCAGGCTACTGTCAACACAGCACACGACACTGAAAGTGTCTACAGCAGACCTGTTCACCCCCTACACAAGTCTTGAGTAGTCTGGATAGCTGAAATGAGTAGTTTGGGTGCCAAATGTGTAGTTTTATTCATTAACCCTTTCAACACCAGCCATTTTTCAGCCAAAATTATCCATGAAACTTACCTGGATGCAGAAAAGATTTTGCCTGCAATATTGGGGATTCCTCTGTGACATGCATAAAATAGGGCTTATAAATCCTTCCCTCCCCAAATTAAGAACATTAACTCTTCTAGCACCATGGGCGAATGTATTCCCCCAGTATATCACTATACACTCCCACCAAATGCAAAGACATTCACTGCCTAGTGGCCTGCTGTGTGCTTGTCTACTTTCAGAGCTTATGTCACTGATTCTTCTGTTAAAGCAACATGCACACTTTAAAAAATAGTTACCCCCCCCCCCCCCTCTTGTCAGTTGAGATGCAACGGACAACCAAGTACTATACGTCAAAAAATACATGGCGCTAGAAGAGGTAATTGGGTAACAGATCCTCATTTGATGCCTTTTAGTGACGTGGGTGTCAAATCATTGTGGTGCCAAGCGGCGATGAAAGGGATAAACCATCAAACAATGTTCACCGAAAATGAGTAGAATCTAGCATTATTTTCAATTTTGAGTAGTAGAGATCCAAATTGAGTAGACTACTACTCGAAAAGAGTAGAGTAAACAGGTCTGCTACACCGACACAGCAGATGATAACGAAACTGTGTCGGCTGAGCATGCGGTACCAATTCTGCGTGAAAGAGCGGACAATTTAGGGGCCTGATAAACAATAGGAGATCTGTGCGTTCCTTCCTACGTTTACTCTGGTTACAGTGCAAGAGCAAACGATGTTCAGTTCAACCCCCCAACTCTCCCCACCTGCACCCCTTTTATTGAGCGTCTGCAACTATAAAGTGTGTGTGTGAGTGTGTGTGTGTGTGTGTGTGTGTGTGAAAACTGAAAACCATTAACCCTTTCGCCGCCAGCCATTTTTCAACCCAAAAATACCATTATACTTATACTGGGTAGAGAAAAAAAAATGTATCTGCAATATTGTGAATTCCTCTGTGATAACATTAGGCCTATCCTTACCTCCCAAAATTAAGACAACAGGGTCTTCAGATAACAGCCCCTGAATTGATTCCTTTTAGTGACATGGATGGTAAAGCATTGTGGTGCATAAATGCGACATTGGCGGTGAAAGGGTTAAACAAGTGGGGTTTGGATGAAAAGAAGTGTTCTACATGACAAGGTATGTAAGTAGCTTATGCGTTTGGCAAATTTACCTAAAAAAAAAGATTTTTAAATGTTGCCTGGGGGACCCTTAATTTTTTTTAAAAAAAGACCTTTAAAATTTGGCACAAATTGGACCCTCACATTTTGCCCGTATGGGAAACATTGGAAAACTAACATGTATTTCGATCTTTACAAAGCTATTTGGGGCAATTGACTATGCCACAGTTTCTTTTCATTCACTTCTTTGTTCAGCTGGAATGACACTATAATTATGCAATTTGGTCCCTTTCTTAGTTTCACATCTGCCTAGATAAATATTACTCAACTTCCTGTCTCATGTAAAGAGGCAGGTCTTGCAAAAACAGGGTAAACGTTGGCTGGCAAGTCTTCCATAGTGCCACAGCAAAACATTGGAATCGTTAGTAAAAACAACATACTGAGCGATTGCAAGATGGGGGCTTCACAAAAGATAGTAGACCAGATACCAAACAGTGGTAACTTTGATATTTAGATCACACATGATACGCTTAGCAACTATCAGCAATGGAAAATGTACTGAGCGAATGTAAAACACTTGATTTAATTAAAGACAACAGACCAGACACAACGTTGTACAAATTTTGAACCCAGATCACATATTTATACCTAGTCGAACAATCATCATCAACAGAAAATATCTGAGCTAATCATCGCAAAACAAGACTTAACTAAGGACGAATATATAGTAACTTTGAAATCGGACCACAAGTGATTAGTCTTGCAACTGTCAGCAATGGGAATTCTATACTGAGCGAATGCAACATGGGGGGGGCAAGACTAAGGATAATATTGATAGACCAAAGATAAAATGAAGTAGTTTATCAATTATCAGCAATGCAATTATACTGAGCAAATGCAAAATGGGGTAACACAAAGGACATAAGACCGGATACAATGAAGTAAATAACTTTGAACACTGAGAGCACTTTATGATTAATTTAGCAACTATAGTTATCAGCAATAGAAGAATGAATTATACTGAGCAAAAGCAAAACGGGACTTGTTTCAATAAGGAAAATAGATCAGATTCTTTGAAGTAGTAACTTTGAACCCGGATCACACATGATTAGCTTAGCAACTACAGTATAATGGAAAAAAAAAAGCAACTGAAAAATAATCTGAGCTATTGAGAAACGATTCTGAGCTAATGCAAAAACGATTTTTCACTTTGGATAATATATAGTACTCAACAGATATATAAATGGAAAAAGCAACTTTGTGAACTCAAGACCAATGAGAAAGAACACACAGTAATTGGCTTTGCAACTACATTTCTCTTAGGAACTAGTACAGAAAACCATGAATTAACAAGAAAAATAAACAGCAAAACGGAAGCAGAATTTATGAAAAGTACACAGCAGGTTTGGCTTTTTGGTAAAGGTAAAGATGTGCCACCCCCCCTGCATTTTGTATTTTTCCGTTTTTGCCTTTCTTACCATACATAAAGCTGTATTTTAGGAACATTTTCAGCTAATTCTCTTTTTGGAATAATAACCCTAGCCCTAAACCTAACCCTACCCCCCACTATGTACTGCACCACACCGCGATTTGTCACAGTTGTCGTTCGTTGCGTTTTTCCGTCTTATAGGGTGGGGGGTAGGGTTAGGGCTAGGGTTAGTATTCCAAAAAGATAATTTGGTGAAAATGTTCCAAAAATACAGCTTTATGTATGGTAAGGCAAAAACGGAAAAATACAATCAACCGAGAAATGTAGGGGGGGTGGCACATCTTGACCTTTACCGGCTTTTTCTTTAATCAAAGACGCAGTAGAGAAACAGAAACACACCCATCAATAAAAACTATAAAAAGAGGTGATGCAATACGCCACACAACTACCAACAAAACTTATTTTGACTTCATTTGGGGTAAAACATCAAATTGACTGGGAAAAGCACTGAATACCGTCAGTGAAAGTCAGAAACCTCGTAACTCAATTATGGTAGTTTTGAGAAAAATGAAATAAACTGTTTTAAATATTAACCGCATTTACAAGTTATTACTAACTATGATGAATATGTTGTTCAAGACATTGCGAGTTCAGTCCTGCATTTTTTTTTTAATACTTGAAAAGAACGAAGATACGAGGTTGTCCTTAAGTAGATCTGAATTTGGAACTTACGAGCTTTTCTTTAATTTACACAACCTCTTTACGGCAGATAGAAAGTCATTAGAGATACGAGCTTTTGGTGGAATGCGGCGGGAAAAATTTGAGAGCTGACTAACTCAACCCTCCCAAAAATCAAGTTACGAGGTTTCTGACTTTCACCGACGATATTCTTTAATAAGATACCTATAAAAAAGATGTAAGAAATTCCACGCCAATCTTACTGTGTCGGTACAGCAGCTTGAGAAACCTTAGCGATTTCCAAGCTGAAGATTTCTCTATAAAAGGAAAACTTTTAAAAGTCGTGAAGAGAAGAAAACTCGAACCTGGTTCTATTCAAGGCGGTTTAACTAGGTGATTAAAGCTGTTGCCCCAAAAATTCCTTCGTAGTTTTAGGTTTTTGTTCATGTTGTCTTTAAACTTGATTCTTTAGCTACTTACTGTAGCTATTTGTTTTTAGACATTCTCTCCAATATTTATCTCCAGTGTTGAATCCATCATTTCATAAAATAAAAAAATTGGCAATAATGGCTTTTGTCATTCAATCTAACTCCAAAGCTCAATGCCTAATAAGTGAATATTTACCAGGGCCTGTATTCACATTGAGATGGTATGGGAATTATCATCATGATATCTTTATATGTTAGAAGTCCTTCTAAAGTCCTATTAAATCCTACTACAGACCTGTTTACCCTTATAATGAACAACCTGGAATTTGCCACAGAAAAACCCGGAATTTGATAAAAACACACAGAATTCACATCGGTACACGACTCGCGATAAAACCCTGATTAAAAAGGTATCTTGCGAGAGCACTGTGCAAAGTCCACGTGGCAGTACTTGCACTGTGCATGCTCGTCTCCCAAACGCGAACTTGTTATTCCTGGCACTTTCAAATACTTTTGAGAAAACTTCTGCTTCACTTTTGGCCGTTTCACCCTATCACTCCAAGGTTTCGGTCACCCCTTGCGTCTTTTCATACAAACGGAAACAAATAATAGACGGTTTTTCGAAATCCCGGGATTTTCAGCGTTCACCCGGAATTTATTATTTTAACCAGAATTTTTGCAAATTCCCGGGATAATTCCAGCAAAACCGGGAGGGTAAACAGGTCTGCTACTACTTCAGAAGGACTTCTAAGATATCCTGATGATAAGTCTTATACTATCTCAATGTGAATAGAGGGCCAGGTATATAAAAATGTCCAGTTAACATCGCTGCATAATAATAATATAAACTTCAATTATGTTATTGCGAAGATTTTGACTCAACAACAAATATTTCCACAGGCCTTCACCATTACATTTCCACATGATAAAACTATCTATTAATATTAATATATAACTCAGAAAAAAAGAAAGAAAGAAAAAAACAAAGAGAAAAGAATAAGCAGAAGAATAGAACTAAAAAATAAATAAAAAAGCGACTAAAAATATACTCCTTTGCAGATCATAGGTTGGGAAAAGGACAATATATATTTATGAAAAAGACACTAAATCACAAAGCAGGATTATTCACAAGAAACCACAAATTCTTAACAAACATTAAAAGAAAGCAAACAAAATGTTCAGCATGTGATTGTGAATTATAAAACAAAAAAACACACACATCCCCTACCTGACACACACAAACTCAGTAAGAAACACTTAGACAGCTTGATTCATTTGAGTGTTTATCTTCAAAAACAACTTTCACCATTTTAAAAGTTTCAATGCAAAAATAAAAAAGTATCTCAATTCAGTCTTCTACCACTGAATTCTCCAACAAGATATACGTTTGAGCAACATGTGTGTACTCCATACACTCAACTGTGGTAGTAATAAAAAAAAATATTAAAAAAAGGTTTAAAAAAAAGACAGTGTAGTTTTGTTCTCTGTGCATAAAATTTGTGACACAGGTTTGCAAAGCCAAGTCATGATATGAAACAAAATACAAATGGTGACACAAAGGCTAAAAAACAAAATTAAAAGTAATAAAAAATATGCTGATGGTCGATATTTTGGTGAGTTGGGAGGGCCAGAGGTAGAAACAGACAGGAGCAAGAGAAAGAAAATCAATGCTATGGAGGGTGAAGGGCTGAGTGGAATAAGGGTATCAACTGAGATGGCAAGGCAAAAATGGAGAAAAAAAAGAGAAAAAGTTCATGTCCAAATATGTCCAGTTTGCTTCCTATTTCATAACTCATGACACGATTGTTTGCTTCCTATTTCATCATGCATGACACAATCGTTTGCTTCCTATTTCATCATGCATGACACAATCGTTTGCTTCCTATTTCATAACTCGTTGACACGATCGTTTGCTTCCTATTTCATCATGCATGACACGATCAACCAGCGGGTGGGTATCAAGACAACTCATCAAGGTCCATGGCGTCAGAAGGATGGTCTCTGTCACAGTCAAACTCGAAACAGAACTCGATGTCCTCGTCATCAGACAATGACGACGCTGATGTGGGGGTCATCTGGTTTCCGATGAACTGCAGGAGCTCCTGAGGGTCGGTGGAGCTGGCCAGTAGGTCCTCGTCCACAGCAACCTCCTGAAGCCGCACCTGGGAACCCGGAACCTCCACCTGCCTCACCTCGCCCCCCTCCCCCTCCTGCATCAGACACACCACCACCTCCGAGGGCAGAGTTCTGCGCGCACTCCCTTCCCCCTCCTCAACTGAAGAAGATCTGGGGTTGTGATCAGCTGACATGCTGACGATCCTTGAGACGCTTTCACACCCACGATCTTCAGTCTGATTTGGCAGCAAGGGGCTAGCTTCTTCAACCAAAGAGGAACTGGGGCTAGGCACAGTTGACATACGAGTAATGGTGAGACTTTCAGAACCGTGATCTTCAGTCTGATTTGGCAGCAAGGGTCTAGCTTCTTCAACCAAAGAGGAACTGGGGCTAGGCACAGTTGACAGACGAGTGATGGTGAGATTTGGAGACCCGTGATCTTCAGTCTGATTTGGCAGCAAGGGGCTAGCTTCTTCAACCAAAGAGGAACTGGGGCTAGGCACAGCTGACATACGAGTGATGGTGAGATTTTCAGAACCGTGATCTTCAGTCTGATTTGGCAGCAAACAGTCAGCTTCGGAATCTTGAGCTTGAGATGCTGTGTGGTTTTGTGATACTGCACAATTATCTGTGCTGTAACGCTCACTGTCTTTACCTTGCACCAGAAGACTTTCATTTTCCGTGACGCTTTCCCTCATTCTGTTGCACACACTGCTGTCTCTTTCGCTGATGCTGTTATTGTTGAAGTCCTCCCGAACACCTTGCCTGTAAGCCACAGCGCTACAAGTTGGATCACAAGGGTTTGGCAGACACTGGGCCTTTTCTATTACAGGGCTCTCAATCTCGATTTCCAGATTGTTGAAGCCGTCCGAACGAATGAAGGCGTGCATTTTAAAGTCGTCAATGCTTATCACATCACACTCCCCCCACCCTGAGATTTGTTGCATTTGGTGCCGGAGGTCATCATCGATGGCTTCCGAAAGCACCCTACAGGACTCATCATTTGTTTGCGTTGTCGAGTCTGTCAATTCACAATGCAAAGATGGGTAACTGGCAGTTGATTTTCTCATACACAACGATAAGCTATCGTTTCTGTCCAAATCAGACACTGTGCGCTTGGAGCTGGGTATGCGAAAGATGCTGAACTTTTTCTTCAAGTGTTCTTCGTCTTCCTCACTGTCCGTGTTTCCCTTGTCAAAGGCAGAGTCCTTCTCTGAAAGACAGGGAAAGGCTGAAGGGAATCGAAAGGCTGGAGGGAAACGATCACGCTGCATAAAGGGTAGGTAGGGAGGCGGGAGCTGGGCGTGGTAAATTTGAGGCTCCGCGGGTGGCCGGAAGGAAGGGTAAAAGTTCCCCGGGTACATCTGGGGGTGGGCCATGGGGAAGCTGGAGTGGGCCCCGGCGCTAGAAGGCAGCTGACTGAAGGAGGGGAAGTTGGGAAGACTGGAGGGAATGTGGGGCGGGGGAGGGTAGAAAGGCGGGGCGACGGTGGGCTGCATGGAAGGCGTAGGGGCCTGAAAACCGGCATGGCCGGAGAAGTCAGGCTGAGCGAAAGGCATATTGTGGTGAAAAGCGGGCTGGGGCGCGGCGGAGGCCAGGTGAGCTGAGTGGTCAGCCATGCCCAGTCGACAGGAAGGCCCAAAGGGACTGCTGTAGTGGTTGGGGGTGGGCTGGAACCCGTAGGCCGCGGCAGCACTGGGCTGGAAGGCAGGGTGGGTCCACGGGTTTGTGTGGGAAAAGCCGTACGGCATGGCTCCCCACTGCTCCACGGGAGGACGGTACTGCTCCACAGGGGGCATGCTGGGCATGCTGGGCCGGTCCTTGGTCACGCTGCTGGCCGGAGACGTGGTCATCGAACTGCCCGTACCAAACCCGGAATCGGCCGTGTTGGTGTTTCGGCCAGAGTCCAGCACCGGGCTTCTCCCCGAGTCCACCAGCGGAGCGCTCGGAAGGGATCTGCCGGAGTCTCCCACGGCTGTGGCGTCGTAGAGAAAGTTGCAGTGCTGGTCCACAGACACACCACCGACGGGCTCCACCACCACCGAAGTGTTCCCTGGCACGGCGTAGCGGTTCTGAGTGGCCACCTGGCAGGAGCTGAGCTCCGAGGACTGGGAGGCGGCCGCTGCGGCGGGAGGGACGACGGGATTGTAGGCCGGTGGGGTGGGCTGGGACTGGCAGGCGTGGTGACTGGAGGCAGATGGTGTCGATGGTTTTTGGGGAGAGCTCTTGCTTGCCGGAACGCCGCCTGGGTTGGAAGGAACGCTGCTCGCGTTGACGGGAATGCTACTCGCTTTGGCAGGAACGCTACTCGCCGCGTTGGCAGGGACGCCGTTTGCGCTGAAAGGAGCGCCGCTTGCGTTGTTGTGTTCGCTGGCTCCAACCACCGACCCTCCCCCACCTCCTCCTGCCGCTCCTCCCATGCCCCCTACCCCCGAAACCTCACTCTCACCCCCACCCCCACTGGTGCTCCCACTGCTGGGCTGGGCAGCGTCCTGGCGAAACCGGGGCACAGGCTTGCGGAGGTAGACGCACTTTCTGTAGATGCAGGCCTGCTTGAGGATGTCCTTGCGCAGGCAGTACTGGCACTTGTTACAGTTCTCCTTCACCTGGCAGGGCCCGCACTGTCCACACCGGCGCCGACGCTTCAGCCGGAACTTGCCCCCGCCATCCCCCTGGTCCTCCATCCAGGGCGCCAGGTCGTGGGTGATAGGGGTGGGGGTCATCCCGTTGGCATGGAAAGGGTGGTGGGGGTGGGGGTGGTGATGGTGACTCTCCATGAGGTGGTGGAACTCGCTGTTGGGCGGGGCCCGCACATGATGAAGCGGCATGTTGAACTGGGCCATCTTCATGGGCAGAGGCACCTCATATCTGTCACACACACACACAGCAAGGCCATGAACATTAAAATCAACCTTCGCTAACTAATGACATGTGTACCCCTATACCAAGTTTGATTAAAATCCACCATTTAATATTTTTTTTTTTTAGAGAGAATCACTACACAGACATACCAAACCATTACACCTTCAGGACTAGACTCTGTCTGGCGGGGTAATGATCACACATTTAACACGCTATCTTGTGCATCAAAACTTTATTAGTAATACCAGGCGGTGGCGGGTGCTCCACCGGAATATAAACAAATCAGACAAGCTATCAAACTACCCAATATTTGCTCGAGGGAACTGCAAATAATATGGAACAACAAATAATAACATGCGGCGTGCACAATCTGCAATAGTCAGGCAAGCTAGCAAACAGTGGCGATTTCTCTTCTTTACAGTGACTATCCATTTATCGTGTATCACAGATGAGGGGATGGTCACAACACCTTTTTTGTTTGTGGCTCAAGCCACAAACCTATAACTCACTTTGTCGGTCGGTCGGTCGGTCTGTCGGTCCAAAATTGTCGCACTTCAAATCGAGGCTACACTTCAAAATTAATTGAGGTCGCTCTTTAAAATGATGTATTTTAAAAGCGTACAAAATAATAAACATACGTAATACAGACACTACAACAGACACGACGAGTATGCGGTGCTTCTTTCGATGAGCATAAGTAGGATACATAGTTTTAAATGTTTTCCAAAAGATATAAAAAGTTACAAAATGGTGCAGAGATAACATTCTGGTTTACAGATTAAAATTATTGAAAATCCAGGGGAGGTAACTCATGATTGGAGTGGTAAAAATAGACCGCGTGCCACAAACTATTGCGATTCCGCGCTTGTTTTTTTTTAATCAATAACAATAATATAATAATAATAACAATAATTAGCATTTAGAGCGCCTAATCTTAAAAAAGCCCTACAAAAGCGCTTACAATAATAAATGAATAAACCAGCAAGCAATATAAATAAAGAAACGACAAAAATATATTATACACACGCGTGCGCGCGCACACGCACGCACTAAACACACACACATGCACGCACTAAACAGACACACACACGAACGCACCACACGCACACGCACAAACAAACACGCATGCACACAAACACACGCGGATGGAAGAGGCACAGTACTTTGAAAAGAAATATAGCAGGCTATGATTTGAAAAGAGTAGTTTTGAGAGAAGACTTAAATGAAGAAAGGGAGTTGGCAGAACGGAGAGGTAAAGCGAGTCTATTCCAAGAGGAGGGGGCCCGGAAAGAGAAGGAGCGTTCGCCAAGGGTCTTTTAATACTTTAATGCATATCTCATTAGATTTAAGTTTTTGGATTTGTTTTAAATTCTTCCCTTTCTGTTTCTCCTGTTCAGGCTGCTACTCTCTGAGAAAATCTTGATCCTCGCGACTATTTTTCAACAAGCATCGCAGAACGTGTGAACAAATGTATCCCTAATATTAATGATCATTAAGAATTCACTTACATGTAATCTTTCCACCCAAGGCCATGCGAAATGTTCAAATGGCACTGGGTGTGCCCCCCAGAGCGTTTAGGCTGGGGAACGAAAAAACATGAGTGCAACTGCACAAAATGAAAAATCCCTGAAAGGCCGGGGTCTAGGGGTAATGTCCCCCTGCAGCTGAAGAAAAAAATAAATTGATTTATGAAGGTATTTTAGTTTGCTTTTTCCACAATTTATACAAATGCTTATTTTAAAGTCTAAGTCTCCACCTTCAGTGTGCAAGCGCTGAGGAAGCCAGGCGGACGCTTGGCGAAAGCTACGGGTGAGTAGAAACTGTATGGGTTGAGAGAAAAAGTTTAAATTTTCTTCATTATTTTAAAGAGTTTTTTTGAAAAATACAGTAGACACACAAAGATCTTGTTTGACAAATAAACAAAAAAAAAGAAATTCCGTTTCCAGACCTGCCACATTCTGAGAATAAAAAAGAGGAGCGAGAATCTAGGGGCTGGCACTGGCCCCCCAGTAAAATCCATTGCCACTTCGAAATGTGCGGCCTTCTCTTTTGTTCTTCAAACATGCAGTCGTTTTTGTCAGTTTGAGATCCATTTTAGAGTAAGAAATATTGACCATTGTCAATTTGAGATCCATTTTAGAGAAAGAAATATTGACCAATCTACAATATTTGTTGGTCATTTAGCCTGAGATAGGCCTATGCTTTGTGTAGCCCCTCACTGTCTCATGCTGACCCTTAGATGTCCATTAGCTGGTGCTTTGAATGCATGCTCTTTGTTGTGAAATTGAGTGGAAAATGTATACAAGACAGATTTTAAAATATAGGAGCTGGGGAGGTTGCAAGAGGAGCTAGGAGCAATGCTCAACATATCTGAGCTGCTGCTCCTCTGAAATCGGAGCAAGTGGCAGGTCTACGTTTCTGGTAAAATTCAAAAACAGGAAATCCTGGTATGTACCAGGAAAAGTTGCACGCATGAAAACAACATAAAACAACTGTAAGTCTTGTTCCAGCAGCAACATAAAAGATCAACACATTTCTAATCCTGACACACATACCTTACCTACACTGCACAACACAACACAAGAGCAGCTCTAGGGATAAAAAAAAGAAAGAGGGATAAAAAAAAAGGAAGAAAAAAAGAAAAAAAAAGAAAAGGAATGGGACTAGAAGGCAGTAAGGAGAGGCTCGGCTTAGTTGAATCAACTCAGCTACACACTATTACAGTAATGAAGAATGTGAAATCATACCACTCTACGGTCAGTCTTTCCATCTTGAAAGCAACCAAGGCATTATTTTATCAAAGTAAACTCATTCGCATCATTTTGAATGATTAAAAAAACCCTCGCAAATCACTCCAGCCATACACACAAACAAAACATACATGCATAAACAAAAGGAGAAATAAAAGAAGATTATGGGTTTTGACTTCAGGTTTAGACATAGGGAAGTGGTAGATCAGACTTATATAGACTTTATATAGAAAAACTCTACATCAATTGGTTTCCCCACAACAAACCACTACAAAAGCAAAATCAGAGGCAAAATTGTGGTCTAAGGGAGCGAAGCGAGTTTAGAAATAACCAAGGTATGGTGTACACAGATTTACTTCCCTTGAAGCAAATGCATCAAATTGACAGCTATCTATTAATTCCCTAACATGTATGGCTGGAACGACTTGAATGAGTTAAGCAAAACTAAAGGATACCTTACAGTTTATCACAACACTGAAAGTCTCTGGAAAACTGAGGAGTGGGGAAAGGGTGGGTGAAAGTTGTGTGCATGGGGGTGGGGGATAGAGGCAGGAATAACGAAGGAAAAAGGTTACATGATTTGGTAAAGAAATGAAAGTCAACACAGTACAGCAGGTAAAACTCCCTTTGACAAAAGAAATGAAAGGCAGCTTATCAACTTCCAATGAATCGGACTGTGCAAAGATTAGAAATAGAAGTATAATAAATAAAAAATCATGCCTAGTAAACAGAAAAAAATATGCAGGTTTGCTCCTTAATTAACCCTTTCACCGCCAAAGTCGCATTTTAGCACCACATTGATTTAACACATATGTCACTAAAAGGCATCAAATTGGGGTCCATTATCCAAAGACCCTATTGTCATAGTTTTGGGAAGTAAGGATAGACCTTATATTATATATGTCAGAGAAGAATCCCCAATACTGCAGATGGATTTTGTTCTCTACCCAGGTAAATTTAATGAGAAGTTTTGGCTGAAATATGGCTGGCGGTGAAAGGGTTAACAAAAAATCCACCTTCCTCTTTGGGAAATATAAGTCGCTGCAACCCTCCATTCCCCTGCAGACACACACACACATCTATCTATTTTACATATTTAGTGTGGATATCATAGAATTTTGCCAAATTCTTTGTTGCAAATGGGATATTTTTTTTAAATGCAGTGAATGGATGAATAAATGCATACAGTGCTCACTGGGAACCTTGGAAGGAAACAGGAAAACAGAGAGAGAGAGAGAGAGAGAGAGAGAGAGAGAGAGAGAGAGAGAGAGAGAGAGAGAGAGAGAGAGAGAGAGAGAGAGAGAGAGAGAGAGAGAGAGAGAGAGAGAGAGAGAGAGAGAGAGAGAGAGAGAGAGAGAGAGAGAGAGAGAGAGAGAGAGAGAGAGAGAGAGAGAGAGAGAGAGAGAGAGAGAGAGAGAGAGAGAGAGAGAGAGAGAGAGAGAGAGAGAGAGAGAGAGAGAGAGAGAGAGAGAGAGAGAGAGAGAGAGAGAGAGAGAGAGAGAGAGAGAGAGAGAGAGAGAGAGAGAGAGAGAGAGAGAGAGAGAGAGAGAGAGAGAGAGAGAGAGAGAGAGAGAGAGAGAGAGAGAGAGCGAGAGAGAGAGAGAGAGAGAGAGAGAGAGAGAGAGAGAGAGAGAGAGAGAGAGAGAGAGAGAGAGAGAGAGAGAGAGAGAGAGAGAGAGAGAGAGAGAGAGAGAGAGAGAGCAGACACAAGACACACACATGACAGGCAAACAATGCCAGTTTGTATTGATCATAATTAATGTCAAAAGCATGACTAACAGTAGCATTAACTATCTCAAACACACACACACACAATCCTATCCACACACACACACATATATATACACACACAATCCTATTCACCAAGCCAACAAACGGAGAGAAAAAACCATGCACACACACATTTATACACACCCGACACCAAATCAATATTCAGAAATTGATCAATTCATTTTATTATTACAACGTAGCCATTCGCACAAGAGCAAGAGAAAGGAGATAGAAGCGCACAACAACAGCGACAATGACGACAACTGATTTGCAAAAGCCAACCTAGCTGAATTAAAAAAAAGCCATCATTTTCCCAGAATGAAACAAAACTGGTCGATGATGGATTGAGAATAAAAACAGAACTGGAAGGAGAGGGGGCTGCGGGGAAGGGGGGGGGGGGGGGGGGGGGGGGGGGGGGGGGGGGGGTGGGGGTAGGGAAGAAAGCAGGCAGGAAGCATGGGGGAGGGGAGGGGGACTTCATTGTTCAGAGTGTTGTTTCCATGTGGTGGTGGGGATCAATAAAGCCAAGGCCCGCCTCCCCAGCCGACTGACTGTGAGACACGCTCCCTGGAAGTGACTGAGCAGCTCAACTATCATTGAAATGCACACCGTTTAATCATCTCCTCACTACTGTGTGCGGCTTCACCTGTCTTCCCCTAAAGCTCCCCGCAGCTTCCATCTTTCTCCCGGCTTCATCCCTCCTCCAATTACCTGCAGCCCTCTCCATACCTACTACAACCCCCCCCCCCCTCTCTCTCTCTCTCTCTCTTCATCCGCTCCTCAGATTTTTCTCTGGCTTTCAAGCTCGTTTAGAACTTGCTCGCCATCATAATCAGATAATGAACGATGCTTGCGTACTTGCAAGCTTTTAAACCTGAGGCGATATCCTGATTCTGCTTAAATACATTCATATTTAATGAGCGCATTTTTTTAAAATATATTATCCGCTTATGAAATATAATGACATTGTGTATTGATTTTCTTAGGGTTTTAAAGACGCTATTAACAAAGCATGTAACTCGTTTCCGTTTTAAACCTTGAAAGGGAGAAATTGCTGTGTGTAACTGATAACTGACATATAGCTAGACCATAAAATTGACATCTGGGTTTTGCAGAATCCAATTATTTTGTCAATGTTGCCTCCATCCTTACAACTTACACAAGTTACAGACACACATGCGCACAACCAACTTTTCCATGCAAGTTAATGTATATTTTATTTCTCCCTTACATCATAATACATTTATTTTATTTTAATGGGCCCCTTTCTGGGACCCCCACCCCCACTTCTCCTCTCTTCATTCTTGGTTTAAATAGCATTTTATTTCTCAAAGTCACAAATGAAAATCAACAATGATCATTAGATAGGGCAACAAGAAAACTTATATAAAGCCCTCTCTTCATTCTTCAAAAGTGTCAACTGTTCTGGTCAGTTGTCCTTATCTCCTTATCGGTGTGTTACAAGGGCTTAAACGACAGCTGGGTTGTTGATCGATTCTTTGAGTCCGAGGATCAGAGAGGGATTGGTTCCTGGCGACATACCCTTTGATGACTAGAGTCCGATCCTGGAGGACGTTTCACAAGGGCGAACGCTACGTAGCGTGAGCTCAAATCGGCAAAAAAGGTCTAAGAAACACCCTTCGTGTCCATAGTTTGCGTGGTGTTTTGTTCTTCCCAGCAAGCGAGCAAGTGGCAAACTATCCAGAACTATCATGTGACTTGTAGGGGGTTAATACATTTCTTGTTGTTGATTGGTCCATTAAACTTTTTGGACCAATCAGACAAGAGCCTGTAATATTTTTCCGCAAACGTTTTCTAAAGTGTTTCTTAGACCCCTTTTGGCGCAACAGTTAAGTGCGCAGCGACCATCATTTAGAGAAACTCGACCCTGGATTAGCATACAGTACTTTCAGACATGAAGAAATCGGGGATTGGGGCTCTGAGCAGTTGACACTTTTCTTCTGCTCCTCTTGTCCTCTGCAGCCTCTTTCCTGGCAGTCTCGAAGGCCAAGGCCTCGATACCTTGCCTTGCTGACGCTCTCCATGGATCTGTTTCTGTCACGGCAGGGCTCCCCATTTGGGGGTCTATGAAGCACTAACATTCTCAAGGACCCTCTAAAAGAATGTGCAGGGGGTAGAAAAATTCTTTTTAGCATAAATTTGCAATGCCACTGGGACCCTCTATCCTGCCTCTAGTACCCTCTATGCTGTAAATGAAGGGAGTCCCTGGGACCCCTTGTTTTGCTGGACGATTGGGATCCCTGCGCAGGCCGGCCATGTTCTCCCAGTCCTTATATATTTGGGATGCCTGCCAGATTGAGTTTTAAACGCTTCAGCTGGTCTTTGTTTTGTTTTGGTACAGTTGGGTAGTGGCACAAATTTGCTGATAGCCTTGTAATATAATATATTATATTATATAGGAGTATATATACTCCTCCAAATCCAAATCACCTTCCTCGTTTCATTTCCAACACACACATTGCCTTAGTAAACGTGCATGTGTTCATGTGTGTGTGTGTGTGTGGGGGAGGGTGCCTGTGTGCAAATAAAATACATAAGTGTATTTGTATTTGTATATACATGCATGCGGTTGTAGAACATTCGTCCTTTTCGTTTTGAGAAGTTTGAGACTTGTGCCCGGGAATCCATGAGACAGGGTGAGCAAATACTAATTTAATAGTAATAGGCCATAAGGACATGAAATACCAGGAAAGCATTGACTACCAAATGGGGGGGGCAATGTTTCCACCCTGTCTCCACCCCACCACACCCCCTGCACTAACAGTAACACAGGCATGTGCAAACTCAACAGTAATTAGGAACCATAAAAAAACAACTTCCTTATTTTTATTACAACAGACACATGCAAATGGATGTAAAATTAAGAAAAATTGGGAATGATCATTAAAATATTATAATTTCTATATTCTTCTTCTACATACACAGGCGCTTGTAAAATGAAAAATAATAATCAAGTGAACCCTATTTTTTTTATAAAATTCTTCCTCTAATGTAGGAACATCTTTTAAAAATTCTTCCGCTAAGTAGGAACAGATATTAGTTCATAAAGTTGTGTATGTATGTTCTTTTTTTCTTCTTTTTTTTCCACCCCTATAAATTCATTGTGATGGTGGAAAACCCCCACCTCAGAGGTAACTGAGGGTGGTGAAATGTTACCCCCTAACATCCAACAAAAAAGGGTATGCTGTATAACATGTGTCTAGGCATGATGACGACTTTTTAGCGCATTGCTCCTTACAAAGAGAAAACTTAACATGAGATTAAAAGTAGTCAGACAACGTCGTCTTCATTGTCGTCGTCATCATCATGATCATCGTCAAACCGAAGAAGCATGAGGATATAGACTCACTTCGTTGACATGAGTGAGCCAAAAAGGATCGACAACAGACAAATCAACTTTGAACAAGATCTTAAGAAGAAATAGGGGAGAGAGAGAAAGGGACATCACATGTGCATGCAACTAAAGGAGGAAGAGAGGGAGAGTCGGAGAAAGAGAGAGAGAGAGAGAGGGAGGGAGGGAGAGAGAGAGACTCAGAGAGAGAGAGAGAGAGAGAGAGAGAGAGAGAGAGAGAGAGAGAGAGAGAGAGAGAGAGAGAGAGAGAGAGAGAGAGAGGGGGGGGGGGGGGTGAGGGAGAGGGGGGAATTCCGTTTCACACTAAGCAAACATTTCACACAATGTGACAAAGTTTACACTACACAGCATTTAAACATTTGGCTGTCACACACACTACGGCAAATGTATCACTCAGGCAAATAGAAAAAAGCAAATTAGAGAAATGACACGAGAAAAGTTTAAAAAAGGGGGGGGGGATGGGGGAGGAGTAAAACTGACATGAAAGTTTATTTTGTCTACAATCTAGTCTCATGCTCTAGAAAAGGGATACAAGACAGTGTGCTCCCACAAAAAGCAATCTCGGAGCTTACTGTATCATAACCAAAATGTACATTACATTAGTTTTTAAAACCTTAAAAGCATAGCAACTGATCCTTGGATTGGCTAAACGCCTGCTCTCCGCTAAAAACGGAAAGAAAGACGTACTCACGGCATTGTCAGAGAGAAGTGAGCTAAAACAGTCACTGTTCCTTTTAGTTTTACATACCTCTGGTGTGGCTTTAAGCAAGCATCATAATCACAGATCAGTCAGAAGGATAATACACCCAAAACCAAATTATGTGTAGTTTAGCATGCATGGCTTTAAAAACTAAAGATTTAGACCCATCTTTCTAACACCAAACTTTTTTTATAATAAATGTTATGAACCCCCCCAAATGCCCAAACTTAAAAAATAAAAAAGTAAAAAATTCACATTGGCATTAAGTTAACATAAACTTCCTTCCAAGTGATTTCCTGTTCATCATGGTCAATATTCTGTAACTCACAAACTGAGCTCAAACGTGTAGTAATCTAATGCAGCGGTGCACTAGTACACATGTCTGTACAATCACAACTTTAGTTAAAAAGGTTTCACAAACGAACAAGCAAACACACACAAACAAACTAAGTTTGAACAGTACCAAGGGCCTTCATTTTCATGTTCGACTCAATTTTTAAAATACTACTTTAAATAGGGCATTGGGTAAAGGTAAAGATGTGCCCCCCCCCCCCCCCCTGCATTTCTCGGTTAATTGTATTTTTCCGTTTTTGCCTTTCTTACCATACATAAAGCTTTATTTTAGGAACATGTTTAGCTAATAACCTTTTTGGAATACTAACCCTATCCCTAAACCTAACCCTACCCCCACTCGGTCACAGTTGTGGTTCGTTGCGTTTTTTTCGTCTTATAGGGTTAGGGATAGGGTTAGTATTCCAAAAAGGTCATTGGCTAAAAATGTTCCTAAAATACAGCTTTATGTATGGTAAGAAAGGCAAAAACGGAGAAATAAAATTAACCGAGAAATGCAGGGGGTGTGGCACATCTTGACTTTAACCGGGCATCGTTTCATATGATAATGCTATTAAACAATAACATTATTCTTCTTAGCTTAAAAGCAAAATACACTGATAGCTTAAATGGAAGTTAAACTGCACAAATAAAAGGTGGTAAGACCATAATAACTAATAAGATCAACTATAACATTTTAGTTCACAAACTGTCAAAAAGTGGTTAGCCTCACAAAACAAATCTCAGCAACAACCGAACCATGATCAATCTAAGAACTCTAAACAGCAGGCGCCTGTGGTTAGTCTGTATGAGACTGACAGAGAGCAGGTCAATGGCTATTGTCATAGTGAATGCCCACAACCCCGTTCCCATAGCAACTTCCGACTGTGGCTTGGATGTCAAGACAACAAAGACATAGCAAGCCCAGTGATCATAATGGGCATTAAAAGGGGGACAGGGAAAGGTTAACGAGGGAAGGGGTTAGTGAAAGACAAGATGATTGATGTGGAAGAGGCATTGTTGTTTGCAATAATTTAAATAAAAATGAACCAAAAAATTTAGCATGATACTATTGATAGGGTATTTGCTGTGGGTGTTCATACTGTAGACTTCATTACTGCCCGCATGTTTTGTCCATAGTTGCGTTTAACACTCCATGGGTGCAACTACACAAAATTAAAAAAACTGAAAGGCCGGGCAGAGATCGCGTTTACTGGTAATTATCAGTAAAATACTGATTGCAAAACCAAAATACTGAAAACATTTTTGACCTGTCAATCCCAGGGACTGATAATTTTTGCTAGGACTGATAAATTGTTTAACAGAGGCTTTGATATTGTGGTTTTCAGTTTTTTGTTTCCCTGGGACTGGTTTTGACACCAGTTGTTGGGGGGCATTGTCGCTGGTGGGACTGGTTTTCAAAATTCCTAGCCCGATCACTGCCAGGGTCCAGGGGTAATGTCACCATGCAGCTGAAGTAAAAATTGATTTATGAAGGTATTTCTATTTTACTAGTTTGCTTTTTCCACAATTTATACAAATGCTTATTTTAAAGTGTTTGAAAAATACAGTAACACAAAGATCTTGTTTGACAAATATTTAAAAAAAAAGGAACTACCTTTTGTGGTAAAATTCAAAAACAGGAAATCCTTGGAAACCAGGAAAAGTTGCACCCATGACTCTCCAATTCAGCTATCTAATTACACAATTCAAGGTCGCACGCCTGCACGCGATTGCCCTATAACAGTATAAGGCCGTTAGTTTAATTCAGGAAAGATCTTTGAAGACAAAGTGATAGGAAACTCGTCTTTTAAGCATAGACAGTGTACAAACACTATCCATCCATCTAAAAAAAATTTGTAATTGATATTAGTGAAAACTCAGAAAAGGCAAGTTTAAAACCGAGTGTTAATTTTTTTTCTCAACCTATCATCTGTAAAAAATGAATGTCTAAAATATATATGAAAGACTTTCCCGAGGAATGCATTCAGCTCAGAAAGCTATATTGTGTGTGTGTGTGTGTGTGTGTGTGTGTGCGTGTGCGCGTGTGTGCGGTAATGATCTAATTCCATTTGTGCCTGGTACTTTGTGGTACTGGTAGCAAGCATCACAGATCAGTCATATTAAGGATAATACACTAAAATCAAAATTATGGGTAGTTTAACAATAACATGCATGGCTCTAAATAGTAAGCTAAGCACTTTTGTTTTAGAATATTAATAATAAAACTTCACAATTCAGGAACACCAGCAGTAGTTTGTTCAGGAATCAGATTCAATGGGAGTATGTTTATTTGGCTTACCATAGTTGAACTGACATAATGGGCATCAACATCAGATTCAGAAGTGAGAACATGGCATGCCATGATATGAGTCTTATGACATGCCACATTCTGTTCTCTCTCTCTCTCTCTTCTTCTTCGTTTGATCTTCCACCTTCATCGTACTGAAGATTTTGAAGATTAACTTGGAAAAAGGTTGTCTCTCTCTCACATACAAGGAGAGCTAGAAAGAGAAAGGGTGTGCACAGGAGGGAGAGGAGAGAGAGAGAGAGAGAGAGAGAGAGAGAGAGAGAGAGAGAGAGAGAGAGAGAGAGAGAGAGAGAGAGAGAGAGAGAGAGAGAGATGCACAGGCCCCGCTCCTAGTCCTATGAATTTTTTCCAATAAAAATGGAGAACTTTAAAAAAGCATGCCCTAATAAATAGTCCTGAGTGGAAACAGGATAAAAGTTTGCAACATAAAGTAGGCCTACAGGTTCAAACTTATCTTGCTCTAGGGTGCCCAAAACTACTAGTACAGTAGTAGTAGTACCAGACTTATTCAAAGTTTAGGAATAAGAGCCAATGAAGCACTGAACTGTCCTTATAATCACTTCTTAAAAAGTTGTCAACAATCTACTATCTAGAAGTAGACCTAGAACAAGACTGAAAAGCAGGAATCCTGCACCTTCTTTCATTGAATCATTCTGTCATGCATTCTTCTTCTATTTGGGGCCCACGATCATACTGGCACCCTCAGGGGGAAAAAAAAGAAGACAAACTAGGCCTAGTGCACGTGCCTGCCTGTCTGCTTCTTGAACCCATCCCACCCGCGTGTACCCCAAAGGGGCTACGAGATCAATCGCATCAAAGATTAGACACGATCCCCAAATCCCTCAACCTCCCCCTCTTTGTCAATGACAGGAAAACAAAATGGCCTACCTCTCGCAGACGGGCATTTTGGATTGCTTGCAGAGAAATATCAGCAGCGCGGCAATTTAACTCCCTCCGCGCTAGCCTACATGCTGCTAACAACACAACGCCCAGTCGACAAGAGAGCGCTAGGCTAACCCGCCAGCGGCAGTCATTTCCGACGGCGCTTCAAAACCACACAGCGCTGCGCTGCACGCCCGTGAGACCTCTACAATGGCCCTCGATCCTCCTTCCGTTAAAAATGCGTAACGAAGCCCAGCGGGAAGCTTTACGGCGATCAATTCACGAATTGTCGTTGACTTTTTGCCCCCCTCTTGGTCGATCTTTTGACTCTTTAAGTACCCCTAACTATCGCTTCTTGTACCCTCTTCGAAAAAGCTTGCACAAGTCGTGTTTAGTTTCAGCGCCATGAACCGTCAATCACGCGGAATTTAGGCTATCAGCAAGGCGAGGATCGTTCGCGCTGAGTGCGCACGGCAGGCGATTCGGGGAGTGCCCGGGGACAAGAGTTGATCCCGATCTGTCACGAAGGGGCCACTTGTGGTTTTCTTATCACCTTTGCTTTCCTCTCTTTCAGGAGCACGCTTCGCGTGGAACAACAAGCGAGGGTGCAACAATGCTTGACACAAAGAGAAACAAAAGAGTTACTCACCATTGTTTGACACCTACTCCTGGGGGGGTCAAATTAACGGGACCCGAGGTGGGGGAATGCCTCCGTACTTCCGCCATGTTTGTTTATGAGTCGAAGATGAAATAATACCCGATAATGAAACATTTTCCTTCGATTCTTAAACTTTCAAAACGCCCGCTTGCTTAACCACATAGTTTGTAAAACTTCTTTCGAAACTGTTGTCACTTTTGAAGGCCTCTGTCCATGTTGAGAAATGCAAAAACTCAGAGGAAATTTATCGATTATTTCTGGCAGGCTTTTATCTTGAAGTGTCCGCGAGGGGGCGCCGTCATGCCATGCATCGTCTGCTTGTGCGTGCTGACATGGCCTGCCGCTCCACCAGCCAAGTGAAAATTATCCTTCCTTTACGTCGCCTCGGGGAGGGGAAAGGGCGGAGACCCGGGGGTGTGAACTCGGCGCCGCTCGCTTTACATTTCCCCGCTCGGCTAAACGGCTTACACGCAGGGATTCTACCGGCAGGGGGAGGGAGGGGGGCACGATCGGATTTGAAAAGACAAGCCATTCCAGCCGGAGACGGCCCCTTCCGATTAACTAATCTCGTTTGTGTCTTATCGGTGTTTTGGGGCTCGTGGCGGCTAATTGAGTCGTCAATGGGGGGCCCCCTCAGGTGTGAGAAGAAGTGGCGCCGCGCGCTGTTTGTTATTGCCCTTTTGTTGTTATTGATGTGGCCACTTTGCAGGGTTCTGGGTTGGGGAGAGCACGTGTTGAGCAGACCGATACAGCTAGGTGTGAAATAAACACAAAACAGTTTTTGGCGGCAGGGAGAGGGGTGGGGGTGTTGGTGTTGAGGTGAATAGGAAGGAAGAAAGAAAGAAAGGAAAGGGGAGTCTTGTACTAGTCACTATGATACACACGAGCGCACCCAATCACACACACACTCACACACATAGTACTACACACACACACACACATACACACACACACACACGACTACAGACACTAATTTGCAGACCGGCCTGAATAATATACTATGAAACTGTCAACTAAATAACGTGTGGATCTCATGCATCTGCAAAACGCCTGCCAACTTTAGTATTATATCTTATTAGCATATCAATACATATATGTCCATCTTAGTCAGCAACACAGACAATAGGATGAAAGAGAGCGTGAAAAAGCCTACCTAAAAATT
>CM065701.1:31290192-31292692 GCA_017654935.2 Phymorhynchus buccinoides
AGCTTATGTCAATGGTCTGATAAGCCTTATGCCAAGGCGGACTATTATATATAACTTTGGCTATTTCATAACAGGCCTAGTTTAAAAACAAAAGTATTGTGTTAATTTGTTGAAAAGGTTTTGAGAAGACTGATTTTAATGGAACTTGTATCACACCATAATTATGACTTTTAAGCATAGACAGTGTACACACACTATCATCGAACCAACCCGTTCAGATTTTTTTGGTAGATACAAAATATTAATAGGATACAGTGTCTTTGGTGTTTTTTTCTTGTTCTTTCTTTATATAAAACCAAGAGAGGTCATTTGCCCATCAAACCAGTGTAAGATTATCCTTAAAACAAAGTCACAAAATCTTTCCTGGTATCAGTTGCAGTACTGTATTCAGTTTTCGATCCCAATTGTGATGCGATTGTGACGATGTCTGTGAGTCATGATTCACGTGAAATACTTCCGTCTAAAAATAATTAAACTGTTTCCGCTTACCGCTATACTCAAGTAGATCCCAATACACGGATCAAATAAACTGAATGAACATCTGTTTTAACGTCCTCCCGGGTCTGGAACAGACATAATTATGGAACATTAGTAGATATAGGGGAAGACGGGGTAAAAAGCGCATGGGCGGGTAAGAAGCCCACCCCAATTATCTCATGAAATAAAGAAAATTTCAGTCAAATTTGCCCATAAGACGAATGCTAGACATTAACGTTCGTCTCATGGGCAAAATGAGACTGAAATTTGCTTCATTTCAAGAGATAATTGGGGTGGGCTTCTTACCCGCCCATGCGCTTTTTACCCCGTCTTCCCCTAAAGATGGTGGGAACGATCAGACCTGGAGGCAATGCCCGGAGGCAGTGCAACACCAGTAAAGTCCAGAAAATGCTAACAATACAGATATATTATTATAAAAATCAAATAAGTTGTCTGATACAAAAATATAGATAGATCCCTGTATGAACGAAATGAAGGATAAAATATCCTTAGGCCTATACTATTTGTGGTGGTAGCCTACCATAGCTGATGAGGTTTAACCGAGGCGTTGTTACTGCTACACATAATCTGTATTGTTAAAACAATCGGGACTTTACTGGTGTTGCACTGCCTCCGGGCATTGCCTCCAGTATTGTTCCCACCATCTTTGTATCTACAAATATCCCATGTGTCTGTTCCAGACCAAGAGGACGTAAAACACCATTTTTCATTCATATCAGTGAACGAAATTTGAAATTTTACGGGTACGGGGGACTGCAAATAATGAACAAAACTAGTAGGATTTCATCAGATTCATTTAGACTGTTGAATTTCACGAGAATCATGCCTTATAAATGTCAAATCGCATCGCATTGGGATCGAATCGCATGTAGTAGTGACGGCTCCTTTAAACACAATCATGTTTTCGTTTTCTTAAAAAAACACACACAAACTTATCAAAGATAAGCAACTCGTGAGTTATTTGAAGGTACACTAGTCTTGATGAGTTGTCGCCCATCGTTTTCTTGGGCGCGACGCGATGTTGTCCTTTCCTGTCCTGCTGGTGTCATCTGGTTTAAAGAGAGAGAGAGAGAGAGAGAGAGAGAGAGAGAGAGAGATATGTTTGTTTAAAAAGAGAGAAAGCGTATGGACAAGTGTGTGTGTGTGTGTGCGTGTGCGTGTGCGTGTGCGTGCGTGCGCGCGTGTGCGTGCGTGTGTGTGTGTGTGTGTGTATGTGTGCGCGCGCGTGTGTGTGTGCGTGTGCGTGTGCGTGCGCGCACAGGCTGATTTGTGAAAAGGACATAGTCTCAGACCTAGACCTCTGAAAGAATCTGTGAGTATGCGAATTAAACTGATATAAGAGGCACTTATATATTAAATCTCTCTCGCTAGGCTACTAGCTAGGTTCCGTAAAAAGAAAAGAAGAAGAGCATTACGGGACTTAGCTAAGAAGCAGGGCCGGATCCAGGTGGGGGGATGGGGGATGGGGGGGGGGGGGGGTGTTCCTGGTTTCTGGAACACCCCCACCCCCCCCCCTCTGCCCCAAGCATGCACCTTTTACTACGGTGAAAAGTAAGAAAATGGCTCGATTTTCGCCTTAGTAATCATTAAATTGCAATATTTCCCGGGGGATTCGCCCCCTGCCCCCCCCCCCCCCCCCCACACACACACACACTGCCCACTAACCCGAAACCTGTGCAGCTCCCTGGACCCCAGCAGAACACCCCCCCCCCCCCCCCCCCTAAAGAATCACTTGGTCCGGCCCTCAGAAGGTAGTAGGGGAAGACGGGGTAAAAAGCCCACGGAAGGGTAAGAAGCTCATGCCAATTATCTCATGAAATAAAGCAAATTTCACACACACACACACACACACACACACACACAGAGAGAGAGAGAGAGAGAGAGAGAGAGAGAGAGAGAGAGGAGAGAGAGAGAGAGAGAGAGAGAGAGAGAGAGCTGTGTTTCTAATAGGAAAGATAATAATAAAGCAAAATTCAGTCAAATTTGCCCACGAGACGAACGC
>CM065701.1:31297692-31307692 GCA_017654935.2 Phymorhynchus buccinoides
AAAAAGTTGTCATTTGGTCAAAATTTACCCCCCTCCATTTCCTTCCTCATCAGTCACACAAAAATAGCATGAAAAAACAAAAATGGGTGGCGCGCCTCTGGCTGCGACGCGCTCTCCAGGTGGGTGCAACCCGAATTTCACAGAGACGGCTCTGTGACTATAAAGTACTTAATACCTAAATAAAGTACCTAATATTTTAAGTTTGCGTGACAGTAGGCCCTAAAGTTGGCGTGGCAATGACAAAATAGGTCTACAGCCCAGTTTGTCAGATAACATTTATTAGGGCTGATTTTGTTATCGAGAATTGCATTGACGTAAGCATTACAAACCTGTAAAATTGAATACAAACGCACTGAGCACGAACCAAGCATATATATTTTTTAAATAATTTAATATGAGGTTAGTAGTCATCAAGTTCTCTTTTCTCACAAGGAGAGTGAGAATCACAATTATAGTAGCAGCATGCAGCATAGAAACAACAAGGAGTTTAATTAAACACGGTTTCCCTGTACAAAATTGTCAAAAAAACAACCATGTTTACCATTATCTTGGATAATCAGAAATTATTAGATATACATACAAAGCCATTTCTTACGCCCAGGACTCCCAGGGACCCCCATTTGGGGGTCTCTGAAGCACTAAAATTCTAAAGGACCCTCTAAAAGAACTTGTGCAGGGGGTCCCAGGGATGCACTAGAAACATTCTTTTTAGCATTTGCAATGCCACTGGGACCCTCTATCCCTCCTCTAGGACCCTCCATACTGTAAGTGAACGAGTTCCTGGGACCCCTTGTTTTGCGGGATGATTGGGAGCCCTGTACGCCTGTCTTCAAATATTCTTCGTGAATATTAACACTAATGACAAAAGTAAAGTATAAAAAGCAGTAACAGAGCAGTAACACACCCCTCTTCAAGAAAAACAACAACAAATAAACCCCTTAAAATAATTATGGTCCCTTGTACTGTCGTATTTTGATTAGCCGCCTTTCTGTCTTTGAACATTACAATAATATGTCTCGTGTGTTGCGATAACTTTATTACGTACTACTTTGTGCGTTTTATTGTTCATACAATGAGTTGAAAACACGATAAAAAAAAAAGCTTAAAAAAACTTTAGTGTTAACTTCATTATAAAAAAGATGACTAAAGATGCGTTTTGAGCTGGACATTTCGTTATTTGTACTTTTTAAAAAAAATCTTTCGAGAGAGAGAGAGAGAGAGAGAGAGAGAGAGAGAGAGAGAGAGAGAGAGAGAGAGAGAGAGAGAGAGAGAGAGAGAGAGAGAGAGAGAGAGAGAGAGAGAGAGAGAGAGAGAGAGAGGGAGAGAGAGAGAGAGAGAGAGAGAGAGAGGAGAGAGAGAGAGAGAGAGAGGGAGAGAGAGAGAGAGAGAGAGAGAGAGAGAGGGAGGGAGAGAGAGAGAGAGGGGGAGGGAGAGAGAGAGAGAGAGAGAGAGAGAGAGAGAGAGAGAGGAGAGAGAGAGAGAGAGAGAGAGAGTGAGAAAGAGAGAGAGAGATGGAGAGAGAGAGAGAGAGAGAGGGAGATCAGATACACAGAGAGAGATAATTTAAAAACTAATATACATGTACACAAATATATCTGGTTTATTTCAAAGACATTTCTTATTTGCTTGTCGACTAAACAAAAAGCAGAGAAAACGAAAGCATTAAAAACAAACCTGACACTGGGTTTTATTCAATCACGTTTCAGCATCAGCATTGTTCTGGTATATCAGCTATGAGAGGGAAAACACGTGAAAAACGTGATTTTGACACATGACGTGGGGGGTCTTCAAGAACATCAACTTTTTGGGGGTTCCGTTTGACTAATTTACTCTTTTAAAATCACTATCCCCCTACCCACCTCTCTGCTTTCCACAATAATTATGCCTAACCTTTGATTTGCTTGCTCCCTGTAAGGATCAGACTTGCATACATGTCAACACTAAAGCAAAAGTTACTTCTTTCATTCAAGAATCTTCTTCATTGTTCAAATTGATATTTGCGCCTTTCACTTTTGCAAGGTGTTATATTAATATGATTCAACGCCGTGCAGATTTCAAAGCATAGAAAAGAGTCAAATACAGATGAACCTCCATTTTAAGGCCTCGAAAATAAGGTCATCCAAAATAAGGTCTTAAGTGGGAAAGAGTTGTATAAGGGAGGTAATTTTGTAATACAAAAAAAGAAGGGCAATGTTTCAGAGAAGTAGGTCTTAAGTGGGAGGGAGTCATATAGGGGGAGGGGTGGGGTGTCTTATAAGAGAGGTTCCAATGTATCGTTCCTTCAAACCAGCGTTAAAATTGATTAGGGAAAGACGGGGTAAAAAGCCCATGGGCGGGTAAGAAGCCCATGCCAATTATCTCACGAAATAAAACAAGTTTCAGTCACGTTTTGCCCATGAGACGAGTGTTAATGTTTAGCATTCGTCTCATGGGCACATTTGACTGAAATTTCCTGTATTTCATGAGATAAATTGGCATGGGCTTCTTACCCGCCCATGGTTTTTTTTACCCCGTCTTCCCCTATATGGATTTCGGTTTGCTGTTACTTAAGCTGAATTGTTAATGATATGAACAACAACAACAACAAAATATTAAAAAATCAATCAACAACCATGTCCCCTCCCCACCCCACCCCTTTTCCCCACCCACCCCCCATTCATCACAACAAAATAAGAATGACATAAAACCAAAAAATATTCAAACAAACGAATCCATCAACAACATGAATTGTATTTGTACATCTCAGGCAACAAGAGAGAAAGAAATAAACAGATACGATTTCAGTTCTTCTTCAGAGAAAGGAACCAAATGAACTCTTATGGCAACAAAGCGTATCACAAACAAAACAATAATCAGCTGGAATGTTGTCCCAATGCTTTGATATACATGCATTCCGAAAAAACCCGAAATCATTATAATCTTGTAACTCTGAGACCCACAACAACAACAAAAACAGCCAACACAATGATAACGAAATTGAGCAAAGGGTGAATACTCTCTTTCTAATTAACTCCCCTCCACCAAAGTTGATTGCGATACCAATCACCTACAGCAGTGCGTGGGTCAGAACCAAAGTGAGACCAAACAAAGGGGAGTTAATTAGAAAGAGAGTATCCACCCTTTGTTCAATTTCGCTATCTCCTCTCTTGGCCTCACTATTTCATTCTTTGATCAACACAATTATAATCTTTTTAATTACCCCCCCCACCCATCCTCCCAAATTCTCTCTCGTCAACACTCTAACGCATCAAGCTCACTCCCTCCCACGTTTTTGTTCTAAAAATAATAAAAGCAGCAGCTCTGTATTAGAAACAAAACTCGCAACATCCATGTATTAAATGCTCCCTTAAGGTTCTTCCATGCCCCCCCCCCCCACCCCACCCCACCCCCTCACCCACCCCTTACTCCGTCCACACTCCAGCTAAACAATTCCCTTGTTGTCCAATGTTTACATCATAAACTCAATATGTTAAACATTATTGCAAAGATACAGATTAACACCCCCCCCCCTCCATTTCTCGGTTCTTTCCGTTTTGTTTTGTTTCAGTCTTGACTATCTTACTTGCATATCGAGCACTTAATCCTCTATCATTTTCTATATTTAGCATTAATTTTCATTCATATAATTAAAACAAATAAAAACACGTATTCGCTAATAGTAGAATTTAAAGGCAAGACGAAAACCCCCCAAAACCTGCAATGAATCAAGACTGTGACAGGGGGTGTTGATCTGCATTTTTGAGTTACGAACATAGGGGTAAGACGGGGTAAAAAGCCCATGGGCGGGTAAGAAGCCCATGCCAATTATCTCATGAAATAAAGCAGTCCAAATGTGCCCATGAGACGAGTGTTATTAATGCTTAGCGTTCGTCTCATGGGCAAATGTGACTGAAACCGCTTTATTTCATGAGATAATTGGCATGGGCTTCTTACCCGCCCATGGGCTTTTTACCCCGTCTTCACCTATATCCCAACGTACCTACATCATGCTTCCACCCGATATAAATAAAAACAAATGACACAGTAGGCAAAGGGAAACGAAATTGGGTTCATTTTGTAATGCTCACTACTGAAAACAAAAGTCCATAGATTCAGATATGATTATGATACAAGAAATCAAGTCAGAGAAAAGCATGAGGGGGGGGGGGGGGGGGGGGGGGGGGGGGGGGGTAACCCAAAAGGGTGCATTTTGGCAAATGACGATTTGGGCGCATAGCCCAAATGAGCGCGGGTCACGTGGTCGTATCCCATACGAGCGCGTATCTATCCTACAGCAAGGCCGATATACGTATATCCAGAAAAGAGCGCATCTCAATCATAATTCTTTCATTTCGAAATCTACGAGAAAACCCTAACCCTGACCCTAACCTAACGTGGTGATGTGTTGAATCGTGGACACGCGCGCTTATGGGATACGAGAAACTGCTAATAGACTAGAAAACACGCGCTCATTTGGTCCATAAAAAACGCACCTATTTGGGCTATAAAACGCGCCTATATGGGCTATAAAACGCGCTTATCTGGACCATCAAAAACGCGCCTATATGGGCTATAAAACGCGCCTATATGGGCTATAAAACGCGCTTATCTGGGCCATCAAAAACGCGCCTATATGGGCTATAACACGCGCTCATATGGGCCATCAAAAACGCGCCTATATGGGCTATAAAACGCGCCTATATGGGCTATAAAACGCGCTTATCTGGGCCATCAAAAACGCGCCTATATGGGCTATAACACGCGCTCATATGGGCCATCAAAAACGCGCCTATATGGGCTATAAAACGCGCCTATATGGGCTATAAAACGCGCCTATATGGGCTATAAAACGCGCTTATATGGGCCATCAAAAACGCGCCTATATGGGCTATAACACGCGCTCATATGGGCCATCAAAAACGCGCCTATATGGGCTATAACACGCGCTCATATGGGCCATCAAAAACGCGCCTATATGGGCTATAAAACGCGCCTATATGGGCTATAAAACACGCTCATATGGGCTATGCGCTGTTTTGGGATTCTCCGAGCATGAGAAAGAAATGGAGTTTGTTCTTTATATTGATAATGCTGTGGACTGGACTGAAGGAAAAGTAACAATTCCACTACACAGGATAATGGTGAACCTTTGACCTTTTATACCGGAAACAACTTAAAAGTGTAAACTACACAAACAATTTGCAACACGATAAATACACGATAATATATTTTTTTTATAGAAATGAAACACACCGTGTCATTTTTGTATCACATCACCCAAATCATATATTACTATATGTTAGCGCCGTGCAAATGATAATTATTGTCCTATTATTTTTTTCCATTCACATCATTACGAAAGATCTTTCGCGGCCTCGGTTACGGGCGATATGACTTTAACAAACATCGTGATATGATAAGATGTACATGAAGCAAATATTAATTATTATGTACAACATCTTATGTCTTCAGACATGATTTAAGACATGGAGCGTGATTGAGAGAGAGAGAGAGAGAGAGAGAGAGAGAGAGAGAGAGAGAGAGAGAGAGAGAGTTTTATTCAGAGAGAGAGAGAGAGAGAGAGAGAGAGAGAGAGAGAGAGAGAGAGAGAGGAAACACAGGAAGTTTTATTCAGAAAGGCCTTTGGCCCCCTGTGAGAGATATTTGACAGAGAGAGAGAGAGAAAGACAGAAAGAGAGAGAGAGAGAGAGAGAGAGAGAGAGTTTATTTTGAAAAAAACATAGATTTTAGGAAGAGCGTATTCTTCCAATCTGTCCTGAGAGAGAGAGAGAGAGAGAGAGAGAGAGAGAGAGAGAGAGAGAGAGAGAGAGAGAGAGAGAGAGAGAGAGAGAGAGAGAGAGAGAGAGAGAGAGAGAGAGAGTTTATTTTGAAAAAAACATAGATTTTAGGAAGAGCGTATTCTTCCAATCTGTCCTTGAGAGAGAGAGAGAGAGAGAGAGAGAGAGAGAGAGAGAGAGAGAGAGAGAGAGAGAGAGAGAGAGAGAGAGAGAGAGAGAGAGAGAGAGAGAGAGAGAGAGAGAGGAGAGAGAGAGAGAGAGAGAGAGAGAGAGAGAGATTATTTTGAAAAAAATAAAGACTTTAGGAAGAGCGTATTCTTCCAATCTGTCCTTGAAATAGAGAAAGAGATAGAAAGAGAGAGAGAGAGAGAGAGAGAGAGAGAGAGAGAGAGAGAGAGAGAGAGAGAGAGAGAGAGAGAGAGAGAGAGAGAGAGAGAGAGAGAGAGAGAGAGTTAGAAGAGAAAAAAACAAAAAAAACGAAAGAAAGCACCATTCCAGGGATAGGGATGATACAGGAGGAGGAGAGATGGCCCATTCAATGAGGAAACATCGTATGGCAGATCAATAGGAAAGAGAAGCAAATGCGCGAGAAAGAAATGGGTTTATTGACCCTTTCACCGCCAAAGTTGCATTTTAGCACCACAGTGACTTAACACCTATCCCACTAAAAGGCATCGAATTGGGGTCTATTATTCCTATTGTCGTAGCTTTGGGAAGTAAGGATAGACCTTAATTTATATATGTCACAGAAGACTCCCCAATACCGCGGATGGATTTTGTTCTCTACCCAGGTAAATTTAATGGAAAGTTTTGGCTGAAATACGGCTGGCGGTGAAAGGGTTAAGGAAAAGGTTGGGATGAATGGGGGGTGGGGAGCCCCGAGGGGGGGGGAGGGAGGGGTAGGGAGAATGATATAAGAGAAAAAAGGACACATTCAGAGACAAAAAATATCAAACACCTAACACGAAAAGAGAAAGTCTTAGCGAGCCCCAGTCATTTTCTTTGTACCTGAATTAACAAAAAAACTAAAGAAAATCCATTCATATTTTTGCTTAGATATTGATGTTGACAAGATCTAAATCATGTCATATAGTGATATACTCTTTTGCAAGACAGTCAGACAAACAGAACGACCAGAAAAGAATGTTATCGTCCCTCGAACAATGAACAGGGTCCCACTGGTTAGACTTTCTTTGATGACTCGACGGTGTAAAGGCCTGTGTTTTTGTGTGTAAAAGCTCCACAATAATGAGACTTACATGGCAAGAATGTGGACACGAATTGTGACGGTACTCAAAGGCTTGAAGTTAGAATTCTTGCTTGTATCACCAAGAACAAAAGTGTTTCCTTCACCGCTCTCGCGACCAATAAGAAAAAGGTTGTTTTTTCTCCAGCCTCCTTCCCCCGAAACTCCAAGCTAAGGATCTGAGTTGAGCAACATACTGAAAGACAGAAGAAAAAGAAGAAGAAGAGAAGAAGGAGGAGGAGGAAGACGAGGAGGAGGAGGAGGAGGAGGAGGAGGAGGAGGGCGAGTATGAAAAGAGAAAGAAAGAGGAGGAGAGATTTTGGCAAGAAATTGTTCGTACGCTCAGAGGCTAGAGTGCTCACCAGCCCTTAATTTTATGAAGTTCTACTAAAGCTTAAGTGGGAAACTAAGCGTTGTTACCCGGCCAGAGGACGTGGTTTTGCGATTGGTGTGTGTGTGTGTGTGTGTGTGTGTGTGTGTGTGTGTGTGTGTGTGTGTGTGTGTGTGTGTGTGTACGTGTGTGTGTGTGTGTGTGTGTGTGTGTGTGTGTGTGTGTGTGTGTGTGTGTGTGTGTGTGTGTGTGTGTGTGTGTGTGTGTGTGTGTGTGTGTGTGTGTGTGTGTGTGTGTGTGTGTGTGTGCATGTGTGTATGTGTGTCTGTGTGAGTGTCTGTGTATCGATTATCTTAAAAACTACTGTCTGGACATTGATTAAAATTGGCAGAGGGGTAGACAGCTTGAAAAGGAAGCTTCCTTTCGTTAATCAACACCGTGCTGACCTTGACCTTGAAGTTTGACCATGAAAACCGAAATTTCCTTCTTTGGGCTATGTAATTTCCCCCAGCTTTATTTCGTGAACTAGTGAACAGAATCGCTTCAACTTTTGTGTGGTGGTGTACCATGGTGCAAGGAAGTTTGTATAAAAGTTCAGCTGTATCTCGTGAACTAGTGAACAGAATCGCTTCACATTTTGGGCTATGTATTTTATGCGTTCTGTAAGGGTGGAAAGTGGTCTGTTTATCGGGTGGTGGGGGTGGGGGAGAGGACATAACTCTGGCCGGGTTTTCATTGTCACAATGCCTTGCTGCCGCTCGGCGATGCACTTACAATGCGTTGCTGCCGCTGGGCGATGCCCTTGTTACTTTCTAAACTCAGTAAACCGACTTACTTAATTTAGAAAGTAACAACGTTTAGCTTCCTACTTAAGCTTCATAAAATTAAGCACAGACCAAAAATGATCAAAACGGTACACGTTTATTCTTCTGATAGTTTAAGCACAAGAAAGGTTGCAGCCTCGTATTATCTTCTTCTCCTCCTCTTTAGGCAGCCAACTTCATCACGTCGAAGATTCTGCTGCACTTTAGGGGGTAGTACGAAAAAGAATGAAAATAGCAGCAAGGAGAGAGTAGGAGGTGAAATAAGATACTATGGGGAGAAGATGGAGTCCAAGATAGTCAGGGGGGTAATTTAAGAATTTTTATGAATACGCCATTCACTACGTAGAAGGATATTTATGAGGTAAAGTCGCAGAACCCTTCTTCTATGCACCTGTTTCAGCTTTCTTACTTCCGTCTTCCAAGTTCCCCCCCCAAAGAATGCTTTATGGCTTGTACCCACGTGTCGTCATATCCGGCCACAAGGAGCGTGCCATATTATGGGAGACCGCCATCTTAGTCAGTAACTTTGTTTGAAAAATGCCAGATCGATGCTGTTTACACACAAATCTGACAAAGATGGCGACACTTCCGTTGGAAGGGTCGAGATGCGCACGCAGATGGGGGGGAGCCATATGCAAGAAAGATCCCAATCAAATTCTGGCGTCATTGGAATGGTAAAATCCCTGGAGGAAACTTTAGGACAACGTGAATGAGCGACGTGGGAGCAACGCCACTGTACGGTACGGCCCAGAAGATGGGACAGCAAAAATAAAACAAAACAAAACCTGTAGGACAGTGTAGGGATAAGAAGAAGAATGCAGGTAAATGTAGGAGGTAGAGAATGAAACTGGGAAATGGGTTAAAAAAGGGGAGAAACAAAATAAGTGCCTAAAAAACCCCAAAGAAACCACGATTTTTTTTATGTAATTCAAGTCAAAGTAGGGTGAAGTAGGGCCATGTCGGAATGAAAAGGTTAAGTAGGAAAACGAACGAACGAACGAAATTTTATTTATACAGGGTAATGAGATAAGAATACATACATTTTTTACACCCATCCCTGAAAATGAAGATGGGTTGGAGAAGAAAGTCAACAACAGAACCATGAACATTTGGAAATGTACAATTAACATTATTATTGATATATAAGGGAATAAGTATAAGGACATCATCACAAACAGGGAAAGGAAAACGGTAGTGGCTAGCGTGCTGGTTGATCAGATGTGCCCTTAATATGAAGAAGACCCAGTTAAACTGTCGTGTAGAATACATGCAGTCCCTTTTCGGCGCCTTTAAAGACACCCCACGTCTCGTGTCAAAATCACGGTTTTCACGTGTTTTCCCTCTTATAGCTGGTAAGAAATCTTAAGAAATCTTCCTAGCATAAGAGGGAAGGTGACACGTGACGTCGGGGCTCTTTAAAATTCCACACAAACTCCATCGTTTTCACCATCATCAGTCAAGTTGGTAGTTTATCTTTTCCAAGAAACTGAACGGACGCCAAGCTAGAAAGCCTTGCGTTCTGTTCTAAACAGTTCTTCGTGGAGGAAGGAGATCACCCCATCCCCCCGCGGTCGCGTGCGCCGTCACGTGCAGCCGATCAGCTGAGAGCTGAGCACCAATCAGGAGCGAAGAAAGGATGACGTCACGAGCCACGGCACCAACCACAGGGCAGCTAATAGGGTCGAGGAAGAGCAGTGACAGCGTAATGACGCGCCTGAAACAACAGAGAAAAAACCCAAAACCCAACCACCGCTTGTCACTATCAGTATCACTCAGCTTATTTGTAAGAATTTAGGTTTTTTTCTGGTATAATAATAATAAT
>CM065701.1:31315192-31323796 GCA_017654935.2 Phymorhynchus buccinoides
GGGGGAAAAGCAAATGGAGCACAACCGACTAACTCCATATCCACGGCGCCGACTAAACGACCGTAGACGCACTAACCCCCATCTTTTTTTTCCAGTACTCGTACTCTATGCTGCATTTCATGAAGCCATCAAGAGGGTATTATGGCCAACTTTCTGGTTGCTTACTTTGTTTTCCCCTTCCGAGCCTTCAGATGTGAAACCCATTTCTCAAGGTTGTTACCAACCGCGATCGTAGAGAGCGAATTGGTAATGTTTTCACTCGTGTCTGAGGCGGACTATGTTTGTATGTATCCTCTCTAGCGTTTGAACGGATGGACTTAGGGTGCTCACATTTTGCATGCGGGTAGGTAGTAGGAAGATCGAGGCCAAGTTCGATAATGAAGGTTATGGGTCAAAGGTCAAGGTCACTGGAGCCGAATAACGCTGCCGCGCGGTATCCTCTCTAACGTTTGAACGGATAGACTAAGGATGCTCAAATTTTGCATGCGGGTAGGTAATGGAGAGATCTAGGCCAAGTTCGATCATGAAGGTCATGGGTCAAAGGTCAAGGTCACTGGAGCCGAAAACGCTGCCGCGCGGTTGGTGATTTAGCGTCTTAACGCTCTAGTTCATTGTATTTATTATAGACCTATAGTATACAGCTTTGTCCTTTGAGACTGTCCGGGCAGTCATTCACGTATTCATCATACAATTATGATAAGATGTAAACAAACAAAAATCAACAAACAAACGAATGAGCGAGCGAACAAACAAACAAAAATACCACCCCCAAAATAATGATACTTTAACTGTCCACAACAAACAACAACAAAACATTCATAATGTTTGAAGGAATCCTACAACTTAATACACACACAAAAAGAGAGGGGGAAAAAAAGAAAAAGAAAATGACGAATAAACACAGGCGAACGAAAAATGGTGTTTTACGTCCTCTCGGTCTGGAACAGACACACACATATGGGATATTTGTAGATACAAAGATGGTGGGAACAATACTGGAGGCAATGCCCGGAGGCAGTGCAACACCAGTAAAGTCCCGATTTTTTTTAACAATACAGATAGGTGTAGCAGTAACCACGCCTCGGTTAAAACTCATCGGCTGTGGTACCGCCACAATTTGTAGTATGAAATAAGCACAGGCAAGAACTGAACACCCCTTTAATCTCATAAACACAGGCAAGAACTGAACACCCTTTTATCTCATAAACACAGGCAAGAACTGAACACCCTTTTATCTCATAAACACAGGCAAGAACTGAACACCCTTTTATCTCATAAACACAGGCAAGAACTGAACACCCTTTTATCTCATAAACACAGGCAAGAACTGAACACCCTTTTATCTCATAAACACAGGCAAGAACTGAACACCCTTTTATCTCATAAACACAGGCAAGAACTGAACACCCTTTTATCTCATAAACACAGGCAAGAACTGAACACCCTTTTATCTCATAAACACAGGCAAGAACTGAACACCCTTTTATCTCATAAACACAGGCAAGAACTGAACACCCCTTTTATCTCATAAACACAGGCAAGAACTGAACACCCTTTTATCTCATAAACACAGGCAAGAACTGAACACCCTTTTATCTCATAAACACAGGCAAGAACTGAACACCCTTTTATCTCATAAGCACAGGCAAGAACTGAACACCCTTTTATCTCATAAACACAGGCAAGAACTGAACACCCTTTTATCTCATAAACACAGGCAAGAACTGAACACCCTTTTATCTCATAAACACAGGCAAGAACTGAACACCCTTTTATCTCATAAACACAGGCAAGAACTGAACACCCTTTTATCTCATAAGCACAGGCAAGAACTGAACACCCCTTTTATCTCATAAGCACAGGCAAGAACTGAACACCCTTTTATCTCATAAACACAGGCAAGAACTGAACACCCTTTTATCTCATAAGCACAGGCAAGAACTGAACACCCTTTTATCTCATAAACACAGGCAAGAACTGAACACCCTTTTATCTCATAAGCACAGGCAAGAACTGAACACCCTTTTATCTCATAAGCACAGGCAAGAACTGAACACCCTTTTATCTCATAAACACAGGCAAGAACTGAACACCCTTTTATCTGAATAAGAATTATGAATGACGTTTCTAGCACCATCGGCGAATACATTCGCCCAGTACATCACTCTACACACAACACCACCACTAAATGCAAAGACACTCACTGCCAAGTACCCTGCCATGTGTTTGTCTATTTTTGAGAGCTTATGTCAGTGAGTTTTCCGTTAAAGCAACGCATGCGCACTATGAAAAAAACCACCCCGTTACTCTCCTTTCGTCGGTTGAAATGCAACGGACAACCAAGAAGGTTAAAAAAATACATGGCGCGGGCTAGAAGAGGTTTTTGAGTTCACACATCATGTCTGTTAAAAAGCCTTGTTCATAGCTTTCTTTTAGGAGGATGGAAGTTCAGCTTAGCGTCGCGTATCGGCTTTCGCCATGTACGACGGGCTGAACAAACCAACCAGGGTATAAACAAAAATTTATGTTCCTGAATCACTGTCTTAGCCAAAAGGCCGAGAAGCGATCAGAATTAACAATTGGCTTGGCTTTCTTTTACAACTCAGTAAACTTATTTATGAAGACAAAGATAGATTGAATGAATGTTGATTTGTTTGTGCACTGATTCTCTCCACCACTGTTGTTTGCGTACAGTATGAGTGATGGTCATAATATAGGTAAGTCCTGGGTCATTCTTTTTTCTTTGAGGTCTGTCTCAATGTGACTGTTGTTTATACTTTGCTAGGCGACTTGGTGCCGAAAATAACTTTGGTGAAGGGAGTTAATTACAGAGAGAGTTACCTTTCTTTACTTTACTATTATTTATGTAGGCCTAGTACGCATAGATTAGCAAACAGACAAACAAACGGACAGGCAGACAACCAAAAAAGTAACAACAAAACAAAGATACTTTGCAGTGGCAACCCCCTCCTTCCAACAAAACACACACACGGAAAACCAAGAAAACGATAACAACTAACTAACAAACAAGTGTGTTGCCGAGCGGTAGCAAAGTCCCCTCGCGCATTGACTTTGACCTTGATGGATATTCAATCATCGGAATCACCCTAAGCCAATGCAAAGAAGCTTCTAATTGTCTCTAGAAAGTGTGGTAGTAGAAAAGTGCCTACAAATGGTCCGGTAGAAAAACACAACTGTGTTGACCTTGACCATGACCTTGAGCTTCATAAGCACCCAAAAGCCACCAGGCAAAGAACAACATTTAAGAAGAAAAAAGAAAACACAAAAAAACACAAAACAAAAACCAGAAAACAAAACAAAAACTATAACGGTGATGACTTTGATCTTGACCTTGACCTTATTGGGTACCCAATCTTTATAATGATCATAAGTCAATGCACCCACATACCAGGTCTAAATACCGTAAGTCTAACGATACGAAAAACATGGCCATAAGAAGATAATTTCTTACATCTTCAAGGTCATACGACAAGGTCAAGGTCAGCATGGTCCGAGTTCTTATCAGAAATTATTTGCGAGCAGCGATGGACCACCGCTTCAAATGTGAAGCGATTTCGTCCAGTGGTTCACGAGATCAGAGCCTTGGGGTTCGAACCCCCATAATTCACATGCACGCATGGCACAGACCCACCACAGAGGGACAGACAAATTCAATAGTATGATATCATAGCTCATTTGGAAGGAAAACGATCTGAAAAAAAACAACCAAACTGCACTGAAATATGTTAAAAAAAACTTGGCCTGACATTAACGATTACATGTTTTGACGTTTGAACCCCGTAAAGGACCAGCTCACACGTCCACTACAAACGAAAATCCCGCACGCAGCCCCCGCAACGACTGTGCGATGCGATTCGATCACGTGGTCTCTAAGAACAAAATGTGATTTCGCGCTTCGAGACCACGTGATCGAATCGAATCGTACAGTCGCGCAATTTTAGTGGACTGTGTGGCTGGCCCTTTACGGGCATGATCTTGACCTTGGAATATTAAACTACAACAATGGGTCCATAGCTAATATTTACTAACGAGATCATTAGGGGAAGACGGGGTAAAAAGCCCATGGGCGGGTAAGAAGCCCATGCCAATTATCTCATGAAATTGAAGCAAATTTCAGTCACATTTTGCCCATGAGAGACGAGTGTAATGTTTAGCATTCGTGTCATGGGCAAATTTGACTGAAATTTGCTTTATTTCATGAGATAATTGGCATGGGCTTCTTACCCGCCCATGGGCTTTTTACCTCGTCTTCCCCTATACCCAAATTGATTGAAACAGATTGAGTAGTTTTCAAGAAAGCGCGCACAGACGGACGGCACTCACGGACGCACGCCGCACGCACTGACGGAAGGACAGACAGAGACAAAAACAATAGTCCCCAAGCTTCGCTCGGGGACCCCCAAAACATTATGTGCATGGGACCCGCCTGAGTGAAAATAGGGTTTTACGCCCTCTTCGGCCTTGTGTGGTGCATTTGTAAATACAAAGATGGTGGGAACAATACTGGAGGCAATGCCCAGAGGCAGTGCTAAACCAGTAAAGTCCCGATTTTTTTCAATAATACAGTATATGTGCAGCAGTAACCACGCCTCGGTTAAACCTCATCGGCTATGGTACCACCACGAGTAAGTATATTTATGTGTAGAGTGGATGGAGCCGCTTTTTTACTTCACTACTTTTACAGGTGGGTGGGTGGGAGGTGGAACTTTTGCGTGCACTGCATCAGTTGCAGCTAGCTCCTCACTTTAAAAGTAAAACAACGCCTCCTATGTGTTTCAAATCTTCTGAAGTTTCTCTGTGTGCTAGTGCACACTGGCTTTTCCTCCGCTCTCTGAGTCATTTAGCAGCAGTATGGACGATTTTTCCATTCAGGTGAACAGTCCAAATACATTGCGTGTTCTGCAAGGGACAGGATGGGACCTAGTTTGTTGGTTGTTGTTTTTCCCACCTGTTTTCCTTTTTTTTCCTTCGCTTCTTCATTGATGATCACTGGGGAATCTCTTTCATGGCTTTATTTGAAATTCAACACGAAACACGCAGAGACAAGCTGACAAGAGAGTGACACGTACAGATTAATGAATATATGCTTCACGTCCCTTACGGGTGACCCTTAGTACACTTGTGGGAATTTGACACGTACACCACAGAACCTCGTTGCCACTAACATTTCACTCTGCAACTTACTACGTCTCCCCCCCCCCCCCCCCCCCTTTCTTACGCAATTTCGACGGACGGAAGTGGAGAGAACAAGCGAAGAAAGCAACCGCAAAAATACGTCTCAGTTTACCAAAGCATGAACATGTAAAAAACATTCTTACCTTACAACTCCATTTATCTCCCTTATCCACCTAACCCGCCCCCCTCACCCCCTTCTGACCCCCACTAATACTCCCTCGAGTTTCTACTTGACAGTTTCTGCTATGTTAGTTAGTATTAGGTTTAACGTAAATCCCAGGTTACTGAACCTGAAATCTGTTTGAAAGGGCCACCCTGACGGATTGTTTTTGTACGAAACTCATCCAGATCACCAGGAAAACACCCAGTATCGGAGATTGCAACACTCACTTTGCTTGCTCTGGTTTCCTAGAAATCAAACCGTCACAATCTCGGCGATTCCTCCTTGGCGAAAGTGCTGGAAGTCAAATTCTTTCAGTGAAAGTCATGTGCCTTTCTTTTCTAATGGCCGCCTGAGTCGCTTAGACCTTAAATCACGAAATGTCCACAATACAAGACTTTTTATTTACAGTTTACCAAAGGGAATTTCGCTCACAACAACGGAAATAGCTCCTTTTTTTTTCTTTTTTTTTTTATACTGCACTACAAAGAAGAAAAAAGCTTCAACCACAATGAGTGGCCTCCACCCACCCCATCCAAAATGGCTACTTCTCTCTCCGGCATCTCCGCCAAGGAGGAATCGCCGTTTTGACGGTTTGATTTCCAGGAAACCAGAGCAAAGTGAGTGTTCCGATCTTGAAAAAGGCTGTTTTTCTGGTGATCTCGACGTGGGTTTTTTTTGCAAAAACTCATCCGTCAGGGTACCCCTTTAAGGAAACCCTGGTAGGATGGGCGTGTGCGTGTGTGTAATCATGAGTACGTGTTAGACACAAGTCAAACACAGGGAATCGTATGTATAAATTATGACTAAAGTCCCCCCCCCCCCCCCCACCCCGGCCCCCACCCCCGCCCCCCCCCCCCCCGCCCCCCCCCCCCCCCCCAAAAAACGACTGGCTGTTTAGCTCAATTTCACGTACTAATCCCCGTTTTAACTGTCTAACACGCACTCGTGACTACAAGGCCAGGAAATTTAACCCCCCTCTCTAATCCCTCTTTGCTGGTGGTTGTCACCCCCCCCTTCCTGAACGTAAGTTTTCTTGTGGCTTATCTAATAATCCTGGTTTGTTCTCTTTTGTACTAACGTTTTCTCATTAACAATACTTCTTCCTTTTTTCTTTTTCTTTTTCTTTTAGGAATACCGGCCGGGGGAAATAAGCTAAGGCCTCGTACACAGTTCATGCGGAAATCCCATGCGCAATCCCGCCGTAAATAAGTACAAGAAAGAAGGGTGAACATTTACCCGCGCAATCTGTTTGAAAGCACTTCCCTTCTTTCTTTTACTTAATTACGGATTGCGCACGGGTTTTCGCACGGAATCTCCGCATGTATGTGTACGTACCCTTATTCTTATTCAGGAGAGAGAGAGAGGGGGGGGAGAGAGAGAGAGAGAGAGAGAGAGGGAGAGAGAGAGTGGAGAGAGAGAGAGAGGGGGGGGAGAGAGAGAGAGAGAGAGAAGAGAAGAGAGAGGGGGGGGGGAGAGAGGATGGAGGGGGGGGAGAGAGGAGAAGAGAGAGGAGCTTCTAGAGAGAGGAGAGAGGAGGAGAGAGAGAAGGAGAGGAGAGGGAGTGAGAGGGGGGTAGAGAGAGAGAGAGAAGAGGAGAGAGAGGAGAGCTAGAGTTAGCTAGAGAGAGAGAGAAGAGAGAGAGGAGAGAGAGAGAGAGGGACAGCAGATTAAGAGAGGATCTCAGAGACCAGACTGTATGATGATGATTCAAAGTTGGTCGCATGTTGTGTTTCTTCCAGGTCCTGATTCAGAGCAGAGGCAGAAACAATAATAAAAAAAGAAAAGAGTACTCGTAAATTTTTAATTGACAGAGAGCGTGGAGAGGAGAAAAACATAATTGGGGTAATGGAGGAGTGAATTAAAGCAGACCACCCCTTCTTCCATTCACCGTACACACACACCACAAACTATCACAGCGCAGACACCCAACACCAACACACACAAATACACCGACGCCTCGCGCGCGCACATGATACACTCACGTACAGACACGCACACACACACACAGGCACACCCACACACACACACACCCACACTACACACACAGACCACACACACACACACCACAACACAAACACACACATAGACACACACACATATCACACACACACACACACACACACGCGCACTCCGACGTCACGCACTCCACGCTGCGGTTCGCGTACACACCAAACACAAAATATCACACACAGACACATACACAGACACCACACACACATACATCAACAAACACACACACACACACACAAAAAAACTTGACGGTAAATATTGCCTTCAAGTCCATAACCCCGCCAAAATCGACTTTAAAAATGTAGAAGTACCAGGGGGGGGTTTGCGTACCCCTCTCAATGATTGCAAACAATGCCGCAAGGCATGACGGGATTGTCTCTGACAATCTCTAAAACGATTTTCGAAGGGGTGTGGGTGGAGGTGAGGGGGGGGGGGGGTTTGTAAACGCGCGTACCCAACCAACGCGCAGACCTGTTATGTAGCTCTAATAATGATATTAAAAACCCCCCCCAAGTTACACTTGCGTCATGCAATAAATAAGGTATGGAAACGATATCCCCTCGGATATGATTCTTATCAACTTAGTAACGGATGCTCTTTACTGGAATGGCTTGTACCCACGTGTCGTCATATCCGCCACAAGGAGCGCTCCATAGTATGGGAGCCCGCCATCTTAGTCCTTACCTTTGTTTGAAAAATGCCAGATCGATGCCTGTTTTACACACAAATCTGACTAGATGGCGACACTTCCGTTGGAAGGGTCGAGATGCGCACGCAAGGTGGGGGGGGGAGGGGGGGGGGGGGGGGGGGGGGGGGGGGGGGGTTGGCATTTAAACGAAAAATGAGGCAAATGACACATTAAAAGAAACGACTAACTTACCCAGAGCGGAATAATTCACAGCAATCTTAATTAGATCGCACACAGCTTCTGGTCTTTAAAAGATCCACCAGATGACGTGTCAAATCACGGGTTTCACGTGTTTCCTTATAGCTGGAAAGAAATCTTGTTTTGACCAGGTCTGACTCAATGTTAAATGCCCCACATTCAAAACGAAACAACATTTTAAAGAGGCAGCCTCAATGGAAGTTGGGGAAAAGTTTGTATGTGGGTAAAAGCTACCCAGAAAAAACAAGGGAATTTAATCGTGGTGCGTCAGTGTGTATTGAAGGGCCGCTACAGTCCACTAAACTCGCAGACTGTCTATGCTTTATAATGAATCTTATTTTTATTTTTT
>CM065701.1:31324296-31354296 GCA_017654935.2 Phymorhynchus buccinoides
GCCGTTTGCAAGTTATTCAATATTAAAATGTGGCCAAATTTGGCCATTTTTGTTCCCACTTCCGGCTTGGTTCTATACCGGAAGTGTTGCAAAGCTACTCTTTAATAAATACTGAAAATATGAATCCATTCGGTCCAGCTGTTTGTGAGATATTCACGTTTAAAATTGGGATAAATGTTGCCATTTTGTGGGCAAAATTTCTGCCAAAATATCGCCAATCGGTTTAATATTGTACATATGGCATTAAAATAGTGTCCTCCAACTTTCCTGTAAATTTTAGCAAAATCGGTTAAAAACCAAGAAATCCCGCAAATGGAAAACAACGAATTTGAAACAACCCAATTTACAAAAAAATTAATAACTTCCAAATTATTTAACAGATCATCAACAAACTCCTTTCAGACCTTGGTTAACATAAGGGCTACAATATCCAATAGATATTTTTATGACGTCATTTCCAGTTTGTTTTCTTTTCGTGAACACAAATGTACCTACAGGTTTCCAGCCAGAGGATTTCCAGTTGGTACTTCCGGTTCGGAAATATACCGGAAGTGTTGGAAATTAACAGTCTAGCATTCGGTCCAGCTGTTTTCGAGATAATACAGTTTGCAATTTCGGCAATTTCGCGGTTTTTCGGCAATTTTCGGCGAAATCATTTAATATTGCGAAATTCGCAATTCCTTAGTGGCCCGCAACTTTCCTGAAATTGTCAGCCCAATCGGATAAGAAAATAGGGGAAAAAAGAAAAAAACCCACTTACAAATGCAATAGTATTGCCGTATTGCAGTACCTCCAGGATCGACCCACTATCTTTACTATATAAATGTCCCGTATGTACCTGAACCAGGTCGGAGGACGTGAAACACATTTTGTTACCTAAGGCATTTAAAGAGAAGACGGACGTTAAAGGCAATTCCTTAACAGTGAATGTATTGCAATACTTACTGCAGGATGTTATTTCTGTCTTATTTCATTCTGTTTGGACTACAGTGGAACCTCCCTTATAAGACCTCCCATTATAAGACTCCCTCCCATATAAGACCTACCTCTCTGAGACACTGCCCTTCTTTGTAAGCATCAAAAGTATCTCCCTTATCAGACCTCATTTTGGATGCTTTTTTGAAGGTCTTATAAGGGAGGTTCCACTGTACCACCCCCTTTCAATATGGTGGCCGGCCGTGGCCTTTGCTTGAATAAAACATGATCGTTATCGTTGCTTACTCCTACCCAATCACACTCACTCACTTCCTTGCTCGCTCACTCACTCACTCACTCACTCACTCATTCACTCACTCACTCATTCGCTCTCTCACTCGCTCACTCACTCGCTCACTCACTCGCTCACTCACTCATTCACTCACTCATTCACACTCACTCACTCATTCACTCACTCACTCGCTCACTCACTCATTCATTCACTTTTCACTCACTCACTCACTCATTCACTCACTCACTCGCTCGGCTCATTTCACTCACTCACTCACTCACTCATTCGCCCACTCACTCACTCATCACTCACTCACTCACTCACTCACTCACCATTTCCAGTGTGTTTGTGGTGACTGTTGTTGCGGCCCCCCTCTCCTCCCCCTTCCGTGGTGGTCACAGTCACCTCCCCCGTCACATCGTACGACCCCTCCTTCTCCTCCTCCCCGCGCTCCCCCCATCCCCCTCCTCCACCACCACCACCGTCGGCCCCAACGACGACCCTGACGACGACGACGACGATAACTCTACAACAGGTTTGGAAGTTGTTGCAGTAGTAGTATTACTAGTATTAGCACCGAAGGGTACCACGTCGACCTCGACATCTACGTCTTTATCAGAGGAGGCTAGGGTGAGCTTCTGCAAGGTCTGCAGCTGCTGGATGGTGAGCACGCAGTTGTGCGGGGAGTGGAAGTACATCTTGTAGATCTCCGTCACCCGGTGGAAGCACACGGGTACGTGGCCGGCCACGCAGCGCCACAGCTCGTACAGCGACCTGCAACCGAACCAAACAAGAAAAGCCTAAATGTTACAAAGAGCGATAACTTCGCAGCCTATTCAATACCAGCCTTTGCAAAAGAATGAAGCCAGTGAAGAACATGCATTATCTCTATGAGGAGTCGAAAGAGAGAGAGAGAGAGAGAGAGAGAGAGAGGAGAGAGAGAGAGAGAGAGAGAGAGAGAGAGAGAGAGAGAGAGAGAGAGAGAGAGAGAGAGAGAGAGAGAGAGAGAGAGAGAGAGAGAGAGAGAGAGAGAGAGAGAGAGAGATATGCAGGACCACTGTGATCAAGATTGCACATTGCGCTATATCCTTGGAATGATTTCTTCTCTTACATTAAGATACCGGCTCCGGATATAATCATAATAAAAGAGGGGGAGGGGAGAGAGAGAGAGAGAGAGAGAGAGAGAGAGGAAGAGAAGAGAGAGAGAGAGAGAGAGAGAGAGAGAGATAGATAGTTAGAGAGAGAGAGAGAGAGAGAGAGAGAGAGAGAGGAGAGAGAGAGAGAGAGAAGAGAGAGAGACATACAGATATAAAGAGAGAGAGAGAGAGAGAGAGAGAGAGAGAGAGAGAGAGAGAGAGAGAGAGAGAGGCAGATATAAAGAGAAAGAGAGAGAGAGAGAGAGACAGAGACAGAGACAGAGACAGACAGAGACAGACAGAGACAGAGAGAGACAGAGAGAGACAGAGACAGAGACAGACAGATCTGCCTATTTGAGGAGTTGGCAACTGTACTGTGTACGCCTGACGTAAATAGATATGACTGGTTTGCGTGATATAGAATTATTTTATCTTTCAATATTCTACACCTCAACACCTATGAAGCACACGCCCTGCCCAAAGCTGCACTGCCGTCGGGGCTCAGGCCTGTTTATCGTCAGGGCGTGTAATCATGAGTGCATCTTAGACAGTCAACACGGGTAGTAGTAGGAGGCTATGTAGTAAATGAGAGCTGTAGCCCAGCCTGCCGGAATAGCCGGAATAGCAGCTTCCCCTTCGGGTAGGTACTGTTTTACCCTGGGTGGGTTTTTTCCCCCGCCCTGTCAGGACGAAACGAACCATCATCAACCCCTCAGTGGCAGTATCATTTTTGCCCTGTCAACCCATCGGCCCATGAGGAGGCTGTGGGCTAACCACACACTGGCGTAGGAACGGGGGGGGGGGGGGCAGGGGGGACAGCTGCCCCCCTGGCTTCGAGGAGGGGGGGCAGACGTATCTCTCTGTCCCCCAAAAATTTATAACGGCAAAACCCCCCAAAAAACCCACAGAAAGGACACAAGGAAACGAAAGAGTTAATAGTCTCAGCCCATTCACTACACATTGCTGTCATAGACTTGGTACTGCATCAAAGATGGATTTGAGGGGGGTTACAGGGGTTCCACCCCCTCAGACAAAAAATGGAAAGAAAAAGAGGAAGACAAATTGTAGTTCCATGCTACAGTTATTCTCTCACGAGAAGCCTTGATTGCATCTTTTACATTCAAATTATCATCAGCTTCTGGGAGGCAATCCACCCAGACCCATCACCCCACCCCAACTGACCACTTGGAGCTACCCCCTCCCCTCTTCCATGACTGGCTGATCCGCCCCAAACATGGTTGTATTTTTATGCTTTTTTGTTGTCTCCTTTCAATTCACATCATGTTTTATTTCATTCATAGATTTTTTTATATAATTGATTATGATTATGTTTAAAAATAACAATAATAAAGTATTTTTGTAGGATTTACTAAGTCATGTAATTTAACCTATCCATCCATTCGTTTTGTCCGTGCGCTAGCGCCCCCCCCCCCCCCCCCCCCGTTTGTTGGCAATCCTGACCCCCACCTGGCTTGAAAACGTTCCTACGCCACTGACAAGCCAAACAAATTCCCACGTCGAGAGAGAAAAGAAAGTAGATAACAAAAAGCCAGTAAATTTAGCTCACTGCTTTCGTGGTGTGAACTCTCCAGAAAAACTAGTATAAGATTAAACCAAAAAACCAAAAAAGCAACAACAACAAACACCCCCCCCCCCCCCCCCATAAAAAAAGCAACAACAAAAAAACAACCCCCCCCCCCCTAAAAAAAAAGCAACAACAACAAAAACACCCCCCCCCCCTAAAACAAAAAGCAAAAAAAAGCAACAACAAAAACACCCCCCCCCCCCCCTAAAACAAAAAAAGCAAAAAAAAGCAACAACAACAAAAACACCCCCCCCATAAAAAAAAACCCAACAACAACAAAAAACACCCCCTCCCCCCCCAAAAAAAAGCCAAAAAAAGCAACAACAACAAAAAAACACCCCCCTCCCCCCCATAAAAAAAGCCAAAAAAAGCAACAACAACAAAAACACCCCCTCCCCCCCATAAAAAAAGCCAAAAAAAGCAACAACAACAAAAAAAGCACGGGTAATAGGAAGAATGGACAGAAGTGCAAGGTATCAAAGTGACAAGCTCACTAGTCATATATCACACAACAGCAGTGGTCCCTGGGGCATGCTATTCGTGTCTTCGGCATACTACTAGTTCTGGCTACATCTCACAGCAATACAGGCTGTCATCACCTACATGTAAATCAGATAAATGCTGGAACCTTCTTCTTCGATCGCTCAGACCAGCTTCCTGTCAATTATGAGCGCAGATGCGTCATTCTGCCGTTATGCGCCAAACTAAGAAATAGTTAGGCCCAGCACGTACAGTACGACTTCGGCCGGAGGAAATGTTTTTGAAAGTGTTTCTTCGTGAGAAGAAAAAAAAAAGGCAGGAGAATGGACCGGGAAAGGCAGAAAGATAGTAGATGACAGTAAGCAAAGGGAAAAGGCAGAGTCAAAGAGAGTGACAGATTAGAGGAAGTTACAAGCACAGAACTTCCAGAAAGTGAGGGAACTATTTATACAAAAGACCCCCCTGTATCCCCACGAGGGAGACCTCTTAGTATGTCCTTACCCCTTTTTGTTTTGTTTTATTGTTGAAAGCCCCGACAGTAGCCTTTTAATGGAGTCTTCTTCTTCTTCTTCTGCTTCTGCTTCTTCTTCTTCTTCTTCTTCCTCCTCCTCCTCCTCCTCCTCCTCCTCCTCATCATCATCATCATCATCATCATCATCATCTTCTTCTTCTTCTTCTTCTTCTTCTTCTTCTTCTTCTTCTTCTTCTTCTTCTTCCTCTTCATCATCATCTTCTTCTTCTTCTTCTTCTTCTTCTTCCTCTTCTTCTTCCTCATCATCATCATCATCATCATCATCATCATCATCATCTTCTTCTTCTTCCTCTTCATCATCATCATCTTCTTCTTCTTCTTCTTCTTCTTCTTCTTCTTCTTCTTCTTCTTCTTCATCTTCTTCTTCCTCTTCTTCTTCTTCTTCTTCTTCTTCATATCTTCTCTTCTCTTCTTCTTCTTCTTCTTCTTCTTCTTCTTCTTCTTCTTCTTCTTCTTCTTCTTCTTCTTCTTCTTCTTCTTCTTCTTCTTCTTCTTCTTCTGCGACAAAGGCTACAATGGGTACGTACGTATGTGTCCGTTTTCCAGTTTTCGGCACTGGTCTCCTCCGCTGCATTCAGCCGACACATTCCGATTTCCGAGGAGCTCAAAGGAGAAAACTATATAGAAGATTTTGTTGTTGTTAAAATTAAAAAAAGTGCAGGATAATGGGCCTAAAGATAGTAGATGACACAAAAGCAAGTCACAGAGAGAGAGAGAGAGAGAGAGAGAGAGAGAGAGACAGATTAGAGGAAGCTACAAGCACAGAACTTCCAGTAGGTGGGGGTGGGTGGGGGGGACTATTTGTACGGAAGACCCCCCGGTATCCCCACGGGTGTGTGTGTGTGTGTGTGTGTGGGGGGGGGGGGTAATAGAGTCAATGAACCAGACACGACTTGCTGATGATGTACAGTACACTCTTATTCTTACTGCGAGTCACACTGACAAAGGTAAAACAAATATATATTTACCATTCCCGTAGGCCTGTTACTAACATCAACGACAGAGAAGGAAAAAAAGTACGAACAACAACAAACGCATTAATATGAGGCCAAAAACCCCCCACAAAGATATATGTGGCAAAAGGCAAGTGACATCAAAGATGTTTTGTTCAGCCCAGTGTAGTGAGTACCGAGCTTCTTCTTCTTCTTCTTCTTATGCGTTCCCAGGCCATACGGCTATAGGGGAAGACGGGGTAAAAAGCGCATGGGCGGGTAAGAAGCCCACCCCAATTATCTCATGAAATGAAACAAATTGCAGTCTCATTTTGCCCATGAGACGAGCGTTAATGTCTAGCATTCGTCTCATGGGCAAATTTGACTGAAATTTTCTTTATTTCATGAGATAATTGGGGTGGGCTTCTTACCCGCCCATGCGCTTTTTACCCCGTCTTCCCCTAATGAGTAAGGTACGTATGTGTCCGGTTTTCAGTTTTCACTGGTCTCCCCGCTGCAAACAGCCGACACATTCCGATTTCGGAGGAGCTCAAAGGAGAAAAAAATTATTTGGAAGATTTGGTTTTGAACAAAACCCCAAAAGGCAGGAGAATGGGCCAATAAGTCAGAAAGATAGCAGATGATAGAAAGCAAATAAGGGAAAAGACAGAGTCAAAGAGCGTGACAGATTAGAGGATGTTACAAGCACAGAACTTCCAGAAGGTGGGGGAACTATTTTTTTTACAAAAGACCCCCCCGGTATCCCCCCGGTGAGATATGGGGCTTCAAAAGTCATGGGAATAAAGTAAACCGGGGGAAAAGCAAATGGAGCACAACCGACTAACTCCATATCCACGGCGCCGACTAAACGACCGTAGACGCACTAACCCCCATCTTTTTTTTCCAGTACTCGTACTCTATGCTGCATTTCATGAAGCCATCAAGAGGGTATTATGGCCAACTTTCTGGTTGCTTACTTTGTTTTCCCCTTCCGAGCCTTCAGATGTGAAACCCATTTCTCAAGGTTGTTACCAACCGCGATCGTAGAGAGCGAATTGGTAATGTTTTCACTCGTGTCTGAGGCGGACTATGTTTGTATGTATGTATCCTCTTTGAACGGATGGACTTAGGGTGCTCAAATTTTGCATGCGGGTAGGTAGTAGGAAGATCTAGGCCAAGTTCGATAATGAAGGTTATGGGTCAAAGGTCAAGGTCACTGGAGCCGAATAACGCTGCCGCGCGGTATCCTCTCTAACGTTTGAACGGATGGACTAAGGATGCTCAAATTTTGCATGCGGGTAGGTAATGGAGAGATCTAGGCCAAGTTCGATCATGAAGGTCATGGGTCAAAGGTCAAGGTCACTGGAGCCGAAAAACGCTGCCGCGCGGTTGGTGATTTAGCGTCTTAACGCTCTAGTTCATTGTATTTATTATAGACCTATAGTATACAGCTTTGTCCTTTGAGACTGTCCGGGCAGTCATTCACGTATTCATCATACAATTATGATAAGATGTAAACAAACAAAAATCAACAAACAAACGAATGAGCGAGCGAACAAACAAACAAAAATACCACCCCCAAAATAATGATACTTTAACTGTCCACAACAAACAACAACAAAACATTCATAATGTTTGAAGGAATCCTACAACTTAATACACACACAAAAAGAGAGGGGGAAAAAAAGAAAAAGAAAATGACGAATAAACACAGGCGAACGAAAAATGGTGTTTTACGTCCTCTCGGTCTGGAACAGACACATATGGGATATTTGTAGATACAAAGATGGTGGGAATAATACTGGAGGCAATGCCCGGAGGCAGTGCAACACCAGTCAAGTCCCGATTTTTTTTAACAATACAGATAGGTGTAGCAGTAACCACGCCTCGGTTAAACCTCATCGGCTGTGGTACCGCCACAATTTGTAGTATGAAATAAGCACAGGCAAGAACTGAACACCCCTTTAATCTCATAAACACAGGCAAGAACTGAACACCCTTTTATCTCATAAACACAGGCAAGAACTGAACACCCCTTTAATCTCATAAACACAGGCAAGAACTGAACACCCTTTTATCTCATAAACACAGGCAAGAACTGAACACCCTTTTATCTCATAAACACAGGCAAGAACTGAACACCCTTTTATCTCATAAACACAGGCAAGAACTGAACACCCTTTTATCTCATAAACACAGGCAAGAACTGAACACCCTTTTATCTCATAAACACAGGCAAGAACTGAACACCCTTTTATCTGAATAAGAATTATGAATGACGTTTCTAGTACCATCGGCGAATACATTCGCCCAGTGCATCACTCTACACCCCCCACTAAATGCAAAGACACTCACTGCCAAGTACCCTGCCATGTGCTTGTCTATTTTTGAGGCTTATGTCAGTGATTTTTCCCTTACAGCAACGCACGCGCACTATACCAAAAAAGTTACTCTCCTTTCGTCGGTTCAGATGCAACGGACAACCAAGAAGGTTAAAAACATACATGGCGCGGGCTAGAAGAGTTTTTTGAGTTCACACATCATGTCTGTTAAAAAGCCTTGTTAGTCCGTCACCAAGACGGACTATTGCGATGGGCTGGGTTGTTTTTTTTCCTCTTTTTTTTCTGTCTGTCCCAAGGATATCTCCCGAACCGCTTGACCGAATCGCGTCAAATTTTGTGTGAAGGTGTGCCTCCTTAATAGGAAGAGATCGGCGTAAACCATTTTGCCGTCGTGACCTTGACCTTGAAGTACGACCTTGAAAACCGAAAATTTGTTTTTAGCCATATCTCGGGCACCGATCAACATAGGATGTTGAAACTTGGTATGAAGGTGGTTTGGCTTATGCCCGTTCTGATGATGGCATACCGATCAAGGTCAAGGTCAAGGTCAAAAAGATCGCTGGAGCCTGAAAATCGGAGGGTCATTTTTTTCTCCTTCTGTCTGTCCCAAGGATATCTTTCGAACGGGTTGACCGAATCACGTCAAATTTTTGTGTGCTGGTGTGTCACCATGAGAGGAAGGCATCCGCGTAAACCATTTTGCCGTCGTGACCTTGACCTTGAAGTACGACCTTGAAAACCGAAAATCTGTTTTTAGCCATATCTCGGGCACCGATCAACATAGGATGTTGAAACTTGGTATGAAGGTGGTTTGGCTTATGCCCGTTCTGATGATGGCATACCGATCAAGGTCAAGGTCAAGGTCAAAAAGATCGCTGGAGCCTGAAAATCGGAGGGTCATTTTTTTCTCCTTCTGTCTGTCCCAAGGATATCTTTCGAACGGGTTGACCGAATCACGTCAAATTTTGTGTGCTGGTGTGTCACCATGAGAGGAAGGCATCCGCGTAAACCATTTTGCCGTCGTGACCTTGACCTTGGCGTACGACCTTGAAAACCGAAAATCTTTCAGGGGCCATAACTCCCACACCGTTAGTGTTAGAGTCTTCAAATTTGGCATGAAGGTACTTTGGCTTATGCCCGTTCTGATGGTGGCATACCGATCAAGGTCAAGGTCAAGGTCCGGGAGATCGGTAGGCCTTGAAAGTGGTAGGGGTCTACACATTGGGTTTTAAGCCATATTTTCCACATTGGTACTTGACAGAAGCGCTTCAGATTGTGTGTGGTACTGTATACCCTAGAGAAGAAAACATCCGAGCATACTACACATTGGGTTTTAAGCCATATTTTCCACATTGGTACTTGACAGAAGCGCTTCAGATTGTGTGTGGTACTGTATACCCTAGAGAAGAAAACATCCGAGCATAAATTATCACCATGCTGACCTTGACCTTGAAGTGTGACCTTGAAAACCGAAATTTCCTTCTTTGCGCTATATGTTTCTTCTTCAAGCTGTATCTCGTGAACTAGAAGACAGAATCCCTTCCAATTTTGTGTCAGGATGTGACACTCTACGGGGTGTCGCAAGTGCGTGGCATTGCTGGTGACGGACATGTCTGCCGCTCGGCGACGCCCTTGTTCATAGCTTTCTTTTAGGAGGATGGAAGTTCAGTTTAACGTCGCGTATCGGCTTTCGCCATGTACGACGGGCTGAACAAACCAACCAGGTTATAAACAACAATTTATGTTCCTGAATCACTGTCTTAGCCAAAAGGCCGAGAAGCGATCAGAATTAACAATTGGCTTGACTTTCTTTTACAACTCAGTAAACTTATTTATGTAGACAAAGATAGATCGAATGAATGTTGATTTGTTTGTGCACTGATTCTCTCCACCACTGTTGTTTGCGTACAGTATGAGTGATGGTCATAGGCAAGTCCTGGGTCATCCTTTTTTTTTTTAGGTCTGTCTCAATGTGGCTGTTGTTTATATTTTGCTAGGCGACTTGGTGCCGAAAATAACTTTGGTGAAGGGAGTTAATTACAGAGAGAGTTACCTTTCTTTGCTTTACTATTATTTACGTAGGCCTAGTACGCATAGATTAGCAAACAGACAAACAAACGGACAAGCAGACAACCACAAAAATAACAACAAAACAAAGGATACTTTGCAGTGGCAACCCGCTCCTTCCAACAAAACACACACACGGAAACCCAAGAAAACGAAAACAACTAACAAACAAGTGTGTTGTCGAGCGGTAGCAAAGTCCCCTCGTGACCTTGACCTTGATGGATATTCAATAATCGGAATCACCCTAAGCCAATGCAAAGAAGCTTCTAATTGTCTCTAGAAAGTGTGGTAGTAGAAAAGTGCCTACAAATGGTCCGGTAGAAGAAAAAAAACTGTGTTGACCTTGACCATGACCTTGAGCTTCATAAGCACCCAAAAGTCACCAGGCAAAGAACAACATTTAAGAAGAAAAAGAAAACACAAAAAAACACAAAACAAAAACCAGAAAACAAAACAAAAACTATAACGGTGATGACTTTGATCTTGACCTTGACCTTATTGGGTACCCAATCTTTATAATGATCATAAGTCAATGCACCCACATACCAGGTCTAAATACCGTAAGTCTAACGACACGAAAAACATGGCCATAAGAAGATAATTTCCTACATCTTTAAGGTCATATGACAAGGTCAAGGTCAGCATGGTCCGAGTTCTTATCAGAAAATTATTTGCGAGCGGCGATGCACCACCGCTTCAAATGTGAAGCGATTTCGTCCAGTGGTTCACGAGATCAGAGCCTTGGGGTTCGAACCCCCATAATTCACACGCACGCATGGCACAGACCCACCATAGAGGGACAGACAAATTCAATAGTATGATTTCATAGCACTTTCGAAGGAAAACGTTCTGAAAAAACACACACAACCAAACTGCACTGAAATAATTATGTTAAAAAAAACTTGGCCTGACATTGACGATTACGTGTTTTGACGTTTGAACCCCGTAAAGGACCAGCTCACACGTCCACTAAAATCGCACGACTGTGCGATACGCTTCGATCACGTGGTCTCGAAGAACAAAAAGTGATTCGCGCTTCGAGACCACGTGATTGAATCGAATCGTACAGTCGTGCAATTTTAGTGGACGTGTGGCTGGCCCTTTGCTGGCATGATCTTGACCTTGGAATTAAACTACAACAATGGGTCCATAGCTAATATTTACTGGATTATGTAGGGGAAGACGGGGTAAAAAGCCCATGGGTGGGTAAGAAGCCCATGCCAATTATCTCATGAAATAAAGCAAATTTCAGTCACATTTTGCCCATGAGACGAGTGTTAATGTTCATCATGGGCAAATTTGACTGAAATTTGCTTTATTTCATGAGATAATTGGCATGGGCTTTTTACCCCGTCTTCACCAATACCCAAATTGATTGAAACAGATTGAGTGGTTTTCAAGAAAGCGCGCACAGACGGACGCACGCACGCACGCACTGACGGACCGACAGACAGAGACAAAAACAATAGTCCCCAAGCTTCGCTCGGGGACCCCCCCAAAAAACATGATGGGCATGGGATCCGCTTTTTGACTTCACTACTTTTACAGGTGGGTGGGTGGGTGTTGGAACTTGCGTGCACTGCATCAGTTGCAGCTAGCTCCTAAAATAATGCCTCCTATGTGTTTCAAATCTCCTCAAGTTTCTGTGTGCTAGTGCACACTGGCTTTTCCTCCGCTCTCTCAGTCATTAGCAGCAGTAAACGATTTTCCATTCACGTAAGTACATTGTATGGAGGGATGGGACCTAGTTTGTTGTTTTACCTGTTTTCCTTCGCTTCTTCATTGATGATCTAATGGGAAGTCACTTTCACGGCTTCCGATCGAAATTCTTACGCGCGTGCGCGCGCACGCACCCGCACACACACGCACGCACGCACGCGCACGCGCGCGCACACACACACACACGTACGCGCGCGCGTTTCTTCAGTGTTTTTCTTTGTCTCATTGAAATGTCACCCCAGAAGAATGGTAGTACCTTATGGCATCCATAGTATAACACTCGAAATACATACACACACACACACAACACACAAACACACAGCACACACACACACACCACACACACACACACACACACACACACACACACACACACACACACACACACACACACACACGCGCGCGCGCGCGCCCCCCCCCCCCCTCCCCCTCACGTGTTCCAAATCTTCACAAGTGCCAGAAACCCTCGTCACAATTTACCCGGACTCTGGAGAGCTCTGGGCCTGTATTCACGTTGAGGTAGCATGAGACTTAGCATCATGCTAACTTAAAAGCTCTTCCAAAAGTCCTATTAAATCCTATAGGACATTGGAAGAGCTTCTAAGTTAGCATCATGCTAAGTCTCATGCTATTTCAACGTGAATACAGGCCCTGGTCCCGTAATTATGACTGCGTCTTAATCAGTTAACATGGTAATATACTCCCCAATACGACTAGCTGTTTATCTACATGTTACAACTTACTACTCGGTGTTAACTGTTTATAAGACGCGTTCATGAATATACCGGACCAGTATTCCTGCACAATTTGCAAGTGTTGGAACACCGTGACAATGAAAAGGGAAGAAAAACAAGATGGAAAGCCATGTAAACTTTACTCACAGTTCGAGAGAGAGAGAGAGAGAGAGAGAGAGAGAGAGAGAGAGAGAGAGAGAGAGAGAGAGAGAGAGAGAGAGAGAGAGAGAGAGAGAGAGCACTTAAGTCCACAACCGGCACATAAATAATCAGAGACTGTATATACACTGGCTATGTAAACAATATAAAGCTTTCACGCGAGGTGCATACGCGCCATCATTGAATCGCTGCTCGCGACAGAGAAGGTTCGTCCCTTCTTTTTTTCCCCTCGGGTTGTGCGAGCCCCTGCGAGGCAGCACTTTTCTGACTATCCGTGGCCCGATCCGTGGGATCGGTTGCTATGCCTTTAACTAGCGGCCCAAGGGAAGTAAATCATGCTGAGGCTATGTTGTCAAACACAGATCTCCATTTCCACCCCCCCCCCCCCAACCTGTAACCGTACCATGCCCCCCCCCCCCCCCCCCCCCCCCCCACCCTCTCTTTGCTCGTATGCTGTTGTCTTACCCTGGCTAAAAGACTGCAGGGATCATCCCAACAGCGGAAGCGCTTGAATGCTATGGTACAAGTGCATCAGCTAGGGATGAGAACATTACGTGTGCGACCGTTTCTGACTACCCCCGCCACGAGGGCAGCCACACTCCGACTTCGGGGGATGGGGTGGGGTGGGGGGGTGGGGGGAGGCGGTCCCTTATGACACATGTGGAAATTGACACGTACACCACAAACGCCTCCGAAGTCGGGAGTGTGGCTGCCCATGTGGCGGGGTAATAAAAAAAAAACCCCACCGGTCACACACGTAATGTTCTCATCCCTAGCTGGTGCTTCAGCTTTTGGGATGATGACCCCATGGAGTCTTTAAGCCAGGGTAAGACAACAACAACAACAACATTGCAAACTACTCCCCTCCCATTCTTTCGCAATTTCGAGGAAGAAAGTGGAGAGAACAAGCGAAGAAAGCAACCCGCAAAAAATACTTCCCAGTTTACGAAAGCATTGAAAATGTAAAACAAACTAAAAACTAAAATATTACATGACCTTTCTACTTACAACCCCATTTATCTCCCTTACCCCCCTCCCTCTTCTCCCCCCACACTCAAGTTTCTACCTTGACCTGCTATGTTAGTAGTAGGTAACGTAAATCCCAGGTTACTGAACCTGAAATCTGTTTTAAAGGGCCACCCTGACGGATGTGTTTTTGTACGAAACACGTCCAGATCACAAGGAAAACACCCTGTACAGAGATTGCAACACTCACTTTGCCCTGGTTTCCTAGAAATCAAACCGTCAAATCCGCGATTCCTCCTTGGCGGAGGTGCTGGAAGTCAAATTCTTTCATCCAAAGAGAATGCGTGCGCAGTCTCTTTTCTAATGACCGCCTGCGTTTAGACCAAATCGTTTGCACGAACTTTTCGCAATACAAGCCTTTTTTTTCCTTTTAAATTTTATACAGACTATCTAAGAACATGTCTACTCTCTCCGGCATCTCCGCCAAGGAGGAATCGCCGTTTTGACGGTTTAATTAATAGGAAACCAGAGCAAAGTGAGTGTTCCGATCCTTGAAAAAGGTTGTCTTTCTGGTGATCTCGACGTGGGTTTTCTTTTGCAAAAACTCATCCGTCAGGGTACCCCTTTAAGGAAACCCTGGTAGGATGGGCGTGTGCGTGTGTGTAATCATGAGTACGTGTTAGACACAAGTCAAACACAGGGAATCGTATGTATAAATTAGACTAAAGTCCCCCCCCCCCCCCCCCCCCCCCCCCAAAAACGACTGGCTGTTTAGCTCAATTTCACGTACTAATCCCCGTTTTAACTGTCTAACACGCACTCGTGACTACAAGGCCAGGAAATTTAACCCCCCTCTCTAATCCCTCTTTGCTGGTGGTTGTCACCCCCCCCTTCCTGAACGTAAGTTTTCTTGTGGCTTATCTAATAATCCTGGTTTGTTCTCTTTTGTACTAACGTTTTCTCATTAACAATACTTCTTCCTTTTTTCTTTTTCTTTTTCTTTTAGGAATACCGGCCGGGGGAAATAAGCTAAGGCCTCGTACACAGTTCATGCGGAAATCCCATGCGCAATCCCGCCGTAAATAAGTACAAGAAAGAAGGGTGAACATTTACCCGCGCAAATCTGTTGAAAGCACTTCCCTTCTTTCTTTTACTTAATTACGGATTGCGCACGGGTTTTCGCACGGAATCTCCGGCATGTATGTGTACGTACCCTTATTCTTATTCAGGAGAGAGAGAGAGAGGGGGGAGAGAGAGAGAGAGAGAGAGAGAGAGAGAGAAGAGAGAGAGAGAGAGAGAGGGGGAGAGAGAGAGAGAGAGAGAGAGAGAGAGAGAGAGAGAGAGGGGGGGGGGGGGAGAGAGAGGGGGGAGAGAGAGAGAGAGAGAGGGGGGAGAGAGAGAGAGAGAGAGAGAGAGAGAGAGGAGGGAGAGAGAGAGGGGGGGAGAGAGAGGGGGGTAGAGAGAGAGAGAGAGAGAGAGAGAGAGAGAGAGAGAGAGAGAGAGAGAGAGAGAGAGAGAGAGAGAGAGAGAGAGAGAGAGGAGAGAGAGAGAGAGAGAGACAGACTGTATGATGATGATTCAAAGTTGGCATGTTTTCTTCCAGGTCCTGATTCAGAGCAGAGGCAGAAACATAAGAAAGAAGTACTCTTAATTAAATTGACAGAGCGTGAGAGAGAAAAACAATTGGGTTAATGAGAGTGAATTAAAGCAGACCCACCTTCTTCCATTCACGTACACACACACACACACACACACACACACACACACACACACACACACACACACACACGCGCGCGCACGCACGCACACACACACACCACACACACACACACACACACACACACACACACACACACACACAGACACACACACACACACACACACACACACACACACACACACACACACACACACACACACACACACAGACACACGCGCACGCACGTACGCACGCACACACGCATGCGGTCGCATACACACAAACACACATATAGACACACACAGACACAGACACAGACACACACACACACACACACACACACACACACACACACACACACACACTTGACGTAAATTTGCCTCAAGTCATAAGCACCCAAAAATCGACTTACAATGTAGAGTACCAGGGGGGGTTGCGTACCCTTCAAAATGATGCAAACAATGACGCAAGCATGACGTGATTTCTCTACAATCTCTACGATTTCGAAGGGGGGTGTGGGGGGGGGGGGGGGGGGTGTACGCGCGTACCCAACCAACGCGCAGACCTGTTAGTACTCTAATAATGAATAGAAAACCCCCCAAGTTACTTGCTTCATCATAAAAGGATGAAACGATATCCCCGGAAATCTTATCAACCAGACGATCTCTATGAATGGCTTGTACCCACGTGTCGTCATATCCGGCCACAAGGAGCGCCATATTATGGGAGACCGCCATCTTAGTCAGTAACTTTGTTTGAAAAATGCCAGATCGATGCTGTTTACACACAAATCTGACTAAGATGGCGACACTTCCGTTGTGGAAGGGTCGAGATGCGCACGCGCAGGTGGGGGGGGGGGGGGGGGGGGGGGGGGCATTTAAACGAAAATGATGCAAATTGACACATTAAAAGAAAACGACTAATTTACCAAGAGCGGAATTTAATTCACAGCAATCTTAATTAGATCGCACACAGCTTGTGTCTTAAAGATCCACCAGATGACGTGTCAAAATCACGGGTTTCACGTGTTTTCCCTCTTATAGCTGGAAAGAAATCTTGTTTTGACCAGGTCTGACTCCCATGTAAATGCCCCCACATTCAAACCGAAACAACATTTTAAAGAGCAGCCTCAATTGGAAGTTGGGGACATTTGTATGTGGGTCACAGCTACCCAGAAAAAAACAAGGGACTTAATCGTGGTGCGTCAGTGTGTCTTTAAGGGCCTGCCACACGTCCACTAAACTCGCACGACTGTACGATGCTTTTATAATATCACCTTCTTTAATAACTAGGGATGGTGGTCACTCACGTGCAGACTCTGGGGTCGTCGTGGTCCTTCTCCGCTTGCAGTAGGGCGTCGTTGCGCTCCCGGCATTTCTCCTGGATCCGCAGAAAGTGCTGGGACTGGCACTCCTGACCCACTCCCTCTGAAGCACACACACAGATACACGTATAGCAATCATTCCTTCTTCTTTCTTCTTCTTCTTCTTTTTCTTCTTCTTCTTTTTCTTTCTTCTTCTTCTCTTCTTCTTTTTCTAACAAGAGCGGAATTTAATTCATTAGCAATCTTAATTAGATCGCACACAGCTTGTGTCTTAAAGATCCACCAGATGACGTGTCAAAATCACGGGTTTCACGTGCTTTCTCTCTTATAGCTGAAAAGAAATCTTGTTTTGTCCAGGTCTGACTCCCATATAAATGCCCCCAAACTCAAACCGAAACATCATTTTAAACAGCAGCTTCAATTGGAAGTTGGGGACATTTGTATGTGGGTCACAGCTACTCAGAAAAAACCTTCTTCTTCTTCTTCTTCTTCTTTGTCTTCTTCTTCTTCTTCTTCTTCTTCTTCTTCTTCTTCTTCTTTTTCTCTCCTTCTTCTTCTTTCTTCTTCTTCGTCGTCGTCGTCGTCTTCTTCTTCTTCGATCGCTCAGACAGTTCCTGTCAATAATTAGGAGCGCAGATGTGTCATGCTGCCGTTATGCGCCTAACTAAGAAACAGTTTGTCCCCAGACAGCTTCCTGTCAATTACGAGCGCAGATGCGTCATGCTGCCGTTATGCGCCTAACTAAGAAACAGAGTGCCCAACACGTCCGACTTCGGCTGGAGGAAATCTTTTGGAAGGTGTTTCCTGGAGAGAAGAAAAAAAGGCAGGAGAATGAACCGGTAAGGCAGAAAGATAGTAGATTACAGCAAGCAAAGGGAAAAGGCAGAGTCAAAGAGAGCGACAGATTAGAGGAAGTTACCAGCACAGAATATCCAGAAGGTGGGGGAACTATTTATACAAAAGATCCCCCGGTAGGGGGGGGGGGGGGGGGGGGGGGGCAATCATTCCTATCCACACCGTTTTATTTTTCTCTCCGTAAATCTCGAATTCTTTTATCTCTCTCTGTGTTTGTCCTTGTCTGTCTGTTTCTGCTGGTGAGCTCGAAATGTCATGGGCCAAAGGCCCAACAATTAAATCATTATTTTATTATTTTAAACTCTCTCTCTCTCTCTCTCTCTCTCTCTCTCTCTCTCTCTCTCTCTCTCTCTCCGTCCCTCTCTCTCTCTCTCTCTTTCTTAATCTATAGGCCTGCCTGTTTTTATTATTTCATGTCTGCCTAAACCGTCTATCTTCTATGCGTAATCTGCCAAACTAACTCGCATGTCAGCTGTCACTCACTATCTTATTTGTGCACTTATGGTACACGAAAGGCAATATAATATATTATCAGAAGAGCAAGTAAGTGCCAGCCTAGCTTTCAAGATTAAGAACAACAGTTGCTTTCTCTGTTAGCATGTGATCGGTCATAGTCATAGAAAGTATACCATGTGGCCAGTCATTTAAAAGGCAACTGTCCGTCCGTCCGTGTGTGTGTGTGTGTGTGAAACACAAAACGGGCCTTATAACTCTGCCGTTTTTCGACCGAATCGCTTCAAATTTGCTGTGAGCCCTAATGGGGCGATGGCAACAGCAACCGAGGCACCCGTGTCATTTGCGCGGTTTCGCAAATGCGGCCTCTCGGCGCCCGTATCTCCGGCGTTTCTGGGCCGATTGCCTTCGAATTTGGCAGGAAGATAACCGGGGCCGGGGACTATCCGTGTCCCAAACCGGAAGCGAATCGGTTCAGAAACGCGCGCGCTAGACGCCGCTTCACCTTTTCACGAATAACTCCGCCGTTTCTTAACCGAATCGCCTCAAATTTGCTGTCAGGCTTGCTATGACCCGGGCAAAGCATGGCAGGAAATAAATGCGCGCGATATGCACCAATTTACAGTTTCACTCACTAGGCGAAACGACATATGTCCAAACGTGCTGTTATTAAAGGAGGGGTGGACTGCTGTGGGCATGAGACCATGGTTCACAGGTGCTGGGGTGACGAGTAGGTCAGCCAGCTGGTTATGGGTGGGGTAGGGGGTGGGTGGGTGGGCGGAGGGATGGTGGGGGGGGGGGGGCAGTGGAGATTACAAGGGGATGACACTACACGTATCTGTATTATTAAAAAAAATCGGGACTTTACTGGTTTAGCACTGCCTCCGGGCATTGCCTCCAGTATTGTTCAATACTGCCATGGGGCTAAAACTGCCACGGGAATTAACTGCCACGGGGCGATTGCTAGTTATATTAAAAGGCAACTGTCCGTCCGTGTGTGTGTGTGTGAAACATAGAACGGGGCTTATAACTCCGCCGTTTTTCGACCGAATCGCTTCAAATTTGCTATCAGCCCTAACGTGGCGATGGCAACGGCAACCAAGGCGGCCGTGTCATTTGCGCGGTTCAACAGCATCCATTCATAAATGCGCGCGATATGAGCCAATTTACATTTGCGCGGACCCAAATTTCAAGCCGCCCACAACAAACAGTTTACACAGAAACAACTCGGTACTGCGAGCACGCGGGCAAGAAAATGGTTGGACAGCGGAGATTACTTTAGCGAGGCACAACATCCCGCTATTCACCGCTATTGTCTTCCAGCTCATTGACGTTGAGTATGAGGTTAACGCGTGCGCGTGTGTGTGTATGGGGTGGGGGTGGGGGTAGGTGGGGTGACGGGGGATGGTTGGGGTGGGGGTGGTTGTGGTGCCGTGGGGGTGGAACGGGATGAGAGAAGAAGATGGAAGGAGGGAGAGAGACAAAAGTAATAATATAATATTTCGCGGATCTGGCGAAATCGGTACTCAGCGTTACCGGTACTTGGCGTTACCGGTACTAGGCGTTACCGGTACTCGACGTTGCGCTAGTAGTCATACAAATTATACCATGTGGCCAATCTAAGTGATATATAGTCTGCACGTGAAGGAAAGCCTGCGCCATGCGACGCGCTCACGCGAAGCGAAGCAAGATGGAGGAGCGGCAACCGTCAATTTGAGCGAACATACCAAAAGCGCGAATACTTTCCGTATACAAAATGCCGCAGGCTCTGGCACTGCAGATTATTTTCGCATCTCCTGGAAGTTTTGTGCTAGCAATGAGACTAGTACGGTAAGCGTTTACCGTACTAGTCTCCTTGGTGCTAGCCAAAAGCCTAAAAGTTACAAAGAGTGAACACTTCGCAGCCTACAAACCTTGCAAAGAATGAAGCCAACTTTTTTTTGTTTTGCTTCCCACCTGGAAGGTGAAAAGGTGGAAGGTGGGAAGTGTTAGTGTTGTTGTAGGAGGCAGTGAGTGAGTTCACAATGATTCCCAGTTGTAGTGTAGGTGAAAGGGTGGGAGTTAAAAAAAACCGGCTTCTGTCAGCTGCGGAGTGCGATCTCTTTGTAATATTCAGGCTTTTTGTGCTTGTAAGTTTTCTCTGTTTTATCGCTCGAATTCTATCTGCTTTCCTTTCTTCTGCTTCTTCTTCTTCTTCTTCTTCTTCTTCTTCTTCTTCTTCTTTCTTCTTCCTCTTCTTCATCATCTTCTTCTTCTTCTTCTTCTTCTTCTTCTTCTTCTTCTTCTTCTTCTTCTTCATCATCATCATCATTATCTTCTCCTTCTTCTTCTTCTTCTTCTTCTTTCTTCTTCTTCTTCTTCATCTTCATCTTCTTCATCTTCATCATCATCATCATCATCACATCATCATCATCATCATCATCATCATCATCATCATCATCATCATCTTCTTCTTCTTCTTCTTCTTCTTCATCATCATCATCATCATCATCATCATCATCTTCTTCTTCTTCTTCTTCTTCTTCTTCTTCTTCTTCTTCTTCTTCTTCTTCATCATCACCATCATCTTCTTCTTCTTCTTCATTCTTCTTCTTCTTCATCATCATCATCTTCTTTTTCTTCTTCATCTTCTTCTTCATCATCATCATCATCATCATCATCATCATCTTCTTCTTCATCATCATCATCATCATCTTCTTCTTCTTCTTCTTCATCATCATCATCATCATCATCATCATCATCATCATCATCATCATCATCATCATCATCATCTTCTTCTTCTTCTTCCCCAAGAAGACTCGAGAACCTACATTTGCAGCCATAGGCTATTTTCCCACCCATGTCCATGATCCATTCCTCTAATAAATGGATACTTTATTCGGCCCAGGAGAAGCTAATTGTCATCCTATATCTATATTGATAACAAAATTGGGACTTTCCTGGCGTTGCACTGCCTCCGGGCATTGCCTCCAGGATCGTTCCCACCATCTTTGTATAGATCTACTACTGTCCCATGTCTCTTCCAGACCGGAAGACGTTAAACAGATGTCCATCCCAAGAAGAAGCTCAACACGCGGCAGAAGGATAAAAATAGACGTACCTTCCGTACGAAAATAACTGATGAAGAATGAATATTTTGAACTGGTAAAAAACACCCCCCCCAAAACACCCTTATGACTAAAACATATGGCCGTGGCATCTTTTAATGTCTTAAACAGACAATATTACGACTACCTTTTAGTGTTTCTCTTTCTTAACTCTCAAATTATGCACACCAACCAAAAAATGCTAAGCAAAAATAATGTCACATTCATTGATCCGACAGTGGACATGGTTCGAAATGACCATCAGATAAATAAAACGCAGCTCGCGGGTGAAAGAGTCACGTCAGAGCCAAGCCATAATTGAGGTCTGCCACCACTTTTAATCCCCCTATCTTTATGCGGTCAGATGGAGAGGGAGATGTATGTATATATATTATTGTCTGCCTATCCATAGCTTCAGGTGAAACGGGGCATCAATCACAGTTTATAGTCCAGTGCTGCCCGCAAACTAAGGCGTTCAAGACTGCACTTGGTCATCTCCAAACACGGAACACTCAATTTTTTTAGTAAAGTTTAATTGTTTGTGTATTTGACGGTTTAAGGATTTGGTTAGGGTTAGGGTTAGGGTTAGGGCTAGAGTCAGTGTAATTTAAGATTGAATGGCTAAAAGATAGGGGAAGACGGGGTAAAAAGCCCATGGGCGGGTAATAAGCCCATGCCAATTATCTCATGAAATGAAGCACATTTCAGTCACAATTTTGCCCATGAGACGAATGCTAAACATTCAACACTCGTCTCATGGGCAACATGTGACTGAAATTTGCTTTATTTCATGAGATAATTGGCATGGGCTTCTTACCCGCCCATGGGCTTTTTACCCCGTCTTACCCTACACATTCTAACGTTTCGCTGAAAACCGACATTGTCGAGCGAATGGCGTCGCTTTCCATATTTGGAGATGACCGAGTGCAGCATTGAACGTCTTGTTGCCCTCAAGACGCACAATCACACGTGACTCGACACTACTATAATCAGTCGCCACCATCAGTTACCTGCCTGAAACAAGATGGCCAGCCCATGCAAACGTACTCCCAGTTCCATAAAAAAAGAAAAGAAGAGAAACCTCTGCTGGATCGGGAGATTTTGGCCCCATAGTGAGTTGTTTCCATTTAGGTGTCGAACATTTTGAACATTTTCCTTTGATAATGTTTGAACGTTGTCCTTTTTCTTACTATAACTTTTTCATAGATAGGGCTTTATATAAGGGTTTTTTGTGTTGCCCTATCTAATGATCATTGTTGATTTTCATTTGTGACTTTGTGAGAAATAAAATGCTTTTTAAAGCAACTTTGTTTTTTACAGCACAACGTTTACCCCTATTACGTCCTCTCGGTCTGGAACACATATGGGACATTTGATGGTGGGAACAATACTGGAGGCAATGCCCGGAGGCAGTGCACCACCAGTAAAGTCCCGATTTTTTAGCAATACAGATAGGTGTAGCGGTAACCACGCCTCGGTTAAACCTCATCGGCTATGGTAACCGCCACGAATAGTTATAGTATAACAATATTTTTTTTGTTTTTGTTTTTTGTTCTTTACTTTAAATATTCCAATATGACATGGTAGGCAACATCGTCGTTATAAAATGGACAGCCCTGCTATATTTTGTTTTTATCATGATTAGTTCAGTAGTTTCGGGTGTAGAGCCTGGAATGTAATGTCTATTCCCACACCCAACTGAAGAACCAAGATAATGCACAAAAATGGTCGATTATTCAACAGCATCCTTGATCTCACCATCAGAGAGTCAGACAGACAAATTTCAACCTTTAGATATTAAAACTAGAGCGTGAAGACGCTGTATCACCAGCCGCGCGCGGCACATTTCCTGCTCCAGAGACCTTGACCTTTGACCAAATACCTTCATATTCGTACTTAGCCTAGATATCCCTTGCGCACGCACAATGTGACGGTCCTAGGTCTCTCCGTTCAAACGTTATCGTGTTGACATACACAGCCAGCCAGCCAGCCAAGAAGAAACAGACAGACATAACTGGAAACATTACAATGACTTAGAGTTAAAACAGACAGTCTTATTATGGGGTGAGTGGGTGCATCCCATAAGAGCGCGTTTCACACCTTTTTTAAAAGCGGAAGTCTGAAAACTGAAGCTAGAAACAGCGCAGTTTTGTGTTCGATAAGCGCGCATCTTTGGAATTTAAGAACATTCTAGAATGTCAGAAAGAGCGCGTTGTGAAATGTGACGTGAAAGTTTATCGTAAGTTTATAGAAAGACCAATACAGTCATATCAATGGCTTAGAGTCAAAGTTATTAGTTTTTGCAATCAGGTCAATATAAGTCAATTGACTCTCACACAAAGGCACAGAAACACAAATATACGCACGATCTCACCAATGCGCTCTTATTAGCACAAAAAACACACATACACGTGCGCTCTTTTTGGCATGAACACGCGCTCTTATTAGCATGCGAAATGCGCTGTTATAGACGCGCGCTTATTAGCGATGCGCTCTTTTCGATGTCTCCGCTATTATGGAGCTTATTGCGAGGGATAGTAGCAGCTAGTATTTAAAATAAAAGACTGACAAAATATAAAAAGCATAATCCCTATTTTTCGCGATTCTTCATCTTCTTCTTTCCCGGGCCATAATGGGTAAGGTACGTATGTGTCCGGTTTTCAGTTTTCACTGGTCCCCCCACTGCGTACAGCCGACAAATTCGGACATCGGAGGAGCTCAAAAGAGAATATATTATTTGGAAGATTTGGGTTTTTTTAAAGGCAGGAGAATGGGCCAATAAGTCAAAAAGAAAGTAGATGAAGAAAGCAAAGGGAAAAGGCAGAGTCAAATTAAGAGAGTGGCAGATTAGAAGAAGTTACAAGCACAGAACTTCCAGAAGGTGGGGACACTATTTTTACGAGAAAAAACACCGGTATTCACACGGGACACGGGGAGACTTTTCGCAGTAAGTTCCATAACAAGTCGGTGGACCATCTGAGGATAGGCTTAGTTCGTTTTGATTCGAAGGCATCGATTACCAGCTTCGCTTAAAAGCGGGCGTCACATTGGCATACGATTTGACCCCAATACGATACGATTGCGACGATGTCTGTGAGTCATGATTCACGTGAAATACTTCCGTCTAAAAAGACAAACTCTACTATTTTCTTTCACCTATAGGGCAAGACGGGGAAAAAGCCCATGGGAGGGTAAGAAGCCCATGCCAATTATCTCATGAAATAAAAAAGCAAATTTCAGTCACATTTTGCCCATGAGACGAGCGTTAATGTTAAGCATTCGTCTCATGGGCAAATTTGACTGAAATTTTCTTTATTTCATGAGATAATTGGCATTGGCTTCTTACCCGCCCATGGGCTTTTTACCCCGTCTTCCCCTACTCATGTAGACCGCAATACACGAATCAAATAAAATGACCGAAACACAAAAATAAGATATCTTATTAGATTCGTGTACAAATATAGTAAACACAACTAGTAGGATTTCATCAGATTTACTTAGTATAATTTCACGTCAATCATGGCCGGCTCTCAAATGTCAAAACCGGATCGTAGTGAATCGAATCGTAGGCTAAGCAGCGTGTATGCAGACTACAAATATATAGTAAACACAACTAGTGGGATTTCATCAGATTCATTTATTTAGACAGTATAATTTCACGTCAATCATGCCTCTCAAATGTCAAAATCGGATCGAAGTGAATCGAATCGTATGCAGTGTAGCCGGTGTGGCGTTCTCAAAATGGATTTGTGCTCAACATGTCTGCGCTTGTGCGAAAAGTTACGGATAGGTTTAGGGTTAGGATTAGGCATAGGTTTAGGGTTAGTGTTAGGGTTAGGGTTAGGGTTAGGGTTAGGAATAGGGTTAGGAATAGGGTTAGGAATAGGGTTAGGGTTAGGGATAGGCTTAGGGTCAATTTAGTGTCGAATACACAAAAGATAAAATTTGATGGTACGTCAAGATCGATTTCGCACATGCGCAGGCATGTTGAGAACAAATCCATTTTGAGAATGCTACAGGTAGCCAGCCGGCCCTGGCTTTAGCGGCTGGTAAAATTTTTTTTTTATCAACAAGTGAGGCCTACCTGCCAGCACCGTGGACATGAAGACGACCCCCCAGAGAAGCAGCAGGTGTAAGCCTACGGAGAAGTTCCCACAGAGCCCCGACACCGTGGAACACCTCATCAACACTGCAGCCACCAGGCACACACACTAACACCAACACACACCCACACCCTGTCAACTCCTTATGCCACAGCAAGCTACCTAGTATCACCTCTCTTCTTCGTCACCACCAACAATTACTAGACGAGAAGAAAAGAATGGCCACACACTGGCTAGGATACAACAAATGGTGACGAACGCATCGATCATCCCCACCGACTTGATGCCGCAGTTCATTCCAGCAAGGAGACTGAACATTCCAGTCTTCTTGATTCCAGTAAACACACGAACGTCACACGTGGAAGGAGAAAACTTAAAAATACACCGACGCACCACGATTAAGTCCCTTGTGGTTTTTTCTAGGTAGATGTACACCCACATACAAAATTTCCCCCAATTGAGGCTGCTCTTTAAAATGATGTTTCGTTTTCAATTTGGGGATATTTGTATGGGAGCCAAACCTGGTCAAAACGAGATTTCTCACCAGCTATAAGAGGGAAAGCACGTGGAACCCGTGGGTTTGACACGTGACCTGGTGGGTCTTTAAACCCAAAGTGTCCACCACACACTGAATGACAGTTGGGTTTAGCGTCCCGCGGCTCGGCTACAAAGAGCAGTGGCACCAATCAACCAGCCACCACCACCACCACAACCACCATCTGTTCAGCGCTTGGATCAAATCCTGGAGGTAGCGCCAGACCAGATCTTGTTCATTTCCACACACTGACTATTCACGGCTCTCGACGATCAATGTTCTATTAATCAAGTTCCTCCACCCGAGCATGACTACATGCAGTATCTAAAATCAGAGCCTGAGTAACCACGCAAAGTTTCCACACACAATTCAGATCTCTCGCTGTTCCCTCAAATTCACATTTCACTTACAAACATTAAGCATGGCGATCTTGATCGATAAGGACGAGACACTGAAGCCGTGGTCGCAAAAACCGTCGGTGTATATATATGCCAGAATTGGTTCCTGTCGACGTACCACGATGCAGATGCAGAAACCAACATTGAAACCAAACGATTGTTCACGTGCGTCTTCTAGCCCAGGTTTCATCAGAATAGCAGTTTCCTCCTCTGCTGGCGGTCGTAGTTGGAGAAGATTGACTAGAAGAAACAAGTAATCTGTAATTTTGTTCTAATCATTTATAGGAAAAGAAACAATTCTCCTTTGCTCTTCAAAAATTATTTGTAGAATTTCTCAGATTTTTTTTTTTTAACTCGCATTTGGATTTTATGTCATGGTCATCATTTATTGATTATTTTAAATCGAATTTCAAGAATCTTTTATTTAGTAAAGCTAAATGTCTATAAGAGCAAAAAATACGTATCGTTTTTCTTCTTCTAGCAATTCTAGCTATTTTTTGGAATTATCAGAACAAACAAATCACCAGTGTTTTCAAAAACACGTGTAGAAAAAGCACAAGCATATACTTTTATATTTGATATTGTTGTGTTCCAGATAAGCACCTCCCACTTACATTCCTTTTAGTCGGTCTTCAGTATTGCCGAACAAATAAACTCTGCACTTAATGAACTTCCTTTACAAGCAGTTCCGAAAGCCACCTCACTGAGACGGATAAGATCAAATCACGATCCAAATAACCCGATACTATTTTAACGATGGCTTGGAGTCAAAACGGACTATCTTTAGATAGTCCATTGACGTATTACCAAAACGAATAACTCGTATCAAACAATGACTGCAGAAATATAAAAAGGGGTTTTTGCTTTTTATATTTCAGCAGTCACTTTTTAATACAAGTTATTAGTTTTCGTAATAACTTCAATAATACGTCAATGGACTATCTAAAGATAGTCCGTTTTGACTCCAAGCCAAGTAGTCTAGTATGTCCTGAAGTGGTCGTCGTCAATCACCACCCCTGTTTCCGAGTGGCTCGAAATATGATATCCATTCTGTGTCTTAGCCTATATATAGATAGACAAAACGGATTATAACTATGCACCACTACAAGTCCCACAATAGTGCATCTCACTATGCAAGCGAAGATATATAGAGGGGCGACAGTGCTACTACATACAGTACAATCCCACCGATTGTCGCTATCAACATCGGCCCACGACACGACCACTCAGCCGGCTAGACAGACAGTGAGTGAGCGACTGACTGGCGGTGGGGTCGGCTTTCGGGAGGAAGTGTTCGGCTGCACCGGTGGATAGGAACGCCGGGCGGTGTCCAGGGTAAAAATATAATGCCCCCCCCCCCCTCCCGACTATCCTCTCATGGATAGATTTTTTTCACCCCCATGTAAGTAAAACGCAAAAATCTGCATTTCCGGTGCTCGAGTGAAGATTATCTATTGACGGTGAAACGGCAGATAGGTTATTAACTTTTGTCTGGCGTTAGATGAGACTTGACACTGCACATTGGAACACTTTATTTAACAAGGATTACGGTCAGATTTTAGGCAAAGCCTATTCTTCCAATCTGAGAGAGAGAGAGAGAGAGAGAGAGAGAGAGAGAGAGAGAGAGAGAAGAGAGAGAGAGAGAGAGAGAGAGAGAGACTGAAACTGAAACACGTTATTACTCAAGGAGAGAGATATATATAGGGAGGAGGAGGAGTCATAAAAATAACATAAAGAGGAAATTGATAAAAAAAAATAAGGGTTTATTATTATGATGTGTAAGGCCTATAACAATAATAAAAACAAACCAGTATTCCTTATTTTTTCTCTCTCTCTCTCTCTCTCTCTCTCTCTCTCTCTCTCTCTCTCTCTCTCTCTCTCTCTCTCTCTCTCTCTCTGTGTGAGTGAGTGTGTGTGTGTGTGTGTGTGTGTGTGTGTGTGTGTGTGTGTGTGTGTGTGTGTGTGTGTGTGTGTGCGCGTGTGTGTGTGTGCGTGTGTGTGTGCGTGCGCGTGTGTGCGCGTGTGTGTATGTATGCGTGCGCGCATTCGTGCGCGTGCGTGCGTGCGCGCGAGCAATCACACGTGCGTGTATGCGTTTTTAAATGCGCCAGTGGGATGAAATTGCTACAGGGATGATAAAAAAAAAAAGGTGACACCAACACCGGCCTCATGGGTGGGGAGGAGAGCAGGAAGCAAGGAAGGGAGGCAGGGAGGGTTTCTTTGCACAGTGCGCTGGAAAACGTTTTGTAACTTTCGGCAGCCAAGGCTGTGAAACCTTTTAGTATTATCAGAAAGCTTAGATACAGTGTCTTTGGTATTATGTTTATCACCGCCCCCCCCCCCCCTTCTTAAAAAAAGTTTGTTAGAGCAACAGACACCGGCGTAGAGTGGCACAGAGGTAACGCGTTCGCCTCGTATACAATAAACCCGAGTTCGAACCTGGGTACAGGGGATTTTCCCTCTCATCTCGGCACTAGGCCTTACGGTCTGAACGTGGAGTCTTTCGGATGAGACGATAAACCGAGGTCCCGTGTGCTCGTGCACTTAGCACGCGTTAAACTCAGTGGCAACGAAAAAGTTGTCATTTAGTCAAAATTTAACCCCCTCCCCCACCTTTCCTTCCTCATCAGTCACACAAAAGTCGCATGCAAAAAAAAAAAAGAAAAAAAAAAGGGGGGCGCACCTCTGGCTGCGACGTGCTCTCCAGGTGGGAGCAATCCGAATTTCACAGAGACGCCTCTGTGACTATAAAGTACCAGATACGAAATAATACCAAACACGCTCTCCACCTTTTGCGCAGTGAGCAATCACGTAACAATAGGGCATTTGCCACGAGTCTAGACTACTAATTTGCCGGAGCTCGTTCTGCCCGAGTTGCGTTGACCTTTCTAATTCAACTCTCTAAATTTAACTCAGTTAAATTTAAGGTCGCCGGCACGCGGCAAATGCCCTATTCGACTTGAAGTCTGGCGATAGAAACTGTCAAGATGGCACACGAAGTTGATTTAATTTAAATTTTGAAACGTATGCTTATTCTTTCTCCAACATTTCAAAAGTTAGATTTTCTGAATGATTTTTGCCAAATAGGCTTTCACGTAAGTCATGTGGGTGCTCTTTCTCATGGTATGATAATTATTATGTAGGCCTAATACTAATTTTCTGCATACTAATAATTAATAAAAACAACTCTACTTGGATAAAAACGAACCGGTCAAACAGAGCCCACATTCAGTGGCTGCAAGACTACTAGTATCTCTTTCCAGAAGTGAAAAAAAGGAAGAGATATTGTTATGATATTGCCTCTGCTGGAAGGGAGTTCCACTCACTCACAGCCGGCCCTGGGAAAGAATAGTACTTCCTGTAATGTGTTAACACGTGTAAGTAATAAGCTGTCAATGCCACTGGCAGACCTCTCTCTCTTTTATGTGTGCGCGTGTATGTGTGTGTGTGTGTGTGTGTGTGTGTGTAATGTGTATAATAATTGGTGGTGTTTTAGCCACATAACTTTTTATTTTATTTTTTAAACTAAAGTCTAATAAAACAATTCGAACTAAGCGGGTAACGTTTTGCAGTGCTGAAGTTGCAAACCGCTTTATACAAAAGCTTAGTTCCCAAAAAAAAAAAAAAAAGTTGCAAAGCGTCATGGCTAAAAGGCAACCGTTTAGCTCGAATAGTTCGCTCGCAAGAA
>CM065701.1:31361796-31374219 GCA_017654935.2 Phymorhynchus buccinoides
ACATGCCTATTGTGTTCTTTACCTCGTAAGCACTTATTCAAAAATCATTTTCAACTAGAGACTTCACAATGGCTACGGTTATGACAGTTACAACGATCCCTTGACGATTATAACAGTCACTCTCTTCCATTGTCCGTCTGCTAAAGTGGAAATCGTAGACCCACTTGTGGACTGTCATTTTTAATAGAGCAGGACTTAAAAACAATTTACCATACCAATGTGTGATACATTCGTTTCAACGTCTTTCCTTCAGCTTAAGTGTGCAACATCATATGTTAAACAAATCTCGGATTGAAAGAGATTCTCTCAACAGGGGTTCAGCTCCTTGGTAGATGTTTTACTTTTCCAACGGTTTTGGTCAGGTGAAAAACAATGAAAATATAACAACATAAGTATCATAATAATGGTCTATCTTATGGTACCATTTGTATTTTTGTGATGTCAACAGAATCGCCACATCCGGAAACTTACCGAGAACCCCTTGTATATCACTGTGTTGCCATGGGGAAAGAGTGAAAAATGTTATCGTCTATTGGGACCATTAAAAAAAGGAAATGAATAACAGAATGACGGAGAAAATTGGAGCAGAGGAACAGGAAGAAGGGAATGGATGGATTTCCGCGGAATCTTTATAAACATTTGGTGCAATTCAGGTGGGTCGGGTACCTCTTCAACAGATCACGTGTCAAAATGACTGGTTTCACGGGTTTTCCCTCTTAGAGCTGGAAAGAAATCTTGTTTTGACCAGGTCTCACTCCCATACAAACGCCCCCCAAATTCGAACCGAAACAACATTTTAAAGAGCAGCCTCAGTTTGAAGTTGGGGACATCTGTAGTATGTGGGTCACAGCTACCCAGAACCCCCCCCCCCCCCCCCCCCAAGGGACTTAATCGTGGTGCGTCAGTGTGTCTTTAACGTAAGACAGAGATGTTTAGATTCTACATCTCTGCATAAGACTAGCCCTGCGTGGGCTTGCTGCGCTTCGAATTCGCCAGGCTTAGCGCGTTTCAGTTATCCATTGCGTCGTTGCTCGTCCTGGTCCATTTCGCCCTGTTCCCTTTCGCCCTGACGATTACGGCAGTGTCTTTTCGCCCTGTTCCGTTTCGCCCTGTTCCCCTTTTTGACCCTGCCTCTCTCTAAGATTCAACACAGTTCAATAAACGTTATCGACATTAAAAAATGTATTGATCAAAAGCATGGTTTCACATTTAAGAAGTTCACCAAAAGAAAGAAATATCACTCTGCGTTCCTAAAAAAACAACTGGTTTCACAAGTTTATCAATACTAAAAATACTACTCACATCTTTTTGCAACCCTGTTAAGGTCTCCGTACACGCGAACATTTTCCACTCTTTCTCCATGACAACATGGTGATGTGCAAGTCATCTTATGACTGGCATATTACTGTGGCGGCCATGGAGGAAAAAGCGAAACAATGTTAACGCGTATTCGTACCTCTATGAGTGGCTATCACTGTGTTTTGCCATGCGGAAAGAGTGCAAAATGTTCACGTGTACAAAGACATGTACATGTCGATAATTGCCAATGACACAGCAGATGAACATTCCATTATCGGAAGAAGAGAAGAACACATGAATGAGAAACAAACAACAACAGGAAAACAAATGAAACTGTTCAGCTTATTTCCACGAGAGATAGATCATGACAATTCATAAGTGAACATGAGCGAGACGGGGCAGAATGGGAACAGGGCGAAAAGCGACAGGGCGAAATGACATGGGTTGTCAGGGCGAAACGGCACTCACACCAAAGACTGTACAGGGGAAGATAAACATCCGGTCTCTTTTCCCTATAATGAGTAGTGAGGACAGAAACACTGGTTATGTCCCTTTGAAACGTGACACCATTTACACATCGATAGGCCAGTTGAATTCTCCGTTCAAGTTCCAGTCCGAGTTTTTGGATAGCCTCCACTGTGAATAGTGTACACGTCCGCACTAACGATAACTCTATCAGCCCGGTTCGCCGAGCTTTTAAGCAATCCATCTTACCCTTTTAGAATATCTTTGCTGACACTGCGGGATTGATGAAGTTTCGTTTTGCCCTGATAGGGCGAAAGAAAACCCCAAGGCGAAACGGTACCCCCCCCCCCCCCCCCCCCGCTCGCCCACGATTATAATCACCACAACGTTGCGGCCACAACAGATATTAAACAGCAGGAGGTGAATGCTATTATTGGTAGGCTTATATAGGTGAAGACGGGGTAAAAAGCCCATGGGCGGGTAAGAAGCCCATGCCAAATATCTCATGAAACGAAGCAAATTTCAGTCACATTTTGCCCATGAGACGAGTGTTAATGTTTAGCATTCGTCTCATGGGCAAATTGGACTGAAATTTTCTTTATTTCATGAGATAATGAGAGACTTAGTGCGATTTTTCTCAAGCCAGAGGGCATGACGCTCGTGTGGGGCTAATCCTCTCTATATTATTAGTTGGGGATAAAGAAAGAGAGAGAGACAGTGAGTGGTCCTACCATCACTCTCTCTCTCACTACGCCCAAGTAAGAAAATCGCGTGATAAGCCCCTAGTGCATTGACTGCCCTCTGACGTGAAAAATATCGCCATAGGTTGACCATTGGCATGGGCTTCTTACCCGCCCATGGGATTTTTACCCCGTCTTACCCCTATAGATACACATACGCATGTACTATGTCGGGTTCCCACTATGTCTATGGGTGCACCGGCAGTTTTCATTCTTTAAAGAAGAAAAAAATTGCATTGAGAAATAATTGGAGAAAATAGAAAGTTGCTGTAAAACTTTCCATTGTTGTTCTCATAAAAAAACCTATCTTTTATAATTAAGTTTGGGCATACGGTAACTCTCTCTCTCTCTCTCTCTCTCTCTCTCTCTCTCTCTCTCTCTCTCTCTCTCTCTCTCTCTCTCTCTCTCTCTCTCCAGACATAACAGCAGTGAGAGAAAGTTAAGGCCCCAGAAAACATTCAGTTTCAACGAGTGCAACTGTTAAAACCAAGGCGAGTTTGTAATTTCTGACATCAACGTTACGATTTGAAGTGCCGTAGTTAGCTCCCCTCTCTGTGTACCTGCTCCCTGAATATTTATTCACCTGGAAAGAGTTTCATGAATAACAATGAAACGATTAAACTAGTGCCTTTCTTTTTGTTTGTGGCTCAAGCCACAAACCTATAACTCACTTTGTCGGTCGGTCGGTCTGTCTGTCTGTCTGTCTGTCTGTCCAAAATTGCCGCACATTTTGACAAAATTGTCGCACTTCAAATCGAGGCTACACTTCAAATTGAGGCCGCTCTTTAACATGATGTATTTTAAAAGCGTACAAAATAATAAACATACGTAATACAGACACTACAACAGACACGACGAGTATGCGGTGCTTCTTTTGATGAGTATAAAAGTAGGATACATAGTTTTAAATGTTTTCCAAAAGATATAAAAAGTTACGAAATGGTGCAGAGATAACATTCTGGTTTACAGATTAAAATTATTGAAAAGCCAGGGGAGGTGACTCATAATTGGAGTGGTAAAAATAGACCGCGTGCCACAAACTATTGCGATTTCGCGCTTGTTTCTTTTTACTTTGCTTAATCAGAATGGTTGGTTTTAAAAAAAAAGCAAAATCTATTATTTTCTCCTATTCTATTATGAATAACAATGCCAGGATTAAACTAGTGCCTTTCTTTTTATTTGCATAATCAGAAAGTTTTAAAGTAAAAACTATTATTTTCTCCTATTCTATTATGAATAACAATGTCTGGATTAAACTAGTGCCTTTCTTATTTATTTGCATAATCAGAAAGTTTTAAAGTAAAAACTTATTTTCTCCTATTCTATTAGGGGAAGACGGGGTAAAAAGCGCATGGGCGGGTAAGAAGCCCACCCCAATTATCTCATGAAATGAAGCAAATTTCAGTCTCATTTTGTCCATGAGACGAGCGTTAATGTCTAGCATTCGTCTCATGGGCAAATTTGACTGAAATTTTCTTTATTTCATGAGATAATTGGGGTGGGCTTCTTACCCGCCCATGCGCTTTTTACCCCGTCTTCCCCTATGATTAACAATGTCAGGATTAAACTAGTGCCTTTCTTTTTATTTGCATAATCAGAAAGTTTTAAAGTAAAAACTATTATTTTCTCCTATTCTATTATGATTAAAAAAGAAACAAAAACCAGAAGAGTTAAAAGTGCTTCACATTCTTCCTTCCTAGATCTATCCTTTAACCCTTTCACCGCCAGTCGCATTTTAGCACCACAGTGATTTAACACCTATGTCACTAAAAGGCATCAAATTGGGGTCTATTATCCAAAGACCCTATTGTCTTAGTTTTTGGGAAGTAAGGATAGACCTTATTTTATATATGTCACAGATGAATCCCCAATACTGCAGATGAATCTTGTTCTCTACCCAGGTAAATTTAATGGATTTTTTTGCTGAAATATGTCTGGCGGTGAAAGGGTTAAAAACTAAATCTGATCCTTGTTATCATTTTTGTTATGCTGCCATAATCATATTTTTTTTGTATTTTCTGTTTCGTCTTTAAAAAAAAACAACTTCTTAGCCTCCAATCTCGTTCTGGATCGCAAATGTTAGTCCATAATTATCCGTCCGATTTTGCTACTGTGTGTGTGTGTGTGTGTGTGAGCGTGTGCGTGCGCACGTGCGTGTGTGTGTGTGCGTGCGTGCACGTGCGCACACAAGCAAGCACCATGCCTGTGCTTGCAAAGCATGTACTCGTTTAAATACATGCATGTACGTGCGGCTGACATTTATAAATGGGGCAAGTCTGTTATCTTTCACACGCCTATACCGAGCCACCGTACACATTCCCTGACAAGAAAAGAAAAGAAAAGAGGTAAGCCTGCGCGTGAGATTACGCGCATGCGATGCACTTTATATCCAACTTGATAGACTGTAAGCAGTGAGTGTAGGGGTCTAGTAGAATTATCTGGGTGGGCTCTGTTTTTTTGTGTGTGCTTCTTTGTGTGCAACTAGACGCATTGCATCTGTCAAGCGCTATAAAAACACAGAGAAACAGATACGATAAAAAACACACCTATAACAAGTGCAACGCCGAGCGGCTGCAAAGTCGCATCGCGAGCTACTCCGAAATCGGAATGTGTCGGCTGTACACATACATAAAAACGCATCAAAACAGCACGTAACTCCATAAAACGCATACAAACAGCACGTAAGTGAATAGTTTAAAAAAAATATATAGCCTTGGGGTTCGGACCCGTGATTTGAGCGCGCGCGATCATGCGCACACGTGCGCACAGAAAAATTAATGACAACTGTGTTATAGACCATTCATCAAGAAATGTGAAAAAAACTGCATTGAAATACATGCAAAACTTCGCGAGATATTAGCGATTATGCCTTTGGGGATTTGAACCCCGTAACTGGCGCGACCTTGACCTTAATGTAAAGCTAAATACATCAGTGGATAGCTTGCCTCTTGGCAAACTACTATACCAAATTTGATGATGATAGACTGAATCTTTTTTTTGGAGAAAAACGGACGAATAGCCGGACGGACGGAGGCACGCCGGACGGACGGACGGACACCGGACGGACAGAACAGACAAAAACAATAGCTCCCGGAACCTTCGGCTCTGGGGCTCGGGGACTAAAAAACCCAACACTAGCAGCATCTTGCACTTTCGTGCAACTGTAGTATAGTGTTACGTAGTGTTTGTGTTGTTTCTCTTCCCCAGCTTACACGCTCTGGTGGGTGGGGCACACCCAGTGCCATGTGCACATTTCGCCGTGGCCTTGGGTGGGAAGATTACGTCTGTTAAGTCCTCTCGTGGACTTTTTGTCCTTATGCGCACATTAGTCTAAAATGACCCTGTTTCTGCTTTTGTGTGCATTTATTGCGATTGGTTGTTTCATTACTCACCATGCTACAGTACCACACAACAGTTGAAGCCATTCTACCACCCACTGGTTCATGAGATACAGCTCCCGGACATGAAGGAAGGACATTTCGGGTTTGTGAGTCTTCCTTGGCGGAGGTTTGCACTGGCGGTTCAAAATTTAGGATCTGAATAGGTCGTGACATGGTGATCAAGAATATAATATGGTTATGGGAGACCCTAGGCTTATTATCGATCATGGTATCAGCAGAGAGGACAAAATGTTCGCGAAAGGACTTAACATACGTCTATGCACTATAGGTACATAGAGATGGGGACACATAGAGAGACGGGGACACATGTAGACAACATTGGGAACACACTAGAGACGGGGACACATAGAGACGAAATTTGGGACACATAGGAGACAGGGACACATATAGACGAAATTGGGGACACATATGGGGCGAACTTGGGGACACATAGACAGGGACACATAGAGACGACACTGGGACACATAGAGACGAACAACATTGGGGACACATAGAGACGAAATTGGGGACACATAGAGACGAAATTGGGGACACATAGATAGGGACAATTGGGGACGAAATTGGGGACACATAGAGACGAAATTGGGGACACATAGAGACGGGGACACATAGACAGGGACACATATAGACGAAATCGGGGACACATAGAGAAGAAATTGGGGACACAGAGACGAAATCGGGGACACATAGACATGGTCACCAATAGACGAAATCGGGGACACATAGAGATGAAATCGGGGACACATAGAGACAGGGGCACAATGCTACCTAACCTTCAGTGCAGTAACCGGTGTCATGAGAAGTAAGTAGTCCTATGAAAAATCTACCCTTGCGCATTAGAACATAAATTCTAAAGTATCAGGCAATTTGCCCATTCACATGGGAGGGAAAGGGGGGGGGGGGCGCACAAATAAAACAACAATAATCGAAATCGAATCGAACATGTTTTAGAGAGAGAGAGAGAGAGAGAGAGAGAGAGAGAGAGAGAGAGAGAGAGAGAGAGAGAGGAGAGGTGGGGGGAGGTAAATAAGTCATGGCTTAAACAGGAAGTAGGCTAGCGTAAGCTGACGATTGGCTCAATGCGCATGCGCAAAAACTCAAAACTCGGACTGCGCAAGCGCGAAATCGAAATGGGTATATATTATGATGAGGTAGAATATTCTCTTCACACCGGGCTGTAACGGGAACAGTAGTGTTACATAGGGGAAGACGGGGTAAAAAGCGCATGGGCGGGTAAGAAGCCCACCCCAATTATCTCATGAAATAAAGAAAATTTCAGTCAAAGTTGCCCATGAGACGAATGCTAGACATTAACGCTCGTCTCATGGGCAAAATGAGACTGAAATTTGCTTCATTTCATGAGATGCGCTTTTTACCCCGTCTTCCCCTACATACAGTGTTGCAGGTGTGATCGTTGCTCCGGGCTTGTCTGCCATTGTTGTTTTATGTTGTGTCGGTAGAACGGAATAGAAGGTTGGCAGTTCATAATATATACATACATACGTGCGTGTAGTTTGAAAAACAAAAGAAGGAAAAGAAGAGGAGGAGTCCAGGAGGGAAGGGGGGGGGAGGGAGAGGGAGGGAGAGAGAGAGAGAGAGAGAGAGAGAGAGAGAGAGAGAGAGAGAGAGAGAGAGAGAGAGAGAGAGAGAGAGAGAGAGAGAGAGAGAGGAACACGAAAACGAAATTTTATTTAACCAGGGAAAATGAGATAAGCAAGTTACATGCTTTTTTCCACCCAGCCTGGAAGAGAGAGAGAGAGAGAGAGAGAGAGAGAGAGAGAGAGAGGAGGGGGGGGGGCAGAGGGATAGAGAGAGAGAGAACTCTGAACACTGAATGATTTAATTGTACATTGGCCTTGGGCCACAATACAATATCAAGGAGTGGGGAAGGAGAGAGAGAGAGAGAGAGATAGAGAGAGAGAGAGAGAGAGAGAGAGAGAGAGAGTGAGAGAGAGAGAGAGAGAGAGAGAGAGAGAGAGAGAGAGAGAGAGAGAGAGAGAGAGAGACGGACGAGACAGACAGAGGCAGGCAGGAAACCAGACTGAGACACAGACAGAGATAGAGACAGAAAGAGAGAGAGAAAAGGAGACGAAATTCACAATGATTTATTTATGTGAAGTGTAGACCATAGGCATAGACCATCATGATAAAAACGAGAGAGAGAGAGAGAGAGAGAGAGAGAGAGAGAGAGAGAGAGAGAGAGAGAGAGAGAGAGAGAGACTTGACACTTGACTGTACAATATCAAGGAGTGGGGGGGAAGGAAGAGGAGGGAGGAGGAGAGAGAGAGAGAGAGAGAGAGAGAGAGAGAGAGAGAGAGAGAGAGAGAGAGAGAGAGAGAGAGAGAGAGAGAAAACAAAATTAATTCAAAAGTGTCATGCAATTTGCAAAATAATTTGTTTTGTTTTTTTACACCCAGCCTTGTGATTAAACAATATTAAACAAAGAACTTAAACAGAACCTCCACCATCCAAGAACAAGAAGAAGAAAAGAAACACGAAGCATAAAGAGCGAGCGAGAGACAGACAGACAGACAGACAGCCAGCCAGGCAGACAGACTGACAGACAGAAAGGCAGATACACAGAAAGATTAAAAGATTGTGTGTGAGAGTACTGTGTGTGTGTGTGTGTGTGTGTGTGTGTTGTGTGTGTGTGTGTGTGTGTGTGTGTGTGTGTGAGTGTGAGTGTGAGTGTGTGTGTGTGTGTGTGTGCGTGCGTGTGCGTGTGCGTGTGTGCGTGTGTGTGTGTGTGTGTGTGTGTGTGTGTGTGTGTGTTGTGTGTGTGGTGTGTGTGTGTGTGTGTGTGTGTGTGTGTGTGAATCAGAACCAAATCAGAATCAGAATCAATTTTTATTTTATACGACACAAACAAGTAAATACTACTACTACTACTTTTAATAATCACTTATAGAATTCAAGTAAACAACATTTTCGTGGAATTATTTGTTTTTTAACTGGTTGCACTACTAGGCCTAATTGATGCGATCGCGGCTACTGATTGAGGCAACTGTGTATATATTTTGCAAGCTCCCTTATAAGTGCGTCGTTTGTTATTCATTTGCTAGGTGATTATGTATATTGTATTTTTCTTGAACGTTTAAAAAAAAAAATTGTATACTTATTTCTTTATGTTTTGTGCAATTGTTTAAAAAATGTATTTCATCTTCTACCTCCGCATGATATGTGTACAGGGCCTAATGATTGTGCTGGTATGATTTACATTTCTGTACCACGAGTTCTATTATCTCAGTCAGTGTTCATACGAGTTAGTGAGTACGTAGGCACACGCAACAATGTATGCCTGCATTTTCTGAGTGTGCTTTTCTAGTATGCATGCATACTGGAACTGCACGCGCGTGTCTATCTTTATACGTATACATGTTCAAAGGCACAAGCGTCGCGCATTTAGGAAATGTCTACAAGTACAAAGTCATTCGTGCATGTAATAGACTTGAAGCTTGGCAATACATGTACTTTTTGTGTTGCTGTAATTCGACAAGCAACCCGATGCTCTCGCTCCCTAACCCTTGCCATATCCACCCCCCCACCCCCCCCCCCCCCCCCGCCCCCCATCCCCCCCGCCCCCTTCCCAATCCCCCTTCCCAGTCCGCCACAGGGGCCTATCATTGTTTTGGTAGTCCCAGTTCTATTATAAGAACGAGGAACGAGGGCCTGTGAGTTTCCCTGTCCGTATGTGCGTGTGTATGTATGTGTGTGACCGAAATGTATTCCAGGTCATAGCGCCTAAAGCATTGAACCAATCTTCATTTCAGAACAAAATGGAGGGAGCGTCTGCAGCCTGACACTGGAGTGGACAGCATCCACCAGCTGGACCGCACGACCAGCTGGTCGCCATCTTCAGACTAAGAACTGGACAATGTTGGCTCCTCTCCCATCTCTACCGTCTGGAGATCTCCCACACTGATGAATGTCCGTGTGGCACATAACAGGGTTACAGACACCAGACCTCATTTTGCAGGACTGCCCTACCTTCGACACCCTGAGATGTGAGATCTGGCCCAGGCCTGTGGCACTCCGTGACAAGCTGTGGGGTCCTGCTGAGTTGCTGCTGTTGACCGCGACCTTCATCAACCGAACCGGACTGAGCATCTGATATGGCCGGGAACAAAGAAGAAGAAGAACCCATCTTAGCGAAACTTGGCAGAATCGTTCCTTAGGGTACCTAGATGCTGCACGTGACATTTTGAAGGAGCCAACAGCAGAGTGAGAGTGAGAGCTGAGCACCCACCCACCCTTTTTTTTAAAAACTACTGCTTGCCGACCACACAGAGGAAGGCCTAGCCAGTGCCAGCCCGCCCAGCCAGCTCAATCCTGTGTGTGTGTGTGTGTGTGTGTGTGTGTGTGTGTGTGTGTGGGTGTGTGTGTGTGTGTGTGTGTGCATGTGTGTGTGTGTGTGCGTGTGTGTGCGCGTGTGTGTGTGTTCGTGCGTGTGTGTGTGTGTGTGTACGCGCGCGCGCGCGCGTGCGCTGTGTGTCTGTGTGTCTGTGTGTGACTGTGAGAAGGAGTACCGTACAATGTGTGCTGATGTTGCTGGTAATTACCTGGGACTACGTTGACACGGCGTTGCCATCCTGGTTTTTGGTTTTTTTCTTCCAACCTTCTGGAAACGCACAGATAATCTGTCTGACAGATCTCTTTGTTTCTTACGATACAAACCTACCCTCCTATCTTTCTGACCCCAGGTTATGGCTATGGACACTAAGACCTTTTCTATTTTCTCTTCCTTCTCGCTCTGTGTGACTGACACATCCTGTTGATAGTTTTCTTTCTTTCCGTTTCCTTTTCTTCTCTCAGTTTGGTTTCAATGGGACTTTGTCACGTTCAAGCATTATGCACGCTATGCATACGTGTACACCGCCAAACGGCAGACAGACAGACAGACAGACAGGCAGCCACACAGCACACAGACACCCACAACACAACAGCACACAGCACACACACACACAGATCGCCACACACCCACTCCAGAACTATATATAAGCTAGCGCAACGCCCCGTACCGCTGTAACGCCTAGCACCGGTAACGCCTTGTACGGGTAACGCCAAGTACCGGTACCGGTTTCGCTGGGTCCGCAAAATATTATATTTTTTACTTTTGTGGCTGAAAATACAATTTTTTGACCCCTACCGCTTTGAAGGCCTACCGATCTCCATGACCGTGACCTTGACCTTGATCAGTATGCAATCATTAGAACAAACATATGCCAAAGTACCTATATGCCAAGTTTGAAGTCTAAGACCAACGTGGTGGACGTTATAAGCCCCTTAAAGATTTTCTGTTTTCAAGGTCATACGCCAAGGTGAATGTCATGATGGCGATAATTTATGCGCGGATGCATTCTCTCATGGTGACACACGAGACGCAAAAGCACGAAACTCCACCACGCCACCACACAAAACTGGAAACGATTCGGTACAGCAGTTCGGGAGATATGCGTGGGTCAGTAAAACCCAATCATTAGACCCCTACCGCTTTCAAGGCATACCGATCTCCCTGACCTGACCTTGACCTTCATTTGGTACGCCAACATCAGAACGGCCATAAGCGAAAGTAAATCCATGCCAAGTTTCAAGACTCTAGGACCTGCTTTTTGGAAGTTATATGGCCACTTAAACGATTTTCCGGTTTTCAAGGTCATACACCAACGCCAAGGTCATGCGCAAAACGTTTGGCACAGAGCCTTCCTCTTATGGGGGACAACACACCACCACACAAAAATTTTGAGTGATTCGGTCAAAAGCGTTCGGGAGATGTTGGGACGACATAAAAGAACAAACCAACAACAAAAAAAAGGAACAAACGCCGCAGCTCGTTTACTAACCGCAAGTGCGGTGGCGCTGCTGTGGTCCGCCCCCCCCCCTCCCCACGAACGCCCTTGGGAGGTTCCAAAAACGTAGGGACGGCATCAACCTTCCGAGGGTGCCAAGGATGCTTGATGCCAAATTTGTGTTGATCGGGTTTGAGAACCTGTGGCCTCCCCTCCAGCCCACCCCCCTGACCAACAAACACCCCCCCCCCCACACACGCATACACCACCAGTTCCATTCCCAACCCCCTCACCCTCCCCCTCCAGACCCCCCTCCCCCCAAGACCCCCCATCCCCTCCCTCCTCCCCTCAACCCCCTCGCCCCCTCCCCACTCCCCGCCCCCCCCCCCCTCACGAAACATCTCACACGGGCAATTTCCGAGCTTCGTGTGCTCCCCCCCCTCCCCCACGACCCCTTGGTGGCGGAGGTTTCCTGAAACTAAGTACGACATTCGGAGTGTGCCAAGGATGCTTGATACCAATTTGGTGTCGATCGGTTGAGAACTGTGCCGGTGCGTAAGGAACACACAGACAGAGAGACAGACACACAGTATTTTTTGAAAAATAATATATAAGATAATATATATATGCACACACATACAAACCACACACACACAATCACCACACAAACACAACACACACACACACACACACAACACACCCAATCCACAACTAGACGCACGTGGCGCGCAA
>CM065701.1:31374719-31394719 GCA_017654935.2 Phymorhynchus buccinoides
GTGTGTTGTGTGTGTGTGTGTGGGTGAGTGTGTGTGTGTGTGTTCTGTGTGTTTGTGGTGTGTGTTTCGTGTGTACGGGCGCGTGTATGGTTGTACGTCGTGTGCGTTGCGCGCGCGCGCGCGCGCGTGTGTGTATGTCATGCGGTGCGCGCATTCGTGCGCGTGCGTGCGTGCGCTGCGAGCAATCACACGTGCGGTATGCTTTTGAAATGCGCCCGTGGATGAAATTGATCCGGGATTTTCCCCCCCAAAAAAGGTGACACCAAACACCGGCCTCAGTTGGGGAGGAGGCAGTGAAGCAAGACGGGGAGGCAGGGAGGGTTTCTTTGCCACGTGGCGGAAAAACGTTTTGTAACTTTCGGCAGCCAATTCTTTGAAACCTTTAGATTATCAGAACGATTAGGATACAGCGTCTGGTATTATTTTACACGCCCCCCCTCTTAAAAAAAGTTTGTAGAGCAACAGACACGGAAGAGAGTGCCACAGAGGTTAACGCGTAGCCGCGTATACAATAAACCAGAGTTCGAACTGGGTACAGGGATTTCCCTCTCATCCGGCACTAGGCTACGGTCAGAACGTTGGAGTCTTCGATGATACGAACACCGAGGCCGTGTGCCTTTCACTAGCCGCGTTAACTCGATGGCAACGAAAAAAAGTTGTCATTTAGTCGGAAATTAACCCCCCCCCCACCCCATTCCTCGAAAAGCCACACAAAAAATAGAGATGCAAAAAAAAAAAAGAAAAAAAAGGGGGGGGCGCGACTCTGTCTGCGCCGTGCTTTCCAGGAGGGAGCAATCCGAATTTCACAGAGGACGCCCTGGACTATAAAGTACCAGATACGAAATAATACCCAAACACGCTCCCACTTTTGCGCAGTGAGCAATCACGTCACAATAGGCATTTTTGCCGCGAGTGTTCTTTCTCTAACTAGGACATAATTGCCGGAGTGTTCTGCCCTAATTGCGTTGACCTTCTAATCAATCAGTAATTAAGGTTCCGCCGGCACGCGGGCAAATGCCCTATTCGACTTGAATTGGCGAGAGAAACTGCAAGATGGCACACGAAGTGATAATTTAAATTTTGAAACGTATGCTTATTTCTCCAAAACATTTCAAAAGTGATTTTCTGAATGATTTGCCAAATAGCTTCACGTAAGCATGGTGTGATAATATTATGTAGCCAATACTATTAGGCATACTAATTAAACATTTTTTTTATTACGCTAATGGAATAATAAAAACGAAACGGTCAAACAGAGCCCACATCAGTGGCTTGCCAGACTCTATCTCTCCGAGTGAACAAAGAGAGGGGATTTAAATTGTTTATGATATTGACTCTGGGAAGGGAGTCCATCACTCACAGCCGGCCCTTTCACGAATAGTTTACTCCTGTAATGTAAACACCTGTAAGTAATATGCACATTAGAGAGCGTCAATGCATGGCAGACTCTATCGCTTTATGTTTGCGCGTGTACGGTATCGTGTGCAACAAGGCTATATAATTGTTGGGTTTAGCAACATCACTTTTTTAATTTTTATTTTTAACAAAGTTATAAACAATTGATCCTAAAGCGGTGTACCGTTTGCAGTGTGAATTTCAAACCGCTTTATACAAAAGCTTAGCCAAAAAAAAAAAAAAAAAAAAGTTGACAAGCGTCATGGCTAAAGGCAAAGTTTAGCTCGAATCGTTCCCTCGCAAGAACACGCTACTTTGTGTTTTTATGTCTGCCCTTGTTGGCGTGTTGCTACGAGCGTGGAGCCGCCAAGGTTGGTATTCCCACCCCACCACTGCCTGTAGCCTGCATACAGGATATCAGCGCAGAAGCTCCCCCCACGTTTATAGCATCGGGTACGGTATTCATGAGCGCGTATATTAAACAGTCAACCGAGTTAGTAACGGTAGCTCAGGCACAACAGGCAATCGCCTATCCGCGGGAGGACCAACTGGATTCGTAAGCGGGGGTTCCGCGGGGGAGTACAGGGAGCAGGTCCCGGTAAAGATCCCACCCCGTCAGGGTCAAAATCACGGTTTAAAAAAAGAGAAGGATTTACGCCCTTTCGGCCTTTCGGCCAGTGGGGCAAAAATCACGGTTTTACGGTTTCCCTCTAGAAATTTCATATGCACAAGAGGGAAGGACACGTGACGTGGGGCTAACTGGCAGTGGCTTTTGTGGGGGCCAGGTGGCAAAGCCCTGGAAATTGCCAATTTACTGATGATTAAGCAAACAGGATCCATTCTTACTTTTTACACTTGTACAGCGTACATGATTGGGGCAAAAGGTGGAGTGGGGGGGTCCGGAAACCCTGGAACCCTCCCCCCCCCTTGAGATCCGCTCCTGGCATGGTAGTTTCTTCTAATTCGCATGTTACTCCGTGTTAACTCTTTAGGGCGCAGCATTCGTGATTACCGTACCGTGCCATGGATGAGCAACCAAGTTGTAGAGCCTTGTCATTTTAATTAGCTTTACTATTTTGAAGCGGGTGACAGTTAATGACTAATTCACCCCATGGTTCCCCCACCTACCCACCCCCGGCCCCCATTCCTCGCTCGCCTGTTCCCCATTCCTACTACACCTCCCCTACCGTTTACTAGTACAGTCATTTTTTCTTTTTCTTTTTTTATCCCCTCTCTCATGTTAAAGCTTCTTGATTTTGAGGAGGAGCGCCACGCAATGGTCGGTATGAACTGAAATAGGAATGAAAGGGGTTGTAAGTTAGATCAGTTCCCCCCCACCACCCCACCCCTGACAACCGCGAAACTGGCAATGTTTGAGAGAGAGAGAGAGAGAGAGGAGTGATTTGATCGAGAGAGAGAGAGAGAGGAGAGAGATGGGGAGGGAGAGTGGGAGGAAGAGAGGGAGGAGAGGGGGAGAGAGACAGAGACAGAGAGAGACAGGAGATAGATGGGAGAGAGAAGAGAGAGAGAGAGAGAGAGAGGAGAGAAAGAGAGAGAGAGAGAGGCAGAGATTAGAGAGAGAGACGAGAGACGAAGAAGAGAGAGAGATGAGATAGAGAGAGAGAGATAGAGAGAAAAAAGAGAGAGAGAGAGACAGAGACAGCGAGAGAGAGAGATATATAGAGAGAAGAGAGAGAGAGAGAGATAAGAGAGAGAGAGAGAAGAGACAGCGGAGATAGATGATAGAGTACAGGAGAGCTAGCGAGCGAGGCGCTAGCGACTCGCGCAGCGAGCGAGGTCGCGCACGAGCATGCCGCGCTCGCAGCGGCACAGAGCTATCGCTGACGAGCTCACCGCGAATGACGCGCTCGAGCGCGAGAGCGCATAGCAAGAGCGCGCGCGCGCTCTCGGACCCGCGCGCGGCGTTCTTTGTGCCGGCTATAGGCTAAAATTACTCTGGAAAGCCATTTTAATCCATTGTACCATGAACATGTGACGTTGAATAACGAGTAAACTGTACACACTGACTTGTAAAGCTTTCGTGCAAATTTGTGTAAATGTGTACACAGGACAACTACGCCCGATTCAAAAGAACACAAGTGATTCTAGACGCATGAGTTTATTTATAATGTGCACAACATTGTTGTTGGCTGGCCTCCCCCTTCGGATCCGATTATCCATCAGCGAGAATGGGTTCTTTAACTCATATTACAAAAGAAATCGCAATATATGGGTGCATACGATAAGCGCGCAATACCCTATTGCTAATAAGCGCGTTGCATACGATAAGCGCCCATGACAGTGTCCAATAAGCGCGCGTGGCAGTGTCTAATAAGCGCGCATGTCAGTGTCTTAAAAAAGCGCCTATGATAAGTGTGTTTGTTTGACTAAAACACTTTGTTTTTTGTGTTCAGTTGTCGTTCCAACACACTTATCATGGGCGCTTTTAGGACACTGACATGCGTTCTAGGCTTATCGTATGCACCCGTTTGACTAAAACAAATTGTTTTTCGTGTTCAGGATTGTCGTTCCAAATTTGTATTAGCTTACACACACCCACCCCACCACACCCCCAACACACCCAGACACACACACAAACACACACACACACATACACACACAAACCACACCAAGCAGAACACACACACACACATGAACATCGAGCGCTTATATCGACACGGTCACCGTCCGCCTTCCGCGCTTATCGGACAAGACTTTGCGCGCTTATGGGATACGATAACGCGCGCATGTGGGATGGCGCATATGGGTTGTGCGCGCTTGTCGACTGCGCCGCAATAAATATATATATACAGACAATACATTGTCCTCCCCCCAAACCCCCCAACCCAACAACAAACCCAAACACACTTCAACTCTTCTAGCACCTTGGGCGAATACATTCGCCCAGTTCATCACTCTAGTCTACTCTCCCACCAAATGCAAAGACATTCATTTCCAAGTACCCTGCCATGTGTTTGGTTTATTTTTAAATATTTTATTATTAGGTAATTAGGTACTTTACAATAGTCACAGAGGTCGTCTCTGGGAAATTCGGGTTGCTCCCACCTGGAGAGATGGTCGCAGCCAGAGGCGCGCCACCCATTTTTCTTTGCATGCGATTTTTTGTGTGACTGATTAGGGAAGGAAAGGAGGGGTGCGCGGAGTGGTGGTGGTAAATTTTGACCCGAAATGACAACTTTTTCGTTGCCACTTTCACTTGGTTTTTTTATATGTGTGCTAAGTGCATGGGCATACGGTAGCTGGGTTTATCGTCTCTTCCGAAATACTCCACGTTTCAGACCGTTAAGGCCTAGTGGCAGAATTGGAAGTAAAAATCCCCTGTACCCAGGTTCGAACTCGGGTTTTACATGACACGAAGCGAACGAAGAGCTTATGTCAGTGATATTTTCCACCTACAGCAATGCATGGCGGCCCCCCCCCCCCCCCAACCCCGAAAAAAAAGAAAAAAAAAGAAGAAAAAAGTTACTACTCCCCCTCTTGTCGGTTTTGAAATGCAACTGGACAACGCAAGAACGTATAAACAACACACAACAAAAAATCCCCATGGCGCTGGATCAGTTAAAAACCTATAAAATGGCTAAAACAAAGACTCTAAATGTCACAGGCTAATAACAGGCTAATAACAGGCCTTCACTTTTTTTTCTGTACTTTGTCTGCCATATGTGTTACAGACAAATTTTGCTTAACTACGTGTGCGTGCACCTTGTGGTTGTTAACCCTTTCGCCGCCAGCCATTTTTGAACCACAATTTCTCCATTAAGCTTACAATGGTACAGAAAAGAATTTTCATCTGCAATCTATTGGGGGGATTTATCTGATGGGGACGTGCTTTAGAATAGGGCTTATCCTGACCGCCCCTAATTTAGGAACACAAGATCATTGAATAACAGATACGCCTGAATTGCAAGGCTTTTAATCGGACAATGGGTGTTAAATCATCGTCGTGCAAAAATATGACATCAGGTGTTAACGACAAAGCCAAATAACAGTTCATGGTTGCTGGGTTGTTTTTTCTCCTCAGCTGTTTTCGCAGTGGGTTTTTTTTCTTGCTGTTTTTCGTTCTGGTTGCAATTTTTTCTCCATTCAGCCTCTCAAAGTTGGAAACATATGGAGAAGTCATATCTTTCGTGGAACTCTCTCTGTAAGTTACCTCAGACTACTTTTCTAGGTGGCGTTAGCATACATATGAAATGTAATGTGTGTCAGTGTGTGTGCGCGTGTGCGTGGTGTGTGTGTGGTGTTGTGTGTGGGTTTGTGTGTGTGTGTGGTGTGTGTGAGAGAGTCACTGGGTGTGTGTGTGTGTGTGTGTGTGTGTGTGTGTGTGTGTTGTGTGTGTGTGTGTATGTATGTGTGTGGCGTGTGTGTGTGTGGGGGGTTGTGTGTGTGTGCGTGTCGTGCGTGCGTATGTGTGTCGTCTGTCTGTCTCTCCGCTGCAAACACATTCAAGCGCACTCGTCCAAATAGCAACCTGCCGCCCCCCCCCCCCCCCCTCCCCCTCTAGCAGCTATTTGCTATTCTGGCCATACAGGCCGCTTCTTCGCTACTTTCACAGTCTGTCGCGTTCTGTCTGTCTGTCAGGGGTGAGTTTTGTTTGCCTCGTGAATCCGGTCCGTCTGTTGTTGTTGATGCTGTGTATAAATGTGACCCGAACGCAAAGCACAAACGAGCATTGTATGGCGTGACAAGGCTGTCAGGTAATTAGGCCTCCCGTCAGTCTGTCAGTATACATGTCCCTATGTCGTGTGTGTCCGTCTGTCTGTCTGTCTGTCAGGAGTCATGCAGGCAACCAACGCCTGTTTCTGTTCCGGCTAACACATTCTGTTCTTATCTATTTGCGCCGTGATTTCATTTACAGCCAACGCATTTGTACGCACGTGCTAGCAACACAGAAAATCATTAATAAAGCGAATTTCCCGGGTCTATTGCAACCGTAACCAACCCCCCGTATTTTTCAAAACCCTCAATCGGCTGTCTAAACTGATAACTATGGAGTATCTCGCTTCTTATCCGTCGACGCCAGATCGAATCGTAATAGTCTGTATGAATTTATATCAGTTCCCACCCTAGTAACCACGTTCTGATCGACGCTCTACAAACGTGCTCACCTGCATTAACTCCTGTTTAGTCATAGCCAACATGTTGAATTTCATGGCAACATTTAAACACAAAGGTGTAGAAGCCACCAGAAGCAATCGTGGTTATCTGATAGCATCCTTACCAATGCTACCGAATAGCGTGCAATCAAATGAGTTTCTGAAAAAATACCTCATACCATCCCTCCACATGTGGACATTCCTCTCTTTTAACACAATAGTATTATCGGACAATTTGAGGCGGAGAAAGTACTGACCTGATGCAATACTGGGGGAGCCGAATTAGGGACAAAGTGACCTTGGGTGACTGGGGGCAGCTGAATTGTGGTGCGCTAATACACAGTTGAGGTTAGTTTAAGCACATAAACCACACAAGACCTGTGGTTGTTCATTCGCGCAACCCCCGCAAAGTTCCCATATCTACGTTTCGAGCGCACAGGACGCAAACACCACACATACACACACACGCCCCCGCCCGCGCGCGCACACATACACACACACATCAACATGCTCAATGGGTCCCTCTCTCTATCTCTCTCTCTCTCTCTCGCTCTCTCTCTGTCTCTCACACTACGCCCAACTAAGAATAGCGCGTGATAGCCCCTAACGTTGACTGCCCTCTGGCGGTCAATTTAACGTCATAGCTAGCCCATTGAGTCCCTTTAACTGGCGCTTTGCCAACGTCTAAAAAGATACATCACAAGGGCGTTAACTCGGAGAATAATAAGTGGAGGGAGAGGAATGACTCTGTGTTCTTTGCAGAATTTCAAAGAGTTGCATCAACGTGGGTCCTTGCGGGTCATGAAAAGTAGGGGACCTAAGATACCAGTGCATGGGACAAGAGATACTAGTGCGATTTTCTCACGCCAGAGGGCATGACGTTCGTGTGGGGTAATCTCTAATAGTATTAGTTGGGATAACGAAGATAGAGAGACAGTGATGGTCCTACCATCATCTCTCTCTTCACTACGCCCAAGTAAGAAAATCGCGTGATAAGCCCCTAGTGCATGCACTGCCCTCGGCGTGAAAGAATATCGCATAGGTTGACCATATGTACAAGTGCCTTTAGTAAACATGTGTTTCGTTTTATCTACGATGACCACCATGACAACAGTTAGAGAGAAGAAACACAGCGACGTTTGTTGGTGGGGTTCAGTAATCCGTTTCCTGAAGAATTTTATGAAGGGGCTCAAACTTGATAAAACATCCAAACGATGATTGGTTACTAGGTTTCTGGATCAAACAGATATACAGATATATCGTTATCAGTCTCGATGTCCCAGATGCCAGCTGACGTCCATACACTAAACATTGATTTACTGTTTGGGTGCATTAATTCAACCCTACCCGCCTCCTCAGTAAGTGATTTGGCGCACCCAACGGCAACGGTTCTGAAGCTCCAGGTTTTCATGTAGCTTTTGTTTGTGGCTCAAGCCCACAAACTATACTCACTTTGTTATCGGTCGGTCGGTTCTGTCGGTAGGTCTGCAAAATTGTCGACATTGTACAAAATTGTCGCGTTCAAACGAGGCTACACTTCGGCCGCCTCTTGAAAAGATGATTTAAAAGCGTACAAAATAATAAACATACGTAATACAAGACACTACAACAGACACGACGAGTATGCGGGGCTTCTTTGATGAGATAAGTAGGAACATCGTTTAAATGTTTTCAAAAGATACAAAAAGTTACGAAATGGGGCAGAGATAACATGTTTTACAGATTTTAAAAATTGAAAAAGCCAGGGGGAGGTGGAACTCATGATTGGAGTGTTAAAAATAGAACGCGTGCCACAAACTATTGCGATTTCTGCGCTGTTTTTTTTTATTAAGGTTCCCCGTACATGCATTGTGTCTTTACCTCGTAAGCACTTAGTCAACAAAATCCATTTTCAACTAGAGACCACATATGGCTACGGTTATGACAGTTTTACAACGATCCCTTGGACGATTATAACAGCTCACCACTCACATTGTCGTCTGCTAAAGTGGAAAATAAAATCGCAGACCCACTGTGGACGGTTCATTTTTTAATAGGCAGGACTTAAAAAACAATTTACAATACCAATGTGTGATACATTCGTTTCAACGTCTTTCCTTCAGCTTAACGTGTGCAACATTCATATGTAAACAAAATCTCGGATTGAAAGAGATTCTCTCAACAGGGGTTCAGCTCCTTGGTAGATGTTTACTTTTCCAACGGTTTTGGTCAGGTGAAAAACACTGAAAAATATAACAACCAGAAAGTATCATAATAATGGTTATCGTACTATAGGTACCATTTGTATTTTTGTGATGTCAACAGATCGCCACATCCGGAAATTACCGAGAAACACTTTGTATATTCACTGTGTTGACATGGGGAAAGAGTGAAAATGTTATCGTCTATTGGGGACCATGAAAAAAAGGAAATGAAATACAGAATGACGGAGAAAATGGAGCAGAGCGACAGGGAAGAGAGGTGAAAAGGATGATGTCGCGGAATCCTTTAAAACATTTGGTGCAATCCGGTGGGTAGGTTACCTTCTTCAACAGATCACCGTTGTCAAATGAACTGGTTTCACGGGCTTTCCCTCTTGAGCTGGTGAAAAGAATCTGTTTTTGCCAGGTCCACTCCCATACAAAAGCCCCCCTAACATTCGAACCGAAAAAACAAATTTTAAAGAGCAGCCTCAGTTTGAAGTTGGGGACATCATGAGTATGGTGGGGCACAGCTACCCATGACCCCCCACCCCCCACCCCCCAAGGGACCTTATCGTGGTGGCGTCAGGTGTCTTAACGTAAAAGACAGAGATGTTTAGATCTCACCATCTCTGCATAAGACTAGCCCTGCGTGCGGCTTGCTGCGCTTCGAATTCGCCGGCTTAGCGCGTTTCAGTATCCATTGCGTCAGTTGCTCGGCCTGCTGGGTTCCATTCGGCCCTGTGTTTCCCTTTCGCCATGACGAGCACGGCAGCAGTGTCTTTTCGCCCTGTTCCGTTTCGCCATGTTCCCTTTTTTGACCCTGCCTCTGCTCTAAGATTCCACACCAGTTCAATATAAACGTATCGACATTAAAAAAGGTATGATCAAAAAGAGGTTTTCACATTAAGAGTTCACCAAAAGAAAAGAAATATCACTCTGACGGTTCCTAAAAAAAAAACGGTTCACAAGTTATCAATACTAAAAAAATATACTCACATCTTTTGGCAACCTCGGTTAAGTACTCCGTACACGCTAAGCATACATTTTCCACTCTTTCTCCATGACAACATGGTGATGTGCAAGTCATCTTATGACTGGCATATTACTGTGGCGGCCATGGAGGAAAAAGCGAAACAATGTTAACGCGTATTCGTACCTCTATGAGTGGCTATCACTGTGTTTTGCCATGCGGAAAGAGTGCAAAAGATTCACGGTACAAAAGACATGTAACATGTGATAATGCCAATGACACAGCAGATGAACATTCCATATCGGAAGAAGAGAAGAACACAGGAATGAGAAAAACAAACATCGTCAGTTTGCTATTCCCGCATAATTCTTTTGGTCCCCAACTGTCGATAGCCACTACCACAAAGCTGCCCAACATTTTGCGTAAATTTAAAAAAAAAATAAGAAAAAACATGAGTGATCAAAAAAAGAGGGTGTGTGTAGTTACGGCTTTGTGTGTCGGAGAGTAGTGCTAATCTTTGCGTGATTTGGAGACCCACGCACACACATATGGACACACTGACACACTGACACACAGGCAAACTGAAACACAGACACACAGACACACATATTCACACAGAGACACATGTAGACACACAGACACAGACAGACTAAGTACCCCCGATTATAGACACTACGCAGAGCACGACACAGCGCAACTTGCGTCCGCACCACGTCACGCACACGAACGCCACGCCACACAGACACCAACCGCACACACACACACCACCTCACACCACACATCTTTGCTGACACTACACTACTACCCTGCGGGATCTTATGAAGTATCATTTTTTCGTAACACAGCTCAATATTAGGGCGAAAGAAAACCCCAAGGGCGAAACGTTTACCCCACCCCCCCAGGCCCCCCCCGCTCGACTCCATTGAGTTATAATCACCACATCGTTGACGGCCACAACAGATTTATTGAAACAGCCAGACAGGTGATGCTATTATTGGTAGGCTTCTATATGGTGAAGATGGGGTAAAAAGCCCATAAACGGGTAGGAAGCCCATGCCAATCGGTCTTATGAAACGAAGCAAAAGACAGTCACATGTTGCCCATGAGACGATTGTTAATGTTTAGCATTCGTCTCGTGGGCAAATTGGACTGAACATTTTCTTTATTCATGAGATAATGAAGAAGACTTAGGTGCGATTTTTCTCAAGCCATAGGCATGACGGCTCGTGTGGGGCTAAGTCCTCCTCTATATTATTGTTGGGATAAAGAAATAGATCAGAAACCAGTGAGTGGTTCGACCATCACTCTCTCTCTCTCACTACGCCTAAGTAAGAAAATCGCGTGATAAGCCCCCTGTGCTTGACTGCCCTCTGACGTGAAAAATATCGCCATAGGTTTACCATTGGCATGGCTTCTACCAGCACCATGGATTTTACACCGTCTTACCCTATAGATACACATACGCATGTGTACTATGTCGGGTCAAACATGTCTAGGGTGCACTCGGCAGTTTCATTCTTTAATAAAGAATGAAAAAAATTGCACATTGAAGAAATAATGGGAGAAATAGAAGAAAACGCTGTAAACTTTACATTGTTTTTTTCATAAAAAAACTAATCTTATAATTAAGTTGCATACGTACCTCTCTCTCTTCTCTCCCTCTCTCTCTCTCTCTCTCTCCTCTCTCTCCTCTCCTCTCCCGCTCAGACATAACCGCAGTGAGAGAAAGTTAAGACCCAGAAAACATTCAGTTCAACGAGTGCAACTGTTAATACCGAAGGCGAGTTTTATTTTGACATCAACGTACGATTTGAATGTGGCCGTAGTTAACTCCCTCTCTGTGTAGACGGCTGCCCTGAATATTTATTCACCTGAAAGAGTTTCACATGAATAACATGAAACTATTCAACATTGCATTTCTTTTTGTTTGTGGCTCAAGCCACAAACCTGTAACTCACTTTGTCGGTCTGTCTGTTGGTCGGTCTGTCGTTCCAAAATTGCCGCACATTTTGACAAAATTGTCGCACGTCAAATCGAGGCTACACTTCCAATTGAGGCCGCTCTTTAAATTGATGTATTTTAAAGCGTACAAAATAATAAACATACGTAATACAGACACTACACAGACACGACGAGTATGCGGTGCTTCTTTTGATGAGTATAAGTAGGATAGGATAACATAGTTTTAAATGTTTTCCAAAAGATATAAAAAAGTTACGAATTGGTGCAGAGATAACATTCTGGTTTTTACAGATTAAAATTATTGAAAAGCCTAGGGGAGGTAACTCATGATTGGAGTGATAAAAATAGACAGCGCGCCACAAACTATTGCGATTTCGCGCTTGTGTTTCTTTTTACTTTGCTTAATCAGAATGGTTGGTTTAAAAAAAAAGCAAAATCTATTATTTTCTCCTATTCTATTATGAATAACAATGCCAGGATTAAACTAGTGCCTTTCTTTTTATTTGCATAATCAGAAAGTTTTAAAGTAAAAACTATTATTTTCTCCTATTCTATTATGAATAACAATGTCTGGATTAAACTAGTGCCTTTCTTTTTATTTGCATAATCAGAAAGTTTTAAAGTAAAAACTTATTTTCTCCTATTCTATTAGGTGGAAGACGGGGTAAAAGCGCATGGGCGTGTAAGAAGCCCAACCCAATTATCTCATGAAATGAAGCATAAATTTCAGTCTCATTTTGTCCATGAGACGAGCGTTAATGTTTAGCATTCTTCTCATGGGCAAATTTTGACTGAAATTTTTCTTATTATTTCATGAGATATTAATTGGGGTTGGCTTCTTACCCCGCCCATGCGCTTTTTACCCCCGTACTTCCCCTATGAATAACAATGTCTGGATTAAACTAGTGCCTTTCTTTTTATTTGCATAATCAGAAAGTTTTAAAGTAAAAACTATTATTTTCTCCTATTCTATTATGATTAAAAAAGAAACAAAAACCAGAAGAGTTAAAAGTGCTTCACATTCTTCCTTCCTAGATCTATCCTTTAACCCTTTCAACCGCCAGTCGCATTTTAGCACCACATTGATTTTAACACCTATGTCACTAAAAGGCCTCAAATCAGGGTCTTATTATCCAAGGACCATATTGTTTTAGTTTTGGGGAAGTAAGGATAAATCTTTATTTTAGATATGTCACAGATGAATCCCCAACACTGCAGATGGATTTTGTTCTCTCTACCCAGGTAAATTTTAATGGACATGTTTTTGCTGACCTATGCCTGGCGGTGAAAGGGTTAAAAACAAAATCTGATCCTTGTTATCATTTTTGCTATGCTGCCATAATCATATTTTTTTTGTATTTTCTGTTTCGTCTTTAAAAAAAAACAACTTCTTAGCCTCCAATCTCGTTCTGGATCGCAAATGTTAGTCCATAATTATCCGTCCGATTTTGCTACTGTGTGTGTGTGTGTGTGAGCGTGTGGCGTGCGCACGGCGTTGTGTGGGTGTGTGTGCGTGCGTGCACGTGCGCACACAAGCAAGCACCATGCCTGTGCTTGCAAAGCATGTACTCGTTTAAATACATGCATGTACGTGCGGCTGACATTTATAAATGGGGCAAGTCTGTTATCTTTCACACGCCTATACCGAGCCACCGTACACATTCCCTGACAAGAAAAGAAAAGAAAAGAGGTAAGCCTGCGCGTGAGATTACGCGCATGCGATGCACTTTATATCCAACTTGATAGACTGTAAGCAGTGAGTGTAGGGGTCTAGTAGAATTATCTGGGTGGGCTCTGTTTTTTTGTGTGTGCTTCTTTGTGTGCAACTAGACGCATTGCATCTGTCAAGCGCTATAAAAACACAGAGAAACAGATACGATAAAAAACCCACCTATAACATGTGCAACGCCGAGCGGCTGCAAAGTCGCATCGCGAGCTACTCCGAAATCGGAATATGTGTCGGCTGTACACATACATAAAACGCATCAAAACAGCACGTAACGGGCCATACAAAACGCATCAAAAACAGCACGTAAATGAATAGTTTAAAATATACATATATAGCCTTGGGGTTCGGACCCGTGATTTGAGCGCGCGCGATCATGCGCACACGCGCGCACAGAAAAATTAATGACAACTGTGTTATAGACCATTCATCAAGAAATGATGTGAAAAAAACTGCATTGAAATACATGCAAAACTTCGCGAGATATTAGCGATTATGTGTTTCGGGATTTGAACCCCGTAACTGGGCGCGACCTTGACCTTAATGTAAAGCTAAATACATCAGTGGATAGCTTGCCTCTTGGCAAACTACTATACCAAATTTTATGATGATAGACTGAATAGTTTTTGAGAAAACGGACGAATAGCCGGACGGACGGAGGCACGCCGGACGGACGGACGGACACCGGACGGACACAGGACGGACGGACAGACAAAAACAATAGCTCCCGGAACCTTCGGCTCTGGGGCTCGGGGACTAAAAAACCCAACACTAGCAGCATCTTGCACTTTCGTGCAACTGTAGTATAGTGTTACGTAGTGTTTGTGTTGTTTCTCTTCCCCAGCTTACACGCTCTGGTGGGTGGGGCACACCCAGTGCCATGTGCACATTTCGCCGTGGCCTTGGGTGGGAAGATTACGTCTGTTAAGTCCTCTCGTGGACATTTTGTCCTTATGTGCACATTAGCCTTAAATGACCCTGTTTCTGCTTTTGTGTGTATTTATTGCAAGTATTTATTTCATTACTCACCATGCTACAGTACCACACAACAGTTTGAAGCCATTCTACCACCCCCACTGGTTCATGAGATACAGCTCGGACATGAAGGAAGGAAACTTCGGTTTTGTGGAGTCTTCCTTGGCGGAGGTTTGCACTGGCGGTTCAAAATTTAGGATCTGAATAGGTCGTGACATGGTGATCAAGAATATAATATGGTTATGGGAGACCCTAGGCTTATTATCGATCATGGTATCAGCAGAGAGGACTTAACAACGTCTAATGTTCGCGAAAGGACTTAACATACGTCTATGCACTATAGGTACATAGAGTATTGGTGACACATAGAGAGACGGGGACACATGTAGACAACATTGGGAACACACTAGAGACGGGGACGCATAGAGACGAAATTTGGGACACATAGACAGGGACACATATAGACGAAATTGGGGACACATATGGGCGAACTTGGGGACACATAGACAGGGACACATAAAATAGACGAAATTGGGGACACATAGAGACTCTTAAATTGGGGACACATAGAGAACGAAATTGGGGACACATAGATAGATAGGTCACCGATAGACGAAATTGGGGACACATAGAGACGAAATTGGGGACACATAGAGACGGGGGACACATAGACAGGGACACATATAAGACGAAATCGGGGACACATAGAGAAGAAATTGGGGACAAACAGAGACGAAATCGGGGACACATAGACATGGTCACCAATAGACGAAATCGGGGACACATAGAGATGAAATCGGGGACACATAGAGACAGGGGCACAATGCTACCTAACCTTCAGTGCAGTAACCGGTGTCATGAGAAGTAAGTAGTCCTATGAAAAATCTACCCTTGCGCATTAGAACATAAATTCTAAAGTATCAGGCAATTTGCCCATTCACATGGGAGGGAAAGGGGGGGGGGGGCGCACAAATAAAACAACAATAATCGAAATCGAATTCGAACATGTTTTAGAGAGAGATGAGATAGAGAGAAGAGAGAGAGAGGAGAGAGAGAGAGAGAGAGAGAGAGGGGTGGAGGTAAATAAGTCATGGCTTAAAACAGGAAGTAGGCTAGCGTAAGCTGACGATAGGCTCAATGCGCATGCGCAAAACCTCAAAACTCGGACTGCGCAAGCGCGAAATCGAAATGGGTACATATAATTATGATGAGGTAGAATATTCTCTTCACACCGGGCTGTAACGGGAACAGTAGTGTTACATAGGGGAAGACGGGGTAAAAAGCGCATGGGCGGGTAAGAAGCCCACCCCAATTATCTCATGAAATAAAGAAAAATTTCAGTCAAAGTTGCCCATGAGACGAATGCTAGACATTAACGCTCGTCTCATGGGCAAAATGAGACTGAAATTTGCTTCATTTCATGAGATGCGCTTTTTACCCCGTCTTCCCCTACATACAGTGTTGCAGGTGTGATCGTTGCTCCGGGCTTGTCTGCCATTGTTGTTTTATGTTGTGTCGGTAGAACGGAATAGAAGGTTGGCAGTTCATAATATATACATACATACGTGCGTGTAGTTTGAAAAACAAAAGAAGGAAAAGAAGAGGAGGAGTCCAGGAGGGAAGGGGGGGGGGGGAGGGAGAGGGGAGGGAGAGAGAGAGAGAGAGAGAAGAGGAGAGAGAGAGAGAGAGAGAGAGAGAGAGGAGAGAGTAGAGAGAGAGAGAGAGAGAGAGGAACGAAACGAAATTTTATTTAACCAGGGAACATGAGATAAGCAAGTTACATGCTTTTTTCCACCCAGCCCTGGAAGAGAGAGAGAGAGAGAGAGAGAGAGAGAGAGGAGGGGGGGGGGCAGAGGATAGAGAGAGAGAGAACTCTGAACACTGAATGATTTAATTGTACATTGGCCTTTGGGCCACAATACAATATCAAGGAGTGGGGAAGGAAGGATAGAGAGAGAGAGAGAAGAGAGAGAGAGAGAAGAGAGAGAGAGAGAGAGAGAGAGAGAGAGAGAGAGAGAGAGAGAGAGAGAGAGAGAGAGAGACGGACAGACAGAGGCAGGCAGGAAACCAGACTGAGACACAGACAGAGATAGAGACAGAAAGAGAGAGAGAAAAGGAGACGAAATTCACAATGATTTATTTATGTGAAGTGTAGACCATAGGCATAGACCATCATGATAAACGAGAGAGAGAGAGAGAGAGAGAGAGAGAGAGAGAGAGAGAGAGAGAGAGAGAGAGAGAGAGAGACTTGACACTTGACTGTACAATATCAAGGAGTGGGAAGGAAGGGAGGGGGAGAGAGAGAGAGAGAGAGAGAGAGAGAGAGAGAGAGATAGAGAGAGAGAGAGAGAGAGAGAGAGAGAGAGAAAACAAAATTAATTCAAAAGTGTCATGCAATTTGCAAAATAATTTGTTTTGTTTTTTTACACCCAGCCTTGTGATTAAACAATATTAAACAAAGAACTTAAACAGAACCTCCACCATCCAAGAACAAGAAGAAGAAAAGAAACACGAAGCATAAAGAGCGAGCGAGAGACAGACAGACAGACAGACAGCCAGCCAGCCAGACAGACTGACAGACAGAAAGGCAGATACACAGAAAGATTAAAAGATTGTGTGTGAGAGTACTGTGTGTGTGTGTGTGTGTGTGTGTGTGTGTGTGTGTGTGTGTGTGTGTGAGAGTGTGTGTGAGTGTGTGTGTGTGTGTGTGTGTGTGTGTGTGTGTGTGTGCGTGCGTGTGTGCGTGTGTGTGTGTGTGTGTGTGTGTGTGTGTGTGTGTGTGTGTGTGTGTGTGTGTGTGTGTGTGTGTGTGTGTGTGTGTGTGTGTGAATCAGAACCAGAATCAGAATCAGAATCAATTTTTATTTTATACGACACAAACAAGTAAATACTACTACTACTACTTTTAATAATCACTTATAGAATTCAAGTAAACAACATTTTCGTGGAATTATTTGTTTTTTAACTGGTTGCACTACTAGGCCTAATTGATGCGATCGCGGCTACTGATTGAAGCAACTGTGTATATATTTTGCAAGCTCCCTTATAAGTGCGTCGTTTGTTATTCATTTGCTAGGTGATTATGTATATTGTATTTTTCTTGAACGTTTAAAAAAAAAAATTGTATACTTATTTCTTTATGTTTTGTGCAATTGTTTAAAAAATGTATTTCATCTTCTACCTCCGCATGATATGTGTACAGGGCCTAATGATTGTGCTGGTATGATTTACATTTCTGTACCACGAGTTCTATTATCTCAGTCAGTGTTCATACGAGTTAGTGAGTACGTAGGCACACGCAACAATGTATGCCTGCATTTTCTGAGTGTGCTTTTCTAGTATGCATGCATACTGGAACTGCACGCGCGTGTCTATCTTTATACGTATACATGTTCAAAGGCACAAGCGTCGCGCATTTAGGAAATGTCTACAAGTACAAAGTCATTCGTGCATGTAATAGACTTGAAGCTTGGCAATACATGTACTTTTTGTGTTGCTGTAATTCGACAAGCAACCCGATGCTCTCGCTCCCTAACCCTTGCCATATCCCCCCCCCCCACCCCCCCGCCCCCCACCCCCCCCCCCCTTCCCAATCCCCCTTCCCAGTCCGCCACAGGGGGCCTATCATTGTTTTGGTAGTCCCAGTTCTATTATAAGAACGAGGAACGAGGGCCTGTGAGTTTCCCTGTCCGTATGTGCGTGTGTATGTATGTGTGTGACCGAAATGTATTCCAGGTCATAGCGCCTAAAGCATTGAACCAATCTTCATTTCAGAACAAAATGGAGGGAGCGTCTGCAGCCTGACACTGGAGAGGACAGCATCCACCAGCTGGACCGCGCCCAGCAGGTCGCCACCTTCAGACTAAGAACTGGGCACTGTCGGCTCCTCTCCCATCTCTACCGTCTGGAGATCTCCCACACTGATGAATGTCCGTGTGGCACATAACAGGGTTACAGACACCAGACCTCATTTTGCAGGACTGCCCTACCTTCGACACCCTGAGATGTGAAGTCTGGCACAGGCCTGTGGCACTCCGTGACAAGCTGTGGGGTCCTGCTGAGTTGCTGCTGTTGACCGCGACCTTCATCAACCGAACCGGACTGAGCATCTGATATGGCCGGGAACAAAGAAGAAGAAGAACCCATCTTAGCGAAACTTGGCAGAATCGTTCCTTAGGGTACCTAGATGCTGCACGTGACATTTTGAAGGAGCCAACAGCAGAGTGAGAGTGAGAGCTGAGCACCCACCCACCCTTTTTTTTAAAAACTACTGCTTGCCGACCACACAGAGGAAGGCCTAGCCAGTGCCAGCCCGCCAGCCAGCTCAACTCTGTGTGTGTGTGTGTGTGTGTGTGTGTGTGTGTGTGTGTGTGTGTGTGTGTGTGTGTGTGTGTGTGTGTGCATGTGTGTGTGTGTGTGCGCGTGTGTGCGTGCGCGTGCGCGTGCGTGTGTGTGTGTGTGTGTACGCGCGCGCGCGCGCGTGTGTCTGTGTCTGTGACTGTGAGAAGGAGTACCGTACAATGTGTGCTGATGTTGCTGGTAATTACCTGGGACTACGTTGACACGGCGTTGCCATCCTGGTTTTTGGTTTTTTTCTTCCAACCTTCTGGAAACGCACAGATAATCTGTCTGACAGATCTCTTTGTTTCTTACGATACAAACCTACCCTCCTATCTTTCTGACCCCAGGTTATGGCTATGGACACTAAGACCTTTTCTATTTTCTCTTCCTTCTCGCTCTGTGTGACTGACACATCCTGTTGATAGTTTTCTTTCTTTCCGTTTCCTTTTCTTCTCTCAGTTTGGTTTCAATGGGACTTTGTCACGTTCAAGCATTATGCACGCTATGCATACGTGTACACACAAACGGCAGACAGACAGACAGACAGACAGGCAGACACACAGACACAGACACACACACACACACACACACACACACAGATCGACACAACACCCACTCCAGAAATATATATATACTAGCGCAACGCCCCGTACCGCTAACGCCTAGCACCGGTAACGCCTTGTACAGGTAACGCCAAGTACCGGTACCGGTTTCGCTGGGTCCGCAAAATATTATATTTTTACTTTTGTGGTTGAAAATACATTTTTTTGACCCCTACCACTTTGAAGGCCTACCGATCTCCATGACCTTGACCTTGACCTTGATCGGTATGCAATCAGCAGAACAACCATAAGCCAAAGTACCTACATGCCAAGTTTGAAGTCCCTAAGACCAACGGTGTGGACGTTATAGCCCCTTAAAGATTTTCGGTTTTCAAGGTCATACACCAAGGTGAAGGTCATGACGGCGATAACTTATGCGCGGATGCCTTCTCTCATGGTGACACGCCACCACACAAAACTGGAAACGATTCGGTAAAGCAGTTCGGGAGATATGCGTGGGACAGTAAAACCCAATCATTAGACCCCTACCACTTTCAAGGCATACCGATCTCCCTGACCTTGACCTTGACCTTCATTGGTACACCATCATCAGAACGGCCATAAGCGAAAGTACATCCATGCCAAGTTTCAAGACTCTAGGACCTGCGGTGTGGAAGTTATGGCCCCTTAACGATTTTCGGTTTTCAAGGTCATACACCAACGTCAAGGTCAGGACGGCAAAAAGTTTTTGCACAGATGCCTTCCTCTCATGGGGACACACCACCACACAAA
>CM065701.1:31402219-31407219 GCA_017654935.2 Phymorhynchus buccinoides
GAGAGAGAGAGAGAGAGAGAGAGAGAGAGAGAGAGAGAGAGAGAGAGAGAAAACTTTGAAAACTTGAAGAAAACTTTAACTTTATTTTTCAAGGATAAGGATTTTAGAGAGAGAGAGAGAGAGAGAGAGAGAGAGAGAGAGAGAGAGAGAGAGAGAGAGAGAGAGAGAGAGAGAGAGAGAGACTGACTTCAGACTTCAGATGTTTAATCCAATAAGGCCAAAGCCCCATATGAATGAGGGGCGGTACAATATTTTACAATACAATAGAATTTAAAGACATGCATCGGTAGCACAAATATGATAGAAAATAATATGAACATTCATGATAACAGACATTCTCTTAACTGTAAAGCTTTAAACAAATATTCAGTGAGATTACGAACAGTTCTTTTTTCAGTACAAGCCATCAGCAAACAAAATCTAAACAAGCATATATTTACATAATATTTTTTATGTATATATCTTTTACGGAGGTCATTCAAAACAGGACATACTAGGACAAAATGAATCTCATCCTCATTTGAGTTCTTACACAAAGGACATAAAAGCTCATTACCATTTACCGTTCTATAGCGATAGAAATGTTCGTTAATTGGGGATATACCTAGTCTAAATTTAGCCATGGCGTAACGTAAATGTTTTTCCAAATTTAAAGTAAGATAAGTTTTAACTATATGGTCAGAATTATAACCTCTATATATCTTAAATCTGTCACTAGTCCCAATATGATTATTCCAGTTTTGCCATCGACAATCAATTAATCTTTGGCGGAGACATTTTACAAATCCACTTTCATGACCAACTCCCTGGGATTCCCAAACATATCCAAAACCAAGCTCATAAAGAAAGAAACGTGTGTTGGACACCCAGTTACATTTTCCACGAACATCTAAGTCACATAACATATTGTATGATCTCCTTGGTAAACGATCCGCATTCATTTTTAATAGCTTCAACCAATAACGAATACACCTTATCGCCGAATTTATATACATTGGAAATCTATTAGTTTCGCCATATACTAAATCATTTGGGGTCTTTACATCTATTCCCAAAAATCTTTTAAGACTAAACAAATGAACAGATTCACAGTAAGAGGACACATTTCTGTCAAGACCCCACAGTTCAGAACCGTAAAGTAATTTAGGTTGAATGTATATATCAAAAATCTTAACGAAAAGCTCCATTGAATTATTATCTAAAGTATTAAGTTTCTTAAGAATATAAATCATACTATTTTTAGCCTTCCCTGAAAGGTCTCTGCAGGCTGCTGTAAAACTCAAACGAGTAGAGAAGAGAATACCTAAGTATTTATAGACATTTACTACTGGCATTGTTAAGCTATTGTAAACCCATACTTCCCTTGCTGATAAGTATCCCCCTTTCTTAAAAACAATAATATTACTTTTATCAAGATTAACCTTTAATTGTAATTGTTTTGCGGATTTACTTAGGTTATTCAATTGTGTCTGTAGCCCAACAGGTGTTTCTGAGAGTAAAACTATATCGTCAGCCAGTAGTAAGATAAATAGTTCAAAATAATCTGTAGTAAATCTAGCGCCATGCTTTCCTTTATTTATTACTTCTAAAGCTAGTTCGTTAATGAACAAAGAAAACAAAATTGGGCTACAGACGTCCCCCTGCTGTACTCCTTTGGTACAATTTATGTAATTAGTTAATTTCCCTCCAGATCGTACTCTTGTTTTTACACTGTTATACATGCCTTTTACGCAATTAAATAATTTTCCTGTTATTCCTGATTTTAGTAAAATAGGCCATAATAAATTTCTATTAATCGAATCGAAAGCTTTCTCGAAGTCAACAAAGGCTATAGCTTGCGGTTAAGAGAGAACTGCTTTTGAACTAATGCCATGAGTGTGAACATATGATCTACTGTTGAGTATCCTGCTTTAAAGCCAGCTTGGTAATCACCAGTTATATTATGATAATTTACATATTCTTGTAATCTTCTGTTAATAATTGTACTAAACACTTTACTACTAATGTCTGAAAGCGAAATACCCCTATAATTGTTTGTATTATTTACATTACCTTTCTTATATAATGGAAGAGTTATAGACTCACACCAATTTTCTGGATAAATACCCCTGTCGAAAAGCTTATTAAAAAGTTTAACAAAACATTCTATAATTTTATCACAAGGATTTTTCAACAATTCTCCAATTATTCCATCAGGACCAGCAGCTTTTTTTTCTTTTTTACTTTTCTCAAAGCTATTTCTACCTCCTCACGAGATATTGGACGATTCATAAAATCATTGTTCATGTTTGGAATATCGAAAGTGTTAGCATCTTGATTCTCTACATCTAAAAGAGCTTTAAAGTGTTGAAACCAATTTTCTAAGGGAATGTTGTTTTTAGGTTGCTTCTTTTTCAAAGATACTTTATTCATGCATGTCCAAAATTCTTTTTGATTATTAATTGACTCGCATAGCTTATCTAAAATAATTATTTCGATTAAATTCTTTACACTTTCTCTCTAAAAGCTTTTTATATTCTCTTCTTGCTTGTGTGTAATTATTGTTAGCGTGATGAACCTTTTTTGCCTTATCAGTGTTACGACTGTCCTTGCTAGCTTGACTTGAAGCTGTACGAAATGCTCTTAATAATCTGCGTACCTCTGTTCTGTTGTTTTTACAATCCATGTCAAACCAATTTTGCCTATTACTATTAATGCTATCAATTTTTATGGTCTTTTTCATGGAAGCAGCAGATTCCCTAACACAGTCGTTAAACATTTCTAATGCTTCATTAACATTTTCATCAATTAATTCTAAGGCAATATGCAGTTTATCTTGTATGTTATCACCACACATGTTTGAATAGAACACATTACCATTTTCGTCGTTCCATTTAATCTTTTCTATGATTTCTACCTCACCATTAACTACATTTTTATTAGCATTAACAAGGGAAGTAACAACACAAAATTCAACGGGAAAATGGTCTGATTCCAACCTGTCAGCAATATGTAGGTCACACATGTCACATAAAAGGTTATACCAATCATTTGACAAAATAAAATAGTCATTCACACTACTTCCATTCACACTTGCATATGTATAGCGACCTTCTTGGTCACCGTTACACATTCCATTTAATATAGCCAAATCAAAGGTAGTACACAAGTTAAGCAAGGATCTGCCATAACCATTTACATGTTTATCATGAGAACAACGGGTGGATGTAACAGAGCAACTTTTAACTTGAGAGTTGGTGGAATTGTTGTCAGGTAGAGAAGGAGAGATGTTAGAGATACGGCTGTTGAGATCACCACTAACCATAATTTAAACATCATCCAACTGTAACAATAAGTCAGTTAGGCAACTTTCAAGAATTGTAATTCCATTGTCATAATTAAAGTGTGTGTAAAAAGGAGAACCCTCAGGTGGTATATAAGCACACACATACAAAACATCTTTCATGCACCCAAACATACGTTTATCAATCAAAAATGCACATATGTTTTCAAATTTCACATCAAGCTCATGTACAAAGGAACTAAATTCTTCTTTAACAAGACATATAATTCCACCCGATCGTCTCCCTTGAGTAGTGAATCTTACAGCGGATTTGAAGTGTACTTGAAAACCAGAAAACAAATCTAAGTTGCATTGATCTTCAAAAGTTTCAATCAGAGATATGAAATCAAAAGATGTAATGTATGAAATAAAATCATGAAAAATAAATTTAGAGCGTAAACCATTAATGTTCCAAGACAAAAATTTATATGATTGCTGTACATTGAGCGAACATGGGTTTGCACTGACAAAAGAAAAAACATTATTTACACAAACAGGAACCTGATTATCCGTTTTATTTTCGTTTTGAGATGGGTGAAATGCCCTACCACCCTCCCCTACCTCACCCCCCTTATCGTCAGAAACTGGAGTGTTGGAAATATGAACTGATTGACAAGTAGGCCTATTACACTCACTATCAACTTGACCCCGAACTGACCCGACCACTTTTTCTTTTACATTTGCACGTGCAGTATTTACGATCAGCTGAGCGTTACGAAAGAGTGTGGGGGCAAGTGTAGGGGTAAATGTTGGTGCTAGCCTTAATTTTGCACCCATCTCAAAACTGTCCCCAGTATTATTGTCACAAAAGTTGGGCCGGCCACATCTTTATCTAATTTCAGTGAGACAGTCACGCGCATCGAGCCCATACTTTTTTCCATCGATCAGCAGATGGTCATAGACCATCCGCACCAGTTTGCCTTCAAACTTGGCTTTCTTCAAGTGTGGGTTCAACTTGCGTCTAATGTCTCGGATTGCACGGGAGAAGTCTTCTCCCACAAAGACATTTGTTCCCTTCAGTTTTTGTTTTGCCTTGAGGATCTTAACTTTGTGCTTGTAGAAGCAGCAACGGGCAATGATGGGGGAATCGGGCTTGGAACTTATACGATGAACGCGATCGAATTCTACCATATCCGCGATTTCAAGTTGAGAGAGAGAGAGAGAGAGAGAGAGAGAGAGAGAGAGAGAGAGAAGAGAGAGAGAGAGAGAGAGAGAGGAGAGAGAGAGAGAGAGAGAGCGAGAGAGAGAGAGAGAGATGAGAGAGAGATCGAGAGAGAGAGAGAGAGAGTGAGACAGAAATTAAATGAAATGAAAAGGAAAGGAAAAATATTTTATTCATCTAGGCCATGGCCCCTAATGAAGGGGAGTGTTACGCAAGGTAACAAAAAAATGGCACAACTTATATAATCAAACATAATAGGCATAAGATTAGCGCTGAAAGTGTGTTAATAAGAGAGAGACACAGAGCGAGAGTCAGAGAGAGAGAGACAGAGACAGAGAGAAAGAGAGAGAGAAAGAGAAAGAGGAGAGAGACAGACATACAGACATGACAAAAAAACATATAAATAAAAAACCCAACCCTTACCTATCTGGGGAAGTTGGCTTCAGGTCGCATTGTTATAAGATGATAGGAACCCCCCCCCCCCGTGGATATACTGGGAGTCTCTTGTCTAAATAG
>CM065701.1:31417219-31419719 GCA_017654935.2 Phymorhynchus buccinoides
CTAATCCTTGGAAAATAGAGTTTTCAGTTTCAGTCTCTCTCTCTCTCTCTCTCTCTCTCTCTCTCTCTCTCTCTCTCTCTCTCTCTCCCCCTCTCTCTCTCTCTCTCTCTCTCTCTCTCCCTCTCCCTCTCTCTCTCTCTCTCTCTCTCTCTCTCTCTCTCTCTCTCTCTCTCTCTCTCTCTCTCTCTCTCTCTCTCTTCTTCTTCTTCTTCTTCTTCTTCTTCTTCTTCCTCTTCTTAAAACTTCTTCCTCTTCTTCTTTACTATCTTCCTTTTTTTAATACATAAAAAGAGAAGAAAAGAAACGGAAAACAAAAACTCCTACCTGACCTTGCCAGTCACAGAAGAGAAGGAAGAGACAAGATCACAGTTACCCTACAGTCCTAAAACACGCAAAGCCAGAACAAAGCGGGAAAGGAAGATTCAAATTACAGTCTGCCGACAGCACCCTACCGACTGCAGCAGAGACAAAAAACACACGACACCCTCCCTTTGTGTATGCCAGTCAGTCGTTTCCGACCATGACTGCCAGATAGCAGAGGGGGCGCAAATACCATTCAGGCGAGAATTCGCTTATGTAATGGAGATGCCTTGCCCAGGGTACATCCCCACTCTCTCGGCCAAAGGGATTTGAGGACACAGGTGGTGTTGAGGAAGGTCCCCAAAGGCCAACCCCTCCCTTTGGCTGCAGCACCAGAGCCGGTGCAAGGGCCCCCCTCGCTCGAGAGTCATGGTCTTCCACAAAATCCTCTGTACTCACGTCTATTAGATAGTATACCAATGGTCACAACGGGTAACGGGTTATCCCTACAATTCGCAAGCTACAACTTTGGGAAATTTCGCGTTCCTCATCTAAAGAATATTTAACCAATAGACAACAAACAAGAATGGTGACTATTACTAACAACTTTACTTTTCAACCAATAGACAACAAACAAGAATGGTGACTATTACTAACAACTTTACTTTTCAACCAATAAACAACAAACAAGAATGATGACTATTACTAACAACTTTACTTTTACCAATAGACAACAAACAAGAATTTCAACCAAACTTTACTTTTCAACCAATAGACAACAAACAAGAATGATGACTATTACTAACAACTTTACTTTTCAACCAATAGACAACAAACAAGAATGGTGACTATTACTAACAACTTTACTTTTCAACCAATAGACAACAAACAAGAATGGTGACTATTACTAACAACTTTACTTTTCAACCAATAAACAACAAACAAGAATGGTGACTATTACTAACAACTTTACTTTTCAACCAATAAACAACAAACAAGAATGGTGACTATTACTAACAACTACTTTTCAACCAATAAACAACAAACAAGAAACTATTACTAACAACTTTATCAACCAATAGACAACAAACAAGAATGGTGACTATTACTAACAACTTTACTTTTCAACCAATAGACAACAAACAAGAATGGTGACTATTACTAACAACTTTACTTTTCAACCAATAAACAACAAACAAGAATGATGACTATTACTAACAACTTTAATTTTCAACCAATAAACAAAAGAATGATGACTATTACTAACAACTTTACTTTTCAACCAATAGACAACAAACAAGAATGATGACTATTACTAACAACTTTTCAACCAACAGACAACAAACTGACTTTACTAACCTTTACTTTTCAACCAACAGACAACAAACAAGAATGGTGACTATTACTAACAACTTTACTTTTCAACCTATTAATAAACAACAAACAAGAATGGATGACTATTACTAACAACTTTACTTTTCAACCAATAGACAACAAACAAGAATGGTGACTATTACTAACAACATTACTTTTCAACCAATAGACAACAAACAAGAATGATGACTATTACTAACAACTTTACTTTTTTTCTAACTAACAACTTTTCAACCAACAGACAACAAACAAGAATGATGACTATTACTAACAACTTTACTTTTCAACCAATAAACAACAAACAAGAATGATGACTAACAACTTTACTTTTAACTAACAACTTTACTTTTCAACCAATAGACAACAAACAAGAATTTGACTATTACTAACAACTTTACTTTTCAACCAATAGACAACAAACAAGAATGATGACTATTACTAACAACTTTACTTTTTACTGACTATTACTAACTTTACTTTTCAACCAATAGACAACAAACATGACTATTACTAACAACTTTACTTTTCAACCAATAAACAACAAACAAGAATATGACTATTACTAACAACTTTACTTTCAACCAATAGACAACAAACAACTAACAACTTTACTTTTCAACAACAAACAAGAATGATGACTATTACTAACAACTTTACTTTTCAACCAATAGACAACAAACAAGAATGGTGACTATTACTAACAACTTTACTTTTCAACCAATAAACAACAAACAAGAATGATGACTATTACTAACAACTTTACTTTTCAACCAATAGACAACAAACAAGAATGGTGACTATTACTAACAACTTTACTTTTCAACCA
>CM065701.1:31434719-31442219 GCA_017654935.2 Phymorhynchus buccinoides
TTTAAGGAAGAAGAAAAAAGAAAAAGAAAAAAAAAGGATAAGAGGGAGAGAGAGAGAGAGAGAGAGAGAGAGAGAGAGAGAGAGAGAGAGAGGGGGGAGGGAGGGGGGAGTGAGTGAGAAGGAGAGGGAGACGGAGAGAGAAAGTGTGTGTGGGTGTGTGAGTATGAGAGAGAGAGATGGAGAGAGAGAGAGGGAGAGAGAGAGATAGGGGGGAGAGTGAGTGAGAAGGAGAGGGAGAAGGAGAGAGAAAGTGTGTGTGTGTGTGTGTGTGTGTGTGTGTGTGTGTGTGTGTGTGTGTGTATGTGTGTGTGTGTGTGTGTGTGAGAGTATGAGAGAGAGAGATGTTGAGAGAGAGAGGGAGAGAGAGAGAGAGATAGGGGGGGGGGGAGTGAGAAGGAGAGGGAGACGGAGAGAGAAAGCCAGTGTGTGGGTGGGTGAGTATGAGAGAGAGAAGGAGAGAGAGAGAAAGAGAGAGAGGCAGACAGACAGACAGACAGACAGACAGACAGACAGACAGACAGAGAAGAAACAGAGAGGAAAAGACAGGGGACTGAAAAGAAAAAACAAGAAGCACATTTTATTGAGAGCTATTACTTTTCCATAATTTTTATAATTTTTTTTATTTTATTTTATAATCTTAGCTATTTTCTGCCGTTTAGATAACTGACTGCAACACAGTAGCTCCTTTGATGTGCCAGCTAAACTAAATCTGAGGAAAAGCCCCAACGACTGATGCTGATAATTAGTCATCAGTTTGGCGTTTTTGTGTGTGTGTTTTTAGTTCCCGAGCGAGGCTTCGGGAAGTATTGTTTTGGTTTCATCCGTCCGTCCGTCCGTCCGTCCGTGCGTGCGTGCCTGCGAGCGTCCGTCCGTACGTTTTGCCACGTTTTCTTGAAAACCGTTCAGTCTATTTCAATCCCTTTCAGTGTACATGTTTTAGAGGATACTAGCTTGTCGATTGATTGCTTTAGTTTTTATTTCAAGGTCAAGGTCCTGCTGATTAAAAGGAGTTCACCCCCCCCCCCCCCAAAACCCTTCATCGCTTATATTATCTCGCGAACTTTTTGCACTTATTTCAATGCGGCCCCCCCCCCTCTCCACAAACGTTTGCTGATAAAAGGGATATAACATTATAATCATGAAGACGGGGTAAAAAGCCCATGGGCGGGCAAGAAGCCCATGCCAATTATCTCATGAAATAAAGCAAATTTCAGTCACATTTTGCCCAAGAGACGAGTGTTAATGCTTTAGCATTCGTCTTATGGGCAAAGTTTGACTGAAATTTGCTTTATTTCATGAGATAATTTGGCATGGGCTTCTTACCCGCCCATGGTTTTTTTTTACCCCGTCTTACCCTAATCATGAATTTGTCTGTGCGTGCATGCGAATCATGGGGCTCGACCCCCAAAGCTGTATCTCAAGAAATGTTGCATGGAATCGCTTCAAATTTACTGTGGTAAATAAATTAATAATAATAATAAGAAGAATAATTGATAGCATTTCTATAGCGCCTTTCTATAATTATTTTACACTCAAGGCGCTTCCATTCACTGATACACCCGCAGTCGCACAAAACATTATTACCCAATCATTCACCCAGGTACAATATCAAGAAGGAAACATTTACAAACCGAAATAGCTTTGAAAGTAGTGAGTCTTGAGTTTAGCTTTGAGAGTAGGGATAGTTGGTTCATGGCGGAGATCGACTGGGAGGGAATTCCAAACAGCAGGGGCACTGAAACTGAAACTGCGGTCACCAAATGATTTTAGATTTGTTTTTGGAACTTTCAGAAGTTTAGTGTTTGAGGACCTGAGTGAGCGGGAAGGAGTGTAGGTGTGAAGAGAACTGGAGAGGTAAGGCAGAAGGGTCTGTTCAAAGTGACGGAAGGATAGGACAGCCATCTTATACTGAAGGCGGGACTGCACAGGGAGCAGATGGAGCTCCTTCAGAAGTGGCGTGACGTGATCACATCATGGTACGCACAATGTTCCATGCCAAAATAATAACCATGCTTACCTTGACCTTGAAATTTGACCTTGAAAACGTACATTTCTTCTTGTGGCCATATCATTCACATCGTTGCACTTGAAATGTTCACATTTGGTGTGCAGATGCATTGGCTTATGGTAATTCCGAATATTTAGTACAAGAAAGGTCAAGGTCAAGGTCACAACGGTCACAGTCTGTCGATATGACCATCTGTAACCGGTCGTTTACAACCACACAATTTTGACACACTTATTATTTATTAAGATTGGGGGGGGGGGGGGGGGGGGATTTGCTCAGTTTCTTGTCCCTGGAGCGAAGATGCGTCATGCTGCTGTTATGTGGCCAAGTTCACCCGCTCGGGAACTTATCTGCCGCTCGGCGACCCACTTGTGTTTTGGTTGTTGTTTTCCTCCCCTTCCCTGGCTAATGCCCTATCTCGCTATACACGGCTGGTGATAGGGGTGGGATGTGGGAAATTCCTCCTAATGCTTTCAGACTTTCTCTGGACTGAAGTGTTTGAAAGCATTATCCGTCACACCACATCACAGCACAACACATCACATCACGCAAATTATGTGTACTCATACACAGAAACGCCTATGCAAACGTTTGCGTACAGCGTACTGGTAACTCCCCCCTCCCCCCTTCTTACACGTACACACACACACACACATCAGACACACACTCCCCACACACCCACCACACACACACACACACACACATACACACACACACACACACACACACACACACACACACACACACACACACATACACACACACATGCACGGAAGCACACCACACACTTGGACATACAGACACACACACGCACGGATGCATATAAACATTTGGATATGTGCGTGCACATGCATATGTAAACACACGCACACACTTCATACACTTCACACGCACACACACACACGCTTGCAGGCGTGCATAAAATAATACACACGTACGAACGCACGCTTTCAGGCTCACATAGAGTCGCACACATGCAAACAAAGATATCGCACACACAAACACACCCATACTTTTCCACAAAAGAGAGAGAGGAGAGAGAGAGAGAGAGAGAGAGAAAAGAGAGAGAGAGAGAGAGAAGAGAGAGAGAGAGAGAGAGAGAGAAGAGAGAGAGAGAGAGAAGAAGAGAGAGAGAGATAGAGAGAGAGAGAGAGAGAGAGAGAAGAGAGAGAGAGAGAGGAGAGAGAGATGAGAGAGAGAGAGAGAGAGAGAGAGCAGAGAGAGAGGAGGAGAGAGAGAGAGAGAGAGGAGAGAGAGAAGAGAGAGAGAGAGAGAGAGAGAGAGAGAGATAGAGACAGAGAGAGAGACAGAGAGAGAGAAAGAGAGAGAGAGAAGAGACCCACACACAAAATAACACAGAGAGAGAGAGAGAGAGAGAGAGAGAGAGAGAGAGGAGAGAGAGAGAGAGAGAGAGAGAGAGACAGACAGAGAGAGAGGAGAGAGAGAGAGAGAGAGAGAAGAGCGGAGAGAGAGAGAGAGAGAGAGAGAGAGAGAGAGAGAGAGAGATAGACAGAGAGAGAGAGAGAGAGGAGAGAGAGCGACAGAGAGAGATAAAGACACAGAGAGAGAGAGAGAGAGAGAGAGAGAGAGAGAGAGAGATGAAAAGGCGTTACTGGGAGAGAGAGAGTGAGAGAGAGAGAGAGGAACAGATAGAGAGAGAGAGAGAGAGAGAGAGAGGCGAAGAGAGAAAGGAGGGAGAGGGAGGGAGAAGAGAGAGAGAGAGAGAGAGAAGGGAGGAGAGAGAGAGAATAGATAAGAGAGAGAGAGAGCGCTCTAGGGCTTGGTTAGAGACCTTACTGAGAGAGTATAAAATGCCAAAATGGCACCCTTTATGGGGTTTTTCAACCTTAAAAAACCTTCCTGATCGCTTCTCGGCCTTTTGGCTAAGACAATGATTCAGGAACATAAAATTTGTTTATACCCTGATTGGTTTGTTCAGCCCGTCGTACATGGCGAAAGCCGATACGCGACGTTAATCTGAACTTCCATCCTTTATGTTGAACAGAAAAGAAAGTGGGAATCGGGTGTGTGTGTGTGTGTGTGAATTATGGGCGACTTTTCCTTGAGAGTTGTAGCAATTTGGCACTGCCACTCAACCGTGCTACTGCTTCCAGAGAGAATGTAAGGCAACTATTATAGGCCCTAGTCTGTGCTACTTCTACTCGTAGTCAATGTGTCTTCGGGGGGCCGTTTCACAAGGGCTAACATTACGTTGCGCTCGCTCAAATCGGCAAAAACGGTCTAAGAAACACTCTTCATTTGCCGGTAGTTCGCGTGACGTTTTGTTCTTGCCAAACACCGAGCAAGCGGCGAACTATCCGGAACTAGTAGGGGGTGAATACATTTCTTGTTGTTGATTGGTCCATTAAAGTTTGGTTAAAATAATACTTTTTTTTTTTTACCAATCAGACAAGAGCTTGTAATATTCTTCCGCAAACGTTTTCTAAAGTGTTTCTTAGACCCCTTTTGGCGTAACAGTTATGCGCGTGGCGACCGTCGTCTAGAGAAATCCGACCCTGTTCAATCAAACTTTTTTTTCTCAAGTTGCTTTACTTGGTGCTTTTTTGTTGTTGTCGTGGTAGGCCTTATCTTTTTTTTATATATTTTTTTTTTATAACTACAGCTAGTACGGGAGCTACGTGACTGGAACTGGACACGCTGGCCCAAAGCATGAAACTTGTTTATTTCTGGGATGCGCTTTTTGGTCCTACTGATCCAATGTACAAAAAAACGGACTCAAGAAATACGCGCGTCCGTGTGTGGTCACGTTAATTAGATGCGTTTATAATTATGAAGACAACCAAAGTTTCGATCGAAAAGATTCATTGAACTACTAGTCTCAAAGTAAAAGTAAGGCATTGAGAGCGAGTCTCTTTCTCTCTGTTTGTGTGGGTGTGTGTTCTCTCTCTCTCTCTCTCTCTCTCTCTCTCTCTCTCTCTCTCTCTCTCTCTCTCTCTCTCTCCCTCTCTCTCTTCTCTCTCTCTCTCTCTCTCTTCTCTCTCTGTGTTCTGTGTGTGTGTGTGTGTGTGTGTGTGTGTGTGTGTGTGTGTGTGGTGTGTGTGTGTGTGTGTGTGTGTGTGTGTGTGTGTGTGTGTGGTGTGTGTGTAAGTGTGTGCAGGCGCTGCGCGTGCGTGTGCTTGTTTCCGCTTAGTACCAGGCCATTTTCTTTCCTTGCATGACAAATCCTAGCCAGCAGTCCCGTTTATGCTGCAACATCTTCCACAGGGATTAGTTGGGATTTGAGCCATCAGAGAGGACTCGACACGTCCTCCATCAAGATTACCCATCTTTCCTCTGCTCCTGATTCTGACCAATCAGCGGTCTTGCCAACTTCTTATCTTCCCGTCGGAAGTGGAGGGCTTATGTTCTTAACACTTTCAACGATGAAAACCACTTTTGATTAAGTTGCAAGCTATTCCGGAAGAAGCACTCATATTAATTGTATCGTGTTGAAAATGTGTTTTCTTCTTTCGTTTTTGTTTTGGTGTTTCACTCATTACATGTGCCATGCAAATCTCTGTCTCTCTCTGTCTCTCTGTCTGTCTGTCTGTCTGTCTGTCTGTCTGTCTCTCTCTCTCTCTCTCTCTCTCTCTCTCTCTCTCTCTCTCTCTCTCTCTCTCTCTCTCTCTTTATCTCTGTTCGTGTGGGTGTGGTCTCTCTCTCTCTGTCTCTCTCTGTCTCTCTCTCTCTCTCTCTCTCTGTCTCTCTCTCTGTCTCTCTCTCTCTCTCTCTCTCTCTCTCTCTCTCTCTCTCTCTCTCTCTCTCTCTCTCTCTGTGGTGTGTGTGTGTGTATGTGTGTGTGTGTGTGTGTGTGTGTGTGTGTGTGTGTGTGTGTGTGTGTGTGTGTGTGTGTGTGTGTGTGTGTGTGTGTGCACGCACGCGCGTACGTGTGCTTGTTTCCCCTTAGTAACCATCTCCACTTCACAGGGGCAGAATGCCTACTTTAAACAAAAATAAAAACAACCACCACCAAACAAAACATCAGTTATACTTTGATATAAATGTGTTTAAAACAAACAGAGACAAAGACAGATACAGGCCACCAGACACACCGACAGACAAACAAACAAACAGGCAGATCAGCGTAGCAAGATCATGACTCCCCACCCCCACCCCCACTTCCCTTACCATCACAGCTCCCTCTTCTTCTTCTCCCTCCCCATCTAATTCGGACACCCTCATTACAACCACCATTAAGATCCTTTATTAGTATTCCGCACGCGAACCAAGCCACAACGACACTCGTCCGGCTAACGAAAGGTCAGGTCAAGGTCAGTTGACCCGGGTCATGACCTGTGATCCCGTGCGCGTGGACAGACTCTGGTCAAGTGCCAGCAAGCCTGACCAACGAAGTGTGCTTGGACATCCATCCGCCTTGAGTGGACACGTCTAGAATAAGTCTTTATACTGAACATTCTCTGCCTCTGTCTCGTACACTGAAACACGTGCGCCACCTACATAAAATTATCGTTCTTGCGTGTCACGAAGTATCAGTATTAAAGAGCCACTGAAAATTCTCGGCCCCTGCCTCATCAGTAGATCGCGCAATCGATTCAGTCCTAACATTATCTCCCTCACGCGACCGCAAGAAGTAGCATACCCATTCTTTCTGGATATGAAGGATTATTAGAAATACTGAAGTTCAATGGTTATTTCTGGAATGCTTCGATACTTCGTTATTATGATTTTGTTGTAGATGTATGCAAAGCGTATCAATGTCAGTTCAGTTCAGTTTAATTTTTTTATTTTATTGGAGGGGTATCAATTTCAAGAATAGTCTTGACTGTGCATGGGAAAACAGCATCACCATGCGCAGAAATAAATACAATACAACAGGAATAACAACAACGACGAAAGCAACGTCATCATCATCATCACCATCATCATCATCATCATCATCATCATCATCAACAACAATGATAACAACAAGAAGCAATGCTTCATGTTCGATCCACTTCTGACGAGTTAAGGCGGTGTTTTTTTTTATAATAAAATATTTGTTCCTGGTGGTTGTATTACCCTACACGTTGTCTTATATACATTCTTGCATCAAGTTGTTTGACCACAATCAGTTCAGAAGTTCTGAGAAAACCCCCAGATCACACGAATAATCTTCTTCAATACAAAACAGAACTAGAAAACAAGTAATACGATGATCAGTCGGCCTTATTGAGTTGAGTTTTTTTTTAAATTTTTATCATACAACTGAGACAAAATCCCTAAAGAATAAAGCAAGAAATCAAACCTACGAACTATGCACCCTTTTCCTGCAAAGAGGATTTTTACAGACCAAATCACACGCATTGAAACTTTTGTCACTTAACCCTAGAATACGTTAGTCCTCCTAGCATAGATTTAAGAATTCTTTTGAATCGAACTTTTGTACGGTTATGGCCAAGTCTTATTCTTATTAATGCAGCCGTATTATATTCCAATCTGTTGCATTCTGACCTGTCTATGACCCCAGTTGCATACAATCCGCGGCTGATGTA
>CM065701.1:31454719-31457219 GCA_017654935.2 Phymorhynchus buccinoides
AGACGAGAGAGAGAAAGGAAAGATGTGAGAGAGAGAGAGATCAGAGAGTGAGAATAGAGAGAGAGAGAGAGATGGAAGAGGAGAGAGAGTAGAGGGAGAGAGGAGAGGGGAAAGAGAGAGATCATCAAAGAGAGGGACTGAGAAGGAGAAGACAGAGAGAAGAGAGAGACAGGCCGAGAGAGAGACTTTTAGAGAGAAAGAACGAGAGATTTACGAGAAGGGAGGATGGAGAAAGGAGAGACGAGAGATGAGAGAGGAGAGAGTAATGGAGAGAAGGAGAGGAGAGAGAGGAGAGGAGAGGGAGAAACAACGACGAACGTTCTTTTTAAAAGTTGATTGTTTAATAAGTGAAAACAAGAATAAGAGGAACAAGGGGCTTGTTTACCTCCTGCCCTCATAAAAGTGTAGAAAAACCTTTTGAGGAAAGAGACGAGATGGGGAGAGAGAGCGAGAGAGAGATGCGAGTGAGAGAGGAGAGGAGAGAGAGGAGAGGAGGAGAGAGAGAGAGGAGAGAGGGAGAGGAGAGAGAGAGAAGGAGGGAGAGAGAGAGAGAGAGAGCGGAGAGATGGGGGAGAGAGGAGAGAAGAGGAGAGGAGAGGAGCGAGAGAAGACGACTGAGAGATGAGAGTGAGAGAAGGAGAGAGGAGAGGCGGAGAGAAGAGACAGGAGAGAGAGATGAGAGAGAGATGGGAGGACGGAGAGAGAGAGGAGAGAGTGATAGACGAGAAGAGGATGAGAGAGAGGATGGAGAGAGGAGGATGGAGAGAGAGAGGATGGAGAGAGAGAGAGAAGATGAGAGGAGAGATAAAGATTGAGAGAGTGAGAGAGGGAGAGAGAGAAGGGAGCGAGAGAGAGATGGAGAGAGGGAGTGAGAGAGAGAGAGAGGAGGAGGGAAGAGAGAGAGAGAAGAGCAGGAGAGAGAGAGATGATGAGAGAGACGGGGAGACCAGAGGAGATGGTAAGAGAGCTTAGAGAGAGAGAGGAGCTGGGAGAGTGATGGAGAGGCAGAGAGACGGAGAGAAAGGACAGAGATAAGAGAGAGAGTGGAGAGAGAGGGGAGGAGGAGACGGGGGAGGAGACATGAGAGAGGATGAGGGAGAGAGAGAGAGGGAGAGGAGAAGAGAGAAGGAGAGTTCGAAGAGAGAGATGAGAAGGAGAGGGTTAGAGAGAGATCGAGAGGAGGTTGAGAGGAGACTAATGAGAGAGGAAGTGAGAGAGAGAGAGTGAGAGGCGATGAGAGAGAGAGAGACGCAGAGAAGAGACGAGAGAGAGAGAGATGGAGAGATGAGAGAAACGAGAGAGAGAGAAGGGTTTGGGAGAGAGAGAGATAGAGGACGAGAGATGAAAGAGCTTGACAGAGGTGACGGAGAAATAGAGAACTGAGAACGAGACGAGGAGGATGACGAGGAGAAGACGAGACACAGACCAAGAATGAGGCAGAGAATGAGATCGGAGATCTTTCCAGAGGAGCAGAGGATGAGGGAGACTTTGTAGAACTGAAGGAGATGGTGTGGAGCTGGTGAGAGATGAATGGGAGAGACGAGAGGAAAGGTGGAGGAGCCAGAGATAGGAGTGACCGAAGGAGACGCGATGAGGGAGGAGATGGAAAGAGGAGAGGAGGTGAGGATGAGCGAAGAAACAGATGGGAGGAAGATAGACAGAGGGAGTGGAGAGGATAAGGGAGATGATAAGAAAAAGAAAGACCATGAGAGAAACAGAGAGAGACAGAGATGGAGAGTTATAAGAGAGGGAGGCGAAGGGATAAAGTGAGGAAAAAAAGAGGAGAGTGGGGTGAAAGGATGCGAAGAGAGGAGAGGGACGAGAGGGAGAGGTTTAGAGAGAGAGGTGGCGGGAGGAGCCAGAGGGATCAGGACGACGGGAACAGAGACGATAGAGAAGAGGAAGAGAGAGGTGAGAGGAGACTGGAGAGAAAGAGAGAAGAGAGAGAAAGAGAAGAGAAGAGGAGAGATGAGAGACCGAGGGAGGAGAGAAGGAGAAGAGAGGAGAGAAGAAGAGGGAGAGGAGAGAAGAGACGAGAGAAGGGAGAGATGGGAACGAGACAGACGAGAGATAACTGGAGGAAGGAGAAGAGAGAATAGAAAGAGAACAGAGAGAGAGAGCAGGAAAAGAGGGAGGAGAGAGAGATAGAGTAAGGGAGGAAGGATGGACACCACGAGAGAGTTGAGGGGGAGAAGGACGAGGGAGCGGAGACGAGAGATGAGAGAGAAGGAAGGAGATGAGAGAAACAGAGAAGAGGATGGGAGAGAGATGAGAGAGAGGAGAGGAGGAGACGAGAGAGAGAAGAAGGAGAGGACAGAGAGAGGAGAGAGAGAGAGAATAGAGAGAGATGAGGAGAGTAGAGAGAGAGAGAAAGGAGAGAGGTGGAGAGAGAGGAGGGGGGAAGGAAGAGAAAGGGAGAGAGCGAAAAGGGTGAAGAGAGAGAAAACAAAGAAAAGAGGAAAAAACAAAAACAGAGAGAGAGAGAGAGAGAGAGAGAGGG
>CM065701.1:31459719-31463639 GCA_017654935.2 Phymorhynchus buccinoides
AAAAAAAAAAAAAAGTAGAGGAGAGAAGAGAGAGAGAGAGATTGTGAGAGGGAGAGAGAGAGAGAGATGAGAGAGATGTAGAGAGAGGAGAGAGAGAGAGGGAGAGAGGAAGAGACAAGAGGAGAGGGAGAGAGGAGGGAGAGAGAGAGAGGAGAGAGAGAGAGAGTGTGACAGGAGAGAGATACAGTAGAGAGATACAGAGGCAGAGAGCAAAGAAAGAAAGCAGATGATTGTTTTTACAAAAATTACTTTTCAACACGCCTACTAACTAAGCGAACAACGTTTGCCACTCTCAAATTAACAAAACTACGCTTACGTAGACTGCTATAATTATATCTACCTACCGATCTATCTACCCACCAAACAGTCGGTGGTTTCACGTGTGGCCAGATCAATCACGCTGTTATCAGATCAATCACAATCGTCACCACCGTCCTAGTTGTAATAAGCAGTCATGGTCACAGGTGCAAGTAAGATGGGGCAGTGGGAGATTACTCTGATTACAGGAGAGATGCTAATCGTGGACGACGCAACTGCTCGCGCGTAGCGTTCTATCAGGGAGTTGTTGCGTGGACGAAACCAACGATGCTCGCGCGTAGCGTTCTATCAGGGAATTAGTGTTGCGTGGATCCAACAGCTCGAGCGTAGCGTTCTATCAGGGAATGTTGCGTGGATCCAACAGCTCGAGCGTAGCGTTCTATCAGGGAATGTTGCGTGGATCCAACAGCTCGAGCGTAGCGTTCTATCAGGGAATGTTGCGTGGATCCAACAGCTCGAGCGTAGCGTTCTATCTCTATGTTGTGGAGTGGAGCAACAATGATTAGTCGAACTTTGTCCAAAGAGGTAAAGATCTCATCTCACATTGCCTCACTCAACGTCTCGAGTTCTTCTTCTTCTTCTTCTGTTGTTATGATAGGCCATAATGATGATGTGGCCATAATGGTCAAGTGTATGTATCCGGTGCTCCAGTTTTCATTGGTCTCCATGCTGCATTCAGCCGACACATTCCGATTCGGAGGAGCTCAAAGGAGAAAATGTGGACGATTGTTTGAACGGAAAGAAAGAATTGAAAAGCAGGAGAATGAGCCCCCAACAAGTCAGAGAGAGGTAGTAGATGACAGACAAGCCAAAGGGAATAGGACTCCGGATGTCATACAGAGATCGGGTGACCAGATTTCAGTAGGAAGTTAACACAGCACAGATCTCCCAGAAGGTCGTGTGGGCGGCGGGGGCGGGGCGGGGGGGGTGGGGGGAGGAAGGGCGGGGGGTGGGGGGTGGGTACGATTTATACAAATAAGACCCTACCACGGGTTTAGAAACTTGGTGGCAGGGTGGCGGTAGATCGTACAGTTCCCCTGAATGGAGTTGGGTAATCTATCGTACAATCAGAGCTACAAGGCAGCATTTATGCGATGGCTTGGAGTCAAAATGGACTACCATTCTGATTGTCCATTGGACTCCCTCTGGCGTGTTATTGAGCATATTGCGAAAACTAATAACTCGTTTATACAAAAAAGACTACATGAGATATAAAAAGCCTAATCCCCATTTTTAAATTATTTGCAGTCTTTTTAAAAAAATACAAGTTCTTAGTTTTTGCAATTAACATCAATAATAATAAGTCAATGGACTATCAAAATGTAGTCCGCTTTGGACTCTAAGCCATCGAAAAATGTCCTTGAGTATGGATGGATGTGAAGGCCAGCTCTGGAGTGGCAGTCTCTTCCACACTGTATGCTGGCGAACAGGGAAGGTGATCTGGCTGAGGCAGCTCTAGCTGTCTTTCCTCCTGTTCCTCCGTTTACTATAATACTGTCAGTAAAGCGATGCATATTCTGTTGATGAAAATGATGTTTTACGTCCTGTCGGTCTAGATACACACATATGGGACATTTGTAAATACAAAGATAGTTGGAACAATACTGGCTGCAACGCCAGGATGCAGTGCAAACATCATTAAAGTCACGAGTTTTTAACAATATTCTAGATTAGTGTAGCGGTAAACCATGCCTCGGTTTGAAACATCACTCAGCTATGGGTCTACGAATTGGACATCAAGATGCAATTCTGTTTCATTTCGGCTTCTTGACCGGGTCACTGCTCATTAAACCTTCCCGTCTAACCCGTGCGGTGTGGTTTGCAACCATACGCTTTACAGCTTGCATTCAATTCAAACGTTCCATTGAATATTGCTCAATTCTTGACCTTTGTAAATGAAGATTAGAGCATGGGCAAACACAATACAGCAACGCATTTGTGTTGAAAACCAAGCGAGTCAATCACACAACGAAGTCCGTGTTTTAAATTAACTGCTCTCAAGTATACGCGTATAACCGTGTGCGAGTCGTGATTATAACGGCACTACACTATCCGCCTCGGAGGCTACCGGGAAAATCCATAGATATAAAATTAATAGTTCCCCCACTTTCTGGTAAGTTGTCCGAGATGGACCTTGCCTATATTAATACGTCACTTTCTTTGACTCTGCTTTCTTCCCTGTGCTTACAGTAATATACTATCTTTCTTGTCGCACTGGGCGCTGATTCTCCGGGCCAATGTTCTAGAAACTCTTGCACACAAGACGGACATGCCGGGGTGGCCTCTAACTCATTTTATGCTATAGGCGCCACCAACGGCAGCATGACGACTTAACTGCGCTCATATGACAGGATACGAGCTGAAATGTTGAGCGATAGACGACTACGTCGACAAAGAAGAAGGAAGAGGAAGAAGAAGGGAGAAGGAGGAGAGACGAGGAAGAATGAGAAGAAAGAAGAAGAAGAAGAAGAGAAAGAAGAAGAAGAAAGAAGAAAGAAGAAGGGAAAAGAAGAAGAAGAAAAAGAAGAAGAAGAAGAATGAAGAAGAAGAAGAAGAAGAAGAATGAGGAGAGGAGGAGGAGGAGGAGGAGGAGGAGGAGGGGGGAGGAGGAAGGAGGAGGAGGAGGAGGAGGAGAGGAGGGAGACGACCGACTACTCATGAGAAAGCTCGAAGAAGAACAAGAACAAGAACGAGCATAAGAAGAAGGAAGAATAAGAACAGAGAATAATGGATGAAGAAGAAGAAGAGAAGAAGAACAAGAACAAGTAAAAAGAGAAAAAAGAAGAAGAAGAAGAAGTAAAAAAGAAGAAGGAAGAAGAAGCATCAAAAGAAGAAGAAGAAGAAGAAGCAGATAAAAAGAAGGAAGAAAGAAGAAGGGGAGTATGAGGATGAGGAGGAGGAGTACGGATGGCTTCGGTCTTGCGGAGAGTTCGTATGTCATGTCGTGCATGTTCTGGAGTTACTGTGAGGTCTGCTTCTTCGTCGGCGTAGTATTCGCCTCCTACGCCTCCTGCGCCGAAGGACGATCAGCAGACGAGAAAAAGAATCCGCCTCTTGCCCACTGCCTCCTTTTTCCATCCCCTTTTCCTAGCTCCGGATATTTTGCAACGTTTTGGGGCGCTTTCCCTGCAGCAACTCCATCCAGATTAATTATGGACAACTGTCACTTAGCATCGGTGTTATCGTTATAGCGATTACCGATGTCATCTCCATATGAAACAATCTGGACGTGTTGAGCCAACCAGACTTTTTTCTTTTTTTAAATGCACGTGATCATTTAGTGAAATAAAGTTAGAAAGAAATGAGGAGGAGGAAGTGAAGAAGAGGGAAAAAGGAAGAGGAGAAGGGGAGGTGGGGGGGGATGATAGAAAGACGTAAGAACAAAAGGAGGCTGAGGATGAAAAAAACTAAGAAGGAGGGGAGGGTGGGGGATATGAAGATGACAGTAAGAAGAAAAAGAGGAGGAGTAGATAAAACTATTGAAGAAAAAATAAGGAGATGAGGGAGAAAGAAAGTGGGAGAGAGAAGAAGAAGAAAAGAAAGAAGAAAAGAAGAAGAAGAAGAAGAAGAAGAAGAGAAGAAGAAGGAAAAAAGAAGAAGAA
>CM065701.1:31464139-31476639 GCA_017654935.2 Phymorhynchus buccinoides
GGGGAGAGAGGTTGAGAGATCGCGATGAGAGAGAAACAGAGAGAGGAGGACAGAGAGTGAGGAGAGAGAGAGAGAGTAGAGAGAGAGAACGCGAGCGATGGAGAGGAAGAAGAGAAAACAGAGATGAGACGATTCACAGAGTCGCGAGAAGGAGGTAAGAGAGAGAGAGAGAGATGAGAGGATGAGAGACGACGAGAAGAGAAACACAGAGAGAGAGAGAGAAGAGAAGAGAGAGAAGAGAGAGCGAAGAAACAGAGAGAGAGAGCGAGAGAGAGCGAGAGAGACGAGAGAGAAACAGAGAGAGACAGAGAGGGAGGGAGGAAGAGAGAGAGAGAGAGAGGAGAAATAGAGAGAGAGTAAAAACAGAGAGAGAGAGAGAGATAGTAGAGAGAAAACAGAGAAGAGAGAGAGGGACGAGAGAGATGAGAGAGAGAATGCGAGAGAGAGAGAGAGGAGAGAGAAAGGAGAGAGGTGAGAGAGAGAGAGAGAGAAAGAGAGAGAGGAATGAGAGGCAACAACACATACGCACATACTACCTTTTTGTCATCCACTCACTCTCTCTGTCAATCTATCTTCCACAAGTACCACAGTTAGCAAAGAGTAAGGAGCTTACTGAACAAATGAAAGAAGAACAAAAGGGTTATTAATTAACAATTCATACAGATAGTAGTTAAAATGTTTGCACAGAGAAAAGCCATGCTGATCTCTCTCTCGCTACTCTGTCTCTCTCCTCTCTCTCTCTCTATCTCTCTATAAAAATCTCTCTCTCTCTCTCTCTCTCTGTCTCTCTTCTCTCTCTCTCTCCTCTCTCTCTCTCTCTCTCGCTCTCTCTCTCTCTCTGTGTCTATGTGTGTCTCTCTCTCTCTCTCTCTCTAAGTTTTCTCTCTCTCTCTCTCTCTTGGTTAAATGTTTTATTTTCAAATCAACATGAGCAACAACTACAACATAACTGAAATGTTTGTTCACAGAAGAAAGCCATGCTGCTCTCTCTCTCTCTCTCTCCCTCTCTCATGCCCTCTTTCTCCCTCTGCTCTCAAAAAATCTAACGCCCGTCTCCAAGTTCCCTCTCCATCCTTCTCTCCTCTCACCCTTTCTCCCTCTCTCTAAACTCTCCCCGGGGGGTCCCTCCTCCCTGCTTCTCCTCCTCTCGACCCCCCCCGTCCGTCCAATCTCACTCCTCTCTCTCGTCCCCTAATCCCTCTTCCTATAAATTGCGCCTCTCCTCCCAATATGTCTCTATCTCTCTCCATCTCCCTTCCTCTCCAAAGGGGCAATGTCCTTCTGGAAACAGCAAGACTGTCAGAAAACTGTGCATTTTTATGTACCAAGCTCTAAAGGCAAGACTAATTGCTTTCCTCATAAGATAATTCTCTCTTGTCTAAAAATCTGTCGCATGAAATGACACTATTTTTCTATTACTGTTGTCTGTACCCCTTCCAAAGGGGCTTTGGCCTCTATTCCCCTAAATATTTCTCTATTTCATTTCTCTATCTATCTCTCTCTGTCTCTCTCTCTCTCTCTCCTGGTCCCCTCTCTCTCCTCTTGTTTCTCTCTCCTTCTCTCCTCTATCGTCCCTCTCTCTCGTCTCTCTCTCTCAATCCTCTCTCTCTCTTCTCTCTCTCTTCTTGTTCATCTCTCTCTCCCTCGCAATGTGTATCTGTCTCTCTCTCTCCCCTTCTCTCTCTCTCCCCTCGTCCCTCTCTCTCTCTCTTGTTTCTCTCTCTTTATTCTCTCTCTCTTTCTGTTTCTCTGTCTCTGTCTCTCTCTCTCTATCTCTCTCTCTCTCTCTCCCCCCCCTCTCTCTCTTCTCTCTCTCTCCCTCTCTCTTTCTCTCTCTCTCTCTCTCTCTCTCTCTCTCTCTCTCTCTGGTTCCTTTCTCTTTCTGTTGTTTCTCTCTCTATCTTGTTCCCCCATTTCTCTATCTGTGGTCTGTCTGTCTGACGATCTGCACTTCGTCTCCTCTCTCTCTCTCCTCTTCTCTCTCTCTCTCCTCTCTCTCTCTACCTCTCTCCCTCTCTCTCGTCTCTTCCTCTCCATCTATCGACCTCCTCTCTCTCTCGCTCACTCTCTCTCTATCTATATATAACTCCTCTCTCTCTCTCTAGATCTATCTCTCTATCTCTCTGTCTTTTTTCTGTCTCTCTATCTCTCGTCTCACCTCTCTCTCTCTCTCAGCTAAACTCTCTCTCTCTATCTCTCTCTCTCTCCCTCTCTCTCCACTCCCTCTCTATCTCCACCCTCTCTCCCCCCCTCTCTCTCTCCCTCTCTTTGTCTCTGTCTCTCTGTTTCTCTCTCTCCATCTCTCTCTCCCTCTCTATCTCTCTCTCCCTCTCTCTCTCCCTCTCTCCCTCTCTCCCCCTCTCTCTCATCCCCCCTCTCTCTCTCTATCTCTCTCTCTCTCTTTCTCTCCCCCCCTCTCTCTCTATCCCCTTCAGTAGCGAAAAATACGAGACAGACGGGAACAAAGAGCACGGGTCTCGTCTGTATGTTATCAGCACATTCCGCTATCAAGGTGATGACATGGATCTGTTATAATAAAGTCATCCATAACTGATAGGGCAATTTCACGCCCCCCCACACACAGCACACCTGTGGCACTATTATTATATCATAGGATTGTAAAACAAAGAAACCCAAAAGTATTGCTTTCTATAGAATATAATATCTAAAGCAGTATCTGGCCACCCAGTATGCTTTGATAAATAAATGTAGCCATTCATTCTGTTAGCCCAAGCAGAAAGAACGTTGCTAGACCTAGCAAAGCAAACAAACAAATTATATGCAAAATGAGGAACGGGTAATTGTCCTTTTCCGGATTACGGCAGATAAAGGAGTATACGTTTCTTTGTCTCTGTCTGTCAGTCTGTCTGTCTATCTGGGCTATGTCTCGTTGTCAATGTCAGTCTGTCTGTCTGTCCGGGCTATATCTCGTTTTCCCCCTCTCTGTCTCTGTTCTGTCTGTCTGTCTGTCTGTCTGTCTGTCTGTCTGTCCGGGCATATATCTCGTTTTCTATGTCTGTCTGTCTGTCTGTCTGTCAATCCGGGCTATATCTCTTTTTCTATGTCTGTCTGTCTGTCTGTCTGTCCGGGCTATATCTCGTTTTCTATGTCTGTCTGTCTGTCTGTATGTCCGGGATATTTCTTGTTTTTTATGTTTTCAAAGGGTTTCTGCCTAAGACACCTATCGCGTAGAGACAGAGCCAAACACTGACACACACACACACACACACACACACACACACACACACACACACACACACACACACACACACACACACACACAAAAACGCACACACACACACGCACGCGCGCGCGCGCAGACAGAAGATCGAGTACGAAGAGAGAGAGAGAGAGAGAGAGAAGAGAGAGAGAGAGAGAGAGAGAGAGAGAGAGAGAGAGAGAGAGAGAGAGAGAGAGAGAGAGATACAGAGAGAGAGAGATAGAGAGATACAGAGAGAGATACAGAGGCAGAGAGCAAAGAAAGAAAGCAGATGATTGTTTTTACAAAAATTACTTTTCAACACACTACTAACTAAGCGAACAACGTTTGCCACTCTCAAATTAACAAAACTACGCTTACGTAGACTGCTATAATTATATCTACCTACCGATCTATCTACCCACCAAACAGTCGGTGGTTTTACGTGTGGCCAGATCAATCACGCTGTTATCAGATCAATCACAATCGTCACCACCGTCCTATGTAATAACGCATGGTCACAGGTGCAAACGAGTGGGAGATTACTCTATTACAGGGAATGTTGCGTGGACTCAACAGCTCGCGCGTAGCGTTATATCAGGGAAACTTGCGTGGATCCAACAGCTCGAGCGTAGCGTTCTATCAGGGAATGTTGCGTGGATCCAACAGCTCGAGCGTAGCGTTCTATCTCTATGTTGTGGAGTGGAGCAACAATGATTAGTCGAACTTTGTTCAAAGAGGTAAAGATCTCATCTCACAATGCCTCACTCAACGTCTCGAGTTCTTCTTCTTCTTCTTCTGTGTTCGCAAGTGATATGGTCATAACGGATAAGGCGATATGGTCATAACGTATGTGTCCGGTGTTCAGTTTTCACTGGTCTCCATTCAGCCGACACATTCCGATTTCGTAGGAGCTCAAAGGAGAAAATGTGGACGATGTTTGAACGGAAAGAAAAGCAGGAGAATGAGCCAACGAGTTAGAAAGGTAGTAGATGACAGAAAGCGAAAGGGAAAAAGGCAGAGTCAAAGAGAGGTGGACAGATTAGAGGAAGTTACAAGCAGAGAGAACTCCCAGAAGGTGGGGGGGGGGGGGGGGGGGGGGGGGTGGGGGGGGGGGGGGGGGGGGGGGAGGGGGGGGGGGGCTATTTATTATACAAAATACCCTACCCACGGGTAGAAACTTGTGGAGGGTGGGGTCGTCCAGTTCCCTGAATGGAGGAAAGCCCCACTTCAGCTACCAGGAGCATTTATACGATGGCTTTGAGTCAAAACGGACTACCCTTAGATAGTCCATAATTATTGCGAAAACTAATAACTTGCACACAAAAAAGACTGCGGAGATATAAAAAGCATAATCCCCATTTTATATTATTTGTAGTCTTTTTTTTTAATACAAGTTCTTAGTTTTTGCAATAACATCAATAGTAAGTCAATGGACTATCCAAAGATAGTCCGCTTTGACTCTAAGCCATCCTTGAGTATGGATGGATGTGAAGGCCAACTCTGGAGTGGCAGTCTCTTCCATACTGTATGCTGGCGAACAGGGAAGGTGATCTGGCTGAGGCAGCTCTAGCTGTCTTTCCTCCTGTTCCTATAAACTGTCAGTAAAGCGATGCATTCTGTTGATGAAAATGATGTTTTACGTCCTCTCGGTCATAGACACATATGGGGCATTTGTAAATACAAAGATGTTGGGAACAATACTGGCTGCAACGCCCGGAGGCAGTGCAACACCAGTAAAGTCCCGAGTTTTTAACAATATAGATAGGTGTAGCGGTAACCATGCCTCGGTTAAACCTCATCGGCTGTGGTACCGCCACATTGGACATCAAGATGCATTCTGTTCATTTCGGCTTTTGCGGTTCATGTCTTAACCCTTCCCGGTACCCCGTGGGTGTGTTTGCACCCATACTTTTACTTTTTGCTTCATATTTTCCAAACCGTTCATTGAATCTTGCTCAAATTTTACGACTTTGTCAACGAAAGATTCGAGCATGGGCAACCCCAAACAGCAAGCATTTGTGTTGAAAACCAAGCGAGTCAATAAACAACAAAGTCGTCGTTTAAATTAACTGCTCTCCAGTTCTCGCGTATAATCGGTGCGCGCGTGCCTAGTACGGCACTACACTATCCGCCTCGGAGGATACCGGGAAAATCCATCGTACAAATTAATAGTTCCCCCACTTTCTGGAAGTTCTGTGATTGCCATTTCCTCTATTAATACGTCACTTTCTTTGACTCTGCCTTTTTCCCTGTGCTTACAGTCATCTACTATCTTTCTGTCTCACTGGTCGCTGATTCTCCGGGCCAATGTTCTAGAAACTCTTGACCAAGACGGACATGCCGGGCCTAATTATTTCTTAGCTATAGGCGCATAACGGCGGCATGACTCATCTACGCTCATATGGCAGGAAACTGTTTGAGCGATCGACGACGACGACGACGAAGAAGAAGAGAAGAGAAGAAGAAGAAGGAGAGGAGAAGAAGAAGAAGAAAAGAAGAAGGAAGAAGAAGAAGAAGAAAGAGGAGGAGGAGGAGGAGGAGGAGGAGGAGAGGTTGAGGAGGAGGAGGAAGGAGGAGGAGAAGGAAGAGGAAGGAGAAGAAGAAAAAGGAGAAGGAGTAGGAGGAGGAGGAGGAGGAGGAGGAGGCAGGAGGAGGAGGAGGAGAGAAGGAGGAGGAGGAGGAGGAGGAGGAGAGGAAGAGAAGAAGAAGAAGAGAAGAAGAAAGAAGAAGAAGAAGAAGACAGAAAGAAAGAGAAGAAGAAGAAGAAGAAGAAGAAAAAGAAGAAGAAGAAGAAGAAGAAGAAGAGAGAAGACGAAGAAGAAGAAGAAGAAGGAGGAGGAGGGGAGGAGGAGGAGGAGGAGGAGAAGGAAAAGGAAGAAGAAGAAGAAGGAGGAGGAGGAGGAGGAGGAGAAGAAGAAGAAGATAAGAAGTAAAGAAGAAGAAGAAGAAAGAAGAAGAAGAAGAAGAAGAAGAAGAAGAAGAAGAAGAAGGAGAAGGAGGAGGAAGAGGAGGAGTAGGAGGAGGAGGAGGAGGAGGAGGAGGAGGAGAAGAAGAAGAAGAGAGAACAAGAAGAAGAAGAAGAAGAAGAAGAAGAAGAAGAAGAAGAAGAAGAAGAAGATGTTGCATAAACTGCGCCTCCGGATATTTTGCAACGTTTTGGGGCGCTTTCCCTGCAGCAACTCCATCCAGATTAATTATGGACAACTGTCACTTAGCATCAGTGTCATCGTTATAGCGATTACCGATGTCATCTCCATATCAAACAATCTGGACGTGTTGAGCCAACAAGGTTTCGAATGCACGTGATCATTTAGTATCAAACAATCTGGACGTGTTGAGCCAACCAGACTTTTTTCTTTTTTTAAATGCACGTGATCATTTAGTGAAATAAAGTTAGAAAGAAATGAGGAAGAAAGAGGAGGAGGGAGTGAAGCAGAGGAAAAAGGAGAGAGGAGGAAGGGTGAGGTGGGGGGTGAATGAGAAAGAAGAAGAAAAAGAGGATGAGGATGAAAAAACCTAAGAAGGAGGAGGGAGGGGGGAGGGAAAAAGATGAAGGAAGAAAAAGAAGAGGAAGAGGAGGAAGGAGGAGGAGGAAGAAACACTAAAAGAAAAGAAGAAGAAGGAGGTGGGGGAGAAAAGAAAGTGGGGAGAGAGAAGAAGAAGAAGAAGAAGAAGAAGAAGAAGAAGAAGAAGAAGAAGAAGAAGAAGAAGAAGAAGAAGAAGAAGAAGAAGAAGGAGGAGGAGGAGGAGGAGAGAAGAGTGAGAAGAAAGAAGAAGAAGAGAGGAGGGAGAAGAGAGAAGAAAAAAGAAGAAGAAAGAGAGAGGAGGGGGATGAAAAGACAAACGAGATTATAAAACAATACTGTACGTATGTCAATATCGCATACTATAGGAGCAGGATAGCACTCATTCACTTACTTACTCACACAACAGCGCGCGCGCGCACACACTCACACACACACACGCACGCGCGAGCACGAACGCAAACACGCACATATCATCCACTGACGCACGTATTTCCCTCATCGTGATAACAATACATCACCACACCAAAAGACACGAGTATCATTCACTTTGGCACATACATTCGCTTATCGAGTGACAATTAGTATCATCGTTTTTTGTTTTTGTTTTAGTACGCTTATCATTATTCGAAAGTTACACTTTAAGATAAAATTTAAAAAAGAGCAACAAATTGCATATTATGTAGCGGTTATGTATGGTTTTTTCCTCGTGTGAGCTAATGCAAACACGCGCGCTGCGCACACGCACATACACATACACACACACGCGCGCGCGCACCAAGAGAGAATGAGAGTGGGGGGAAGAGAAGTAAAGATAAAGAGAGATTTCTAAACTTTTGTGTTGTGTGTGAGAGAGGAGGAGAGAGAGAGAGAGAGAGAGAGGAGAGAGAGATGTGAGGAGAGACGGAGTAGGGTGAGAGAGCGGGTGAGTGAGAGAGAGAGAGAGAGAGGAGAGGAGAGAGAGAGAGAGGAGAAGAGAGAGATTGAGAGAGAGAGAGAGAGAGAGAGGAGAGAGAGAGAGAGAGGAGAGAGAGAGGAGATGAGACGAGAGAGAGAGAGAGAGAACATAGATGTTCTGACTTGAGAAAAATTAATGAATGTAGATTTTTTATTGTTGTTTGAGTCGCGAGGGTATATATATATATATATATATATTGACATACACTCGAGACGGAGTAGTGGATTCCAAAAAAACAAAAGAGAGGTCAAATTTAAACAAATTTCAAATATTGAAAGGAACAGACGCGACGTTTTTAATTCAGTCAAGAATAAGATCTCCCACGTAGTTTTTTTTGCCTGGTAAATAATACGATTGAAAGAGTATAATTATGGGGGAAAAAGAAAATACGCAAGTTTATGATCCCTTTTCACTCACGGAATAATTATTTCCAAAGCTCGAATGAAACGCAGTCTACTCACTTGCTGCTCGCTTGATTGACATTCTTGGCAGACCGATTTCTCTTAGGGGGGGCTGGGGGACAGATGGGGGGGGGGGACGTGGGGGGAGGGAGGGGAGTAAACGTTGAGACATCAGAACCCCTAGATTCGATGCTGTCTAATCCTTTTCTGGCGAGCACACATGGAAGAAATTGAGAGATGAGAGAGAGAGAGAGAGAGAGAGAGACGAGAGAGAGAGAGAGAGAGAGTTGAGATCCAGAAGAGAGAGAGAGAGAGAGAGAGAGGAGAGACTTATTTGAGACACTGAGAAAACTTTATTTGACAAAAGGAGAGATTGAGAGAGAGAGAGAGAGAGAGAGAGAGGGGAGAGAGAGAGGAGAGAGAGACTCACTTGCTGCTCGGAGACGAGACGAGATGGAGGGAAGAGAGATGAGAGGTAGAGAGAGAGAGAGGATTCGTGCTAGAGCACACATTAAGAGATATTGAGAGAGAGAGAGAGAGAGAGAGAGAGACTGGAACACTGGAAAATTTATTTGACAAGGAGAGAGAGAGAGAGAGAGAGAGAGGGAGAGGAGGAGAGAGAGAGAGAGAGAAGCTAGACGAGAGAGAGAGAGAGAGAGAGAGAGAGACTGGGGGGAGTGGGGGGTGGGGTGGTGGGGGTCGGTAAAGGGCCAGCCACACGTCCTCTAAAATCGCACGACTGTACGAGACGATTCGATCACGTGGTCTCCAAGAACACAATGGGATTGGCGCATCGAGACCACTGCGATCGAATCGTATCGTACAGTCGTGCGATTTTAGTGGACGTGTGTGCTGGCCCTTAAAGGATTATTATTTGTTAGAAAAAAAATTAGGTGGCACAATTTCTCATCAGTGGGTAAAAACAATAAGCCTTCTGAGTGAAAATTCAAGTGTAAATGGAACTTTCGCTATCCTTTTCATAGGGATAGGGGGGTAAGCGTGCGTGGGCATACACACAAAACCGACACCCACTGGTCCACCCACATATACAAACGCGCGCGCGCGCATGCGCGCACACACACAGTTCTCGTCACACATGCACGCACGCACCGCACGCACGCACATAGAGAGAGAGAACGCACGCACGGGAGAGAGAGAGAGGAGAGAGAGACTGCAGGAGGGGGAGAGAGGGAGGGAGAGAGAGAGAGAGAGAGAGAGATGAGAGAGAGAGAGAGAGAGAGAGAGAGAGAGAGAGAGACACAGAGGTCACACACACACACACACACACACACACACACACACACACATAACACACACACACACAACACACACACACACACACACACACAACACACACACACACAGGATGTAAAAAAAGCTTTATCAAGCTTACTCTTTTATCGTCAATAAAGATCATTTTGACTGACTTGACCTTGACACACACACACAAACAAACAAACACGACTATATCCACACTCACACAACCACTTCATAAGTGAAAAATACGAAACATTGAGAGCGCTCATGTGGATCTCATTAAGAATGCTTTGTTGGTGTTCTCGCCCTCTCAATCATCCGTCATAATTATTCTCTCTCTCTCTCTCTCACTCGGCTCTCATGAGAACCCTCTCTCTCATCTCTCTCTCTCCTCTCTACTCTCCTCTCCTCTCTCTCTCTCTCCTTCTCTCTCCTGATCTCTCTCTCTCTCTCATCCTCTCTCTCTCTGACTCTCTTTCTTTCTCTCCATCTCTCTCTCTTTCTCTCCATCCCTCTCTCTCTCTGTCTCTCTCTCTCGCTCCCCTCTCTCTTTCTCATCTCTCTCTCTCCCTCTCTCTCCCCCTCTCTCGCTCTCTCTATCTCTCTCTCTCTCTCTTTCTCCCTCTCTCTCTCCCTCTCCTCTCTCTCCCTCTCTCTCTCTCTCTTCTCTCCCCTCTCTCTCTCCGCCCCCCCGCTCGCGAAAATCTCTCTCTCTTTATCTCTCTCCTCTCTCTCTCTCTACTCCCCCTTTCTCTCTCTCTCTCTCTTCCTCTCTCTCCCTCTCTCTCTCTCCCCCTCTCTCCCTCCTGCACTCTCCTCTCTCTCTCTCTCTCTCGTCCCCCCTCTCTCTCTCTCCCTTCCACCCCCCCTCTCTCTCTCTCTCCTTCTCTCCCTCTCTCATCAATCCATTTCACACTCTCGGTTCTCTGACAGCTTCTCTGCCCCGTTGACAGGTTAAAATCATGAAGGATGGAAGTAGAAGGAGTGGGGGGGGGGGGGGGGGGGAAGTCAAGAGCATTAACTAATAAGGAACAGTTCAGCCTACCGTCTGGACCACATACGGCGAATGTTTGTATTTTTTACCTATCCTCGCTAAGTTTTAAAAGCAAACCTCAGTTCCAACACCTTTTCCACCCCACCCCCCACCACCCCTCAACCAAGCACTATTACCTCCAAACTCCCCGTAACATCGGGATACCATTCGATTGCGCATGTTCGAAAATACCATTCAATTGCGCATGTTCGGGTATGTGCCTCACTTGCGCCTGGTTTCCGCAATATAGAGAATGTATCTTAGACGTTATTAAGCGAGATGTTTTGGGATCATCTCTAACTTCCAGCCACCAGGCCTCCCTCTGCTGAGCTCCCAGTGGACCAAGCAGTGGTACAAATAGTTTGAACAAATTTCTAGAGCAGTCTGGACACTGTTTTTAACGCAAAAGTTTAACACTCTTAGTTGAGAGCACGAGCCGTCTGCCTGTAGTGTACTGATCCTAAGTCGGACATTAATTACGCACTGAAGGCCTTGTTCCAGCTTAGAAGAAGAAGAAGAAGAAGAAGAAAGAAGAAGAAGAAGAAGAAGAAGAAGAGAAGAAGAAGAAGAAGAAGCAGTCGTGAAGTCGTCGTCTTCTTCTTCTTCTTCTTGTTGTTGTTGTTGTTGTTGTTGTTTGTTGTTGTTTTTTTGTTGTTGTTGTTGTTGTTGTTGTTGTTGTTGTTGTTCTTTTCTTCTTCTTCTTCTTCTTCTTCTTCTCTTCTTCTTCTTCTTCTACTTCTTCTCTTCTTCTTCTTCTCGTTATTCTCGTTCTTCTCGTTCTTCTTTTCTTCTTCTTCTTCTTCTTCTTCTTATTCTTCTTCTTCTTCTTCTTCTTCTTTCTTCTTCTTCTCCTTCTCCTTTCTCCTTTCTTATTATTTTTCTTCTTCTTCTTTTTCTATAGCAAGATAAGGATGCCAACAGCTCGCACTGTTACAATAATCACATTTATCCCGTACCCATTAGTACCTCAGCAATGTCAACAAGTGCAACGCCGAGCGGCTGCAAAGTCCCCTCGCAGCATCGCCGAGCTACTCCGAAATCGGAATGTGTCGGTTGTACACATACATAAAACCGCATTAAAACAGCACGTAACTACATAAAAAACGCATCAAAACAGCACGTAACTGAATAGGTTTTTTTATATATAGCCTTGGGGTTCGGACCCGTGATTTGAGCGCGCGCGATCATGCGGACACGCGCGCACAGAAAAACATTCATGACAACTGTGTTATAAGACCATTCATCAAGAAATGTTGTGGAAAAAAACAGTAACAACATGCATTGAAATACATGCAAAAAACTTCGCGAGATATTAGCGATTATGTGTTTCGGGTTTGAACCCCGTAACTGGCGCGACCTTGACCTTAATGTAAAACTGAATACATCAGCTTGCATCATGGCAAACTAGTATACCAAATTTGATGATGATACACTGAATAGTTTTTGAGAAAAAACGGACGAATAGCCGGACGGACGGAGACACGCCGGACGGACGGACACCGGACGGACGGACGGACGGACCAGACAAAAACAATAGCTCCCCGAACCTTCGGCTCGGGGACTAATAAACCCCATGACTTTATTACGGTAATCCCTTTCTTCCGTATCGTTAGTAAGATAATGCTTCCGTCTCCTGTGGTCAGCTAGCTATTGGCCACTGCAACGACCACCTTTTGCAAGAGTGAATGCCCTAGGTAGATGCTTGAGCACTGACCAAACAAGGGACATAACTCTCGCCAATAACCCTATTTGAGGCCACGGAATGGCTGCCTTTTGCAAAGAGTGAATGCCCTTTTGGATACTGACCAACAAGGGATTAACTCTCTCTGTCAAGGACGTTAATAACCCTAGTTGCAGTGGCCAAGCAAGGATGATCTGACCATGGAGTATTTAATTAGTAGGCACGTGGCATGAAAATAAAAACCAGGGACGGTATTCATGTCGAGATAGCACGAGACTTAGCATGATGCTAACTTAGAAGCTCTTCCAAAAGTCCTATTAAATCCTATAGGACATTGGAAGAGCTTCTAAGTTAGCATCATGCTAAGTCTCATGCTATCTCAACGTGAATACCGTCCCTGGGCCTGTATTCACGTTGAGATAGCATGAGACTTAGCATCATGCT
>CM065701.1:31481639-31486639 GCA_017654935.2 Phymorhynchus buccinoides
ACCACCACTCTTTCTACGTTACACCCGACCAGTGTACGCTACCCCACGACCATGCTACGATCAGACACATTCTGGCCGATCGTGGAAGACGTAGGAAGAACGTGGTCTGTGTATGATGGGGCGTGTGTTATCACCATGACATGCATCAGAGACTAATAAACTAACAGTAATAAACACGTCATTTCAGAGACAGGAAAGTGCAGAACCAATGGTCTCAAGAACAAAAAACCGTGAACATTTTTCTTTTTCCCCCTATGGCAACACGGTGAAAAGCCAGCCATAATATGACTTACATATCACTGTGTTGCCATGGGGAAAGCGTTAAAAATGTTCACGCGTACAGAGACCTGAAGGGGGAAAATCTAGCAACAATTGAATCTCCTCTCCCCCCCCCCCCCCCCCCCCCCCCCCCTGTTTTTGCCGAGGACACTGCTCTCTATCGCTTCATCGCCTGCAATGATGACCCGGCCAAGCTCCAAGAGGACATCAAGAAGCTGGAAGACTGGGAAAAGGAATGGGACATGGCTTTCCAGACCCGCCAAATGCAGTCAGCTGACGCGTAGCAAGAAGCCATCGAACGCCACTACCAGCTACAGTCTGCATGGCCACACCCTCGAAAGTGATTCCTCTGCGAAGTACCTTGGGGTCACCCTGCAGACCGATCTCTCCTGGGGAGCCCACATCGCAGCCACCTGCGCCAAAGCCAGCAGAGCTATCGGCTTCCTACGGAGAAACCAAAAGGTGTGCTCCTCTGCTACCAAGGAGCTTGCTGCATACAAAGCCGTGGTCAGACCCATCACAGAATAATTATGCAAGATCGGTCTGGGATCCACACTCTGACAGGCTGACCTCGGACCTCGAGAAGGTACAACACAGAGCAGAAATATACGCCTTGAACAGGAATAGAAACACATCCAGTGTCAGCCTCACTGGCTGAGCGCCGTAGAGCATCCAGGCTCACCATGTTTTCTAAAATTGTGAATGGACAGGCCTGCGTAAGGTGCAACGCCCTCGAGCCCCTACCTCCCAGCAGTAGAAAGACAGAACCACAACATGCAATTTCAACGTATATCTGCAAGAACCGACTAGCGCAATAACTCTTTCTTCCCCCAAACCATCCGGGACTGGAACTCCTTGCCACCAGAAACTGTTCATTCCCCCACGCTCAGCTCCTTCACCTCGAAGGTGCTGAAGCTCCCCGCATAAAGATCATAATATACCCCTTTTTGTTTTCGTGTGGGGTTGGGTGTTCTCGGACTAGCCAAGGGTGCCCAGCCTCGTATACCCTCTTATCTATGTAGCTTTGTTTTTGTTTTTTGCCGCGCAGGATACATTCTTTGCACCCCAGTACATGCCCATAATTGCCACCCCCCCTACCTATCTCGGTTAATTGTATTTTTCGTTATTGCCTTTCTTACCATACATAAAGCTGTATTTTAGGAACATTTTTAGCTAATAACCTTTTTGGAATACTAAACCTATCCCTAACCCTACCCCTAAACCTAACCCTACCCCCCACCCTATAAGACGGAAAAACGCAACGAACCACAACTGTGACAAATCGCGGTGTACTGCAGTACATAGTGGGGGGTAGGGTTAGGTTTAGGGCTAGGGTTAGGGATAGGGTTAGTATTCCAAAAAGGTTATTAGCTGAAAATGTTCCTAAAATACAGCTTTATGTATGGTAAGAAAGGCAAAAACGGAAAAATAGAATTAACAGAGAAATGCAGGGGGGGTGGCACATCTTGACCTTTACCGACAAGCCAAGCAGGATTAGTCGAAACGGGGAGAAAATGTTGGTACTACAACATGCAAAAAGATTAACCCTTTCCCGCCCACGCCCTAATCGCTTCACAGTTCGGCTCCCCTCGATCTATTGGCCTACAGCATGTTGACACAGCCCGGGAGAGATCAGATTCCTAAGGAGTTTCTAAAGCCAGTGTCATGATACCGCGATAAATCACCTCTTTCCACCCATCCATCCACTAATCCCCACCCACCCACCCGCCCATCCCCCAACCTCTTTGCACCCTCTCCCCCTCCCACCCTTTTCTACGCTGGCTATGTACTACAACAGGTATGTGCCCTTTCACCCGTTCCCGTTTGGTCTTTTTTTCAGATTGTGTATCTTGCCTTTTGTAATGTGAGAGCAATGCCATTAATAATTGTTTTTATATATCCCGTCTCTGAGGGCTCTAGTTTTGTGTTCTTTCTTTCTTTCTTTCTTCCTTCCTTCCTTCCTTTCTTCCTTCCTTCCTTCCTTTCTTTCAAAACTTTAACAAGGGGAATGAACGATACTGAAAATGATTCCAACGAGAAAACAATGAAATGGAGAAACAGAGAACGGACGAAGTGGGAAAAGGACGAAACGGGATGTCCTCGCAAAAAAGGAAATTAAAGTGTTTGTACCGAGTGGCCGTCGGTGATAGAAAATAAGCTAATTCCACCAGGTCGTCCCTGTCTTCCTCTTCCTCTTCCTCTTCTTCTTCTTCTTCTTCTTCTTCTTCTTCTTCTTCTTTCTTCAGTAACGCGCCATTATGTTTGACAACCCAGGGGAGTCCACTGAACATCTATCTGTCTCTGATTCTTTTGACCTCATTATCTTGGTCCTTCTCTCTCTCTGTCTCTCTCTCTCTCTCTCTCTCTCTCTCTCTCTCTCTCTCTCTCTCTCTCTCTCTCTCTCTCTCTCTCTCTCTCTCTCTCTCTCTCTCTCTCTGTATTTTGTTTGCCAGATTCTGCATTTGTTTCTTTTTTTTAAATTACCTCCCCCCCAAAACGCTCTCTTTCCTGTTGACATGGTCAGATGACCTGATCATTAAAACTTTGTTCATTGCTCTCTCTCTCTCTCTCTCTCTCTCTCTCTCTCTATCTCTCTCTCTCTCTCTCTCTCTCTCTCTCTCTCTCTCTCTCTCTCTCTCTTGGTATTTTGTTTGCCAGAATCCGCATTTGTTTCTTGTTTTTAAATTACCTCCCCCCCAAAACGCTCTCTTTCCTGTTGACATGGTCAGATGACCTGATCATTAAAACTTTGTTCATTGCTCTCTCTCTCTCTCTCTCTCTCTCTCTCTCTCTCTCTCTCTCTCTCTCTCTCATCTCAACAGACAAGAATAAAAGACACACTGCTATGGTGTTACTTGCATATAACAAAACCGGAAGTTTTAGTGCTATGTTTCTTCTGAAGGACACTTTATCCCTCCCCACCACGGACAGTACAAATACAAAATAACTCCAAAATTCAATGGAAGGATTCAAAAGGCTTGCATTGTGGAAATTTCGTGATTTTTGTCTAAGCGACTCAGGCGGCCACTAGAAAAGTTCACTGAAAGAATTTGAATTCCAGCACCTCCGCCAAGGACGAATCGCCGATTTGACGGTTTGATTTCCAAGAAACCAGAGCAATGTGAGTGTTGCGATCTCTGTAAAGGGCGTTTTCCTGGTGATATGGACGTGTTTCTTGCAAAATCTCATCCGTCAGTGTGCCCATTTAAGCTTGTTGTTCTCGATGTTTCTGTCTGATTCAATAGGTGGTTATACGCGTTATTCAACAACGGAGAAAAAACAACAACTAGACTGAAGCAGAAACACACACACACACACACACACACACACGTGCGCGCGCGCGCATACACACACACACACACACACACACACACACACACACACACACACACACACACACACACACACAACACACACACACACACACACACACACATACACACACACACACACACACACACACACACACACACAACACACACACACACACACACACACACACACACACACACACACACACACACACACACACACACACACACACACACACACACACACACGACAGAAACACAGAATGCTTAACGGAGGTATAAATAAAGAAAGACCTAAAATAAAACAAGTGCAACGCCGAGCGGTTGCAAAGTCCCCTCGCAGCATCGCCGATCTACTCCGAAATCGGAATGTGTCGGCTGTACACATATATAAAAACGCATCAAAACAGCACGTAACTACATAAAAACGCATCAAAACAGCACGTAACTGAATAGTTTTTGATATATAGCCTTGGGGTTCGGACCCGTGATTTGAGCGCGCGCGTTCATGCGCACACGCGCGCACAGAAAAATTCATGACAACTGTGTTATAGACCATTCATCAAGAAATGTTGTGAGAAAAAACCCAGCATTGAAATACATGCAAAACTTCGCGATATATTAGCGATTATGTGTTTGGGGGTTTGAACCCCGTAACTGGCGCGACCTTGACCTTAATGTAAAACTAAATACATCAGTGGATAGCTTGCATCTTGGCAAACTAGTATGCCAAATTTGATGATGATAGACTGAATAGTTTTTGAGAAAAACGGACGAATAGCCGGACTGACGGAGGTACGCCGGATGGACGGACGGACACCGGACGGACACCGGACGAACGGACCAGACAAAAACAGCTTAACCCCTTTGCTGCCTACCCCCCCCCCCCCCCCTAATCAGTCTTTATAGGTCTTCTTCTATCGCTCAGACAGTTTCCTGTCTGTATTATGAGCGCAGATGCGTCATGCTGCCGTTATGCGCCTAACTAAAAAAAAAATGTTAGGCCCAGCAAGTCCGACTTCGGCTAGGAGGAAATCTTTTTGAAAGTGTTTCCAGAAGAAGAAAAAAAAAAGGCAGGAGAATGGACCTGGAAAGACAGAAAGATAGTAGATGACAGTAAAGCAAAATGGAAAAGACAGAGTCAAAGAGAGTGACAGATTAGAGGAAGTTACAAGCACAGAACTTCCAGAAGGTGTGGGAACTATTTATACAAAAGATTCCTCCCCCCCCCCCCAGTATCCCCACTGGGGTATAGGTCAAATCATGGTTGTTTTATTTTAATTGTTAGTCCCTCCATACAGAGTGTTGATGGCCCTCGCTCTCCGGGGGACCTCCAGCTAGAACCACTGTCATGATGGGACCCCCACTGTCATGATGGGCCCCCCCTCTCCCCATAAAATCATCTTGTCT
>CM065701.1:31506639-31521639 GCA_017654935.2 Phymorhynchus buccinoides
TCTCTCTCTCTCTCTCTCTCTCTCTCATTCTCTCTCTCTCTCTCTCTCTCTCTCTCTCTCTCTCTCTCTCTCTCTCTCTCTCTCTCTCTCTCTCTCTCTCTCTCTCTCTCTCTCTCTCTCTCTCTCTCTCTCTCTCTCTCTCTCTCTCTCTCTCTCTCTCTCTCTCTCTCTCTCTCTCTCTCTCTTTTCTTTTCTTTATTTATTAATGGTTTCACATTAGAAGGTATTAATACAGGAAAACATGGTGCACAGTTTATAAATGATGTGTTAGAGATATTTATTCCTTTATTAGCTGACGATGTAGCATTGGTCTCTGAAACAGTAATTGGTCTACAAACGCAACTAAATAACTTAGAAAAAGCTTCTCATAGGCTCCAGCTTAAAGTTAATATGGGTAAAAGTAATATTGGAGATTTTTTGTAGAAAAAAACGAAAAAACGAAAAACGAAAAATGGGTTTTTGAAGGTAATGCTATGCCAGTGGTTAATGTTTACAAATATCTCGGTATTTATTTTTCAACACGCTTAAGTTTTAATATTGCTTGCAAAGATTTTGCTAGTAGAAGTAAATATGCTCTGTTATGTATCATGAGAAAATTAAATCAATTAAGATGTTAACAATATCTTTGAAATTATTTGGACTCAAATACAGCTGATTGTACAATATGGATCAGAATTATGGGGTATCACTGCAGCTGCTTTTGAATTTGAAAGAATTCATTTGTATGCATTAAATGATTTTTTTAGGAGTATCCATTCAAACACCAAATGATTTAGTATATGGTGAGACGAACATATTTTCCAATATATTTATCGTCTCTTGTTAGTTCTGTTCGTTACTGGTTAAAATTAACTCGAATGGAATTGCATAGACTACCACGTAAATCTTACAATATGCTAGTCGTACTTGATGCCAGAGGGGAGGGAAACTGGGTGTCTAAGATAAGAGTTTTGTTATATAAATATGGTCACAGTGTAGTTTGGGAGAACCAGGGTGTTGGGGATACAAAATATTTTCTTCGTGAATTTCATCAAAGACTGATAGATTGTAGATGGCAAAAATTAGCATTCTCATAAAACAAAAACAAATTGTATAAGAAAGTGATAGGTTTGGTTTTTATCGTACTTTAATTTAAAACCCTATGCATTCTGTCCCTATATTATATGTCTTTGCAGTTGAAAAGACATTTGAAACGCCTCATAACAAAATTTAGATTTGGGATCTCGATATTTCTGTTCATTGTAACCGTTATACGAATGTTACTTTTGATAACTCTATCTGTCCCTTGTGTCATGAGGTCTGTGAAGATGACGTCCAGTTTGTTTTATGTTGTCCAGAACTTGTTTCTATTAGAGAAAAATGTACTCCGATTACTTTTGTCGTTGACCACTGGGAACAAGAAACACGATAGACAGTTATCTTTATACTTGTGTGAAGCTTAAGATTATGTGACTTAAAATAGCGAGTTGTAATACTAATATACTTCTATATAAATATGACAGATGTATATGATAAATGTACTATGTAGCACAAAGTTACTTCGGTTTAGCATTTATTATGTGTGATGGAATGATTATCATACAGGTATGCTTATATTTTGTTTGATGTTGTTATGAACTTCTGAAATTGTATTGTATTCTGTACACCCCCATTAAGCAGTTTTAAATATGCAATTTTAAAGAAATTATAATTAAATCAAAAATAAGTTCTGCTGATATAACTCAGTATTGTTTCTAGAATGCTGCATATAAGAATAATTAAATAAATAATATCTTTATCGTTTAAAAACTGGGGACTTTCATATCCTGGTATTGCAGTACCTCCAAGATCGTCCCACCATCTTTACATCTATTAATGTCCCACATGTGCGTGTTCCCGGCCGGAGGACGTTAATCGGATTTTCATCAAATGCAGCATGATGTTAACATATTCCTGCCAAATTTGAAGTATGTGACTGAAGAATTACATGAGATATAATAAGAACAAAAATGTTCTTTATTTTAACTATACCTGCCCCCTTAATTAAGTCATTCTCTCTCTCTCTCTCTCTCTCTCTCTCTCTCTCTCTCTCTCTCTCTCTCTCTCTCTCTCTCTCTCTCTCTCTCTCTCTCTCTCTCTGTATGCGTTATGATTCATGTTACATGTTGTTCTTGTTCCTTTGATTTAATTGTTATATCTGACTGTTATAGTATTTGTAGTATTGTGAATCCTTTCCATATTACTGTTTTATTATTATCATTATATTATTATTATTATTATTATTATATTATTATTATTGGTGTTACAATTTCGTCGTTCTTTTGCTGTCATGTTTAATGATGATGTTATAATATTGCTGTTTGTTGTCTATTATTATTTTTATTTTATTTATTTTACAATTTTGCTTGCTTATTATTTTATTTGTTTGAGGACCTGATGAAAAGAAGTGTTGTTTTGCTTATTCAGTTTATCCTCATTAAACATTTCAAGTTCAAGTTCAAGTTCTCTCTCTCTCTCTCTCTCTCTCTCTCTCTCTCTCTCTCTCTCTCTCTCTCTCTCTCTCTCTCTCTCTCTCTCTCTCGTCTCTCTCTCTCTCTCTCTCTCTCTCTCTCAGGAAGAACCTGGCAGTTCCCTTGGTTGGTTTACTTTGGATTGGGTTCGATCATTATTGTTTACTTTTTATGTTTATTTTTCTTTTCCCTTATCTATGAATGATCAATGTATCTACACCAACACCCCTTCCCCTCACCTCCCCTTCTTGATACGGGCAGATGGCCTAATCATTATAAAAAAAAATGTTCTGAGTTCTCTCTCTCTCTCATAAACCAACTGACCTTTCTTTCTTTCTTTTGATTTGAATCAAAGAATTTCGTCCTTCCCATTGTTCCCTTTGACATGGTCAGATGACCCGGTTCATTAAAGCATTGTTCATTGCTGTTTAAAAAAACAAAAACACTCTAATATACAATAAAAGATGACGTAATTTCAGGTGACATCAGGTTTGAGTGATATTCTGACATCGAGCCCATCGAGTCATGCCAACGAGTTTCCATCAACAACAAAAGGATGCTAATAATACCACCACCCATAGTTCCCAACACACATTCAATTCATCCTCTATTCAGAATGTGTCACATCAGCACGGATGTGTGGAGGTCGCGTTTAGCAGGTTGGAGTTCTTACCTTGGGATAACCCTGACAATATTGTCAGTGAAGAAGTGGAATTCCTTTTCTACCGCATGAGAAGCAACGTTCTAGCCTTGTTATTTCTTATCGGTGGGCCAGGCAACGTGATCAACATGGCGGTTTTCTTTAAGCAAGGTTTGAAAGAACGAGTTAACCTGTGTCTCTTCACTCTGGCTTTAGCTGATGAGCTGGCTTTAACCGCTGCCGTGGTTTACCATGGTGAGCTACTACATTTACAGTTCACAACTAAAGAAAGGATAGGCCCTTTCAAGGCTTTCTTAATAAACAACTATTATTTGGGTGTATTAGGCGCTTTTAGCTATGTGTCTTCCATTTTGTCCGCCATCGTTGCCCTGGAGAGATGTCATTGCGTCCTTCACCCTCTGAGTTACCAAAGAGCGATGCGTACAAGAGTCATGGCCGCCATTGTTGTGACTGTCTATGTTTTGGTGACTGGTTTGAATTTTCTTGTGGTGGGGTTCCGACTGCGTCCTGGGTGCATCTATGATCCAGAAACCGGGGTAACTAAGCAAAAGTTTTTCCTGGGGGACTTTTACAAAACTCATAAACAGGCCCTCCAATTTCTCCGCAGCTTTGTCTTTGGCATTGGGTTGCCTGTTGTGGTGATTGTTGTCGTGGTAGTATCCACAGTCATCACCTCAGTGAAACTCAATCACATCGTGAAATGGCGTTCTTCTGTCACGCAGTCTCTGTCGAACAGGGAAGTGGGGCTGACTAAGATGCTGGTTGCCAATTCCATTCTCTTCATTTTCTGTTCTGTCCCAGTTGCGCTTGGACGAAACGCCTCATTCCTTTTTCCTGCCGTGGATATAGGTGGGCGCAATGAGAATTCGTTCATGGTTATTATACAGTTAACCAACATGTTTATGTACTTCAACTCCACTTTCAACATCTTGGTGTATTACGCGATGGGAGCTCGGTACAGGGAATCATTCTGGGCACTGTTCGGCAGAAGGATGGTAACAGAAAAGACTGTGAATAAGATGGACAATGTAAGTCACAAGGCAAAGAAGCCCCAAACAGACACTGGGAAGTAAGTGCATCTGTCCCGCCGGGTGCATTTCACATAGATAACAATGGCCACATGATTTACTATTACTGATATAGTGTATCTTTGTGGTTTAAGATTATAAGTTGTAACACAACATTTTCTTCCTATCTTTGTGTGTGTGTTTGTGTATCAAATGTGAACAATTATTTTTAAAATCGGCAAATTTGGATTTGCTCTTCTATACTATATATTTGCTTACAAACAGAAGAAACACATAATTTCTGCAGCGTAGTTTAGAAGAAAGATTTGAATAATGTTCTCAACATAAGCATGTCAGACTTTTCGAGGAAAATCAATACACCAAAGATACTTTTGATTAGAGGACATTCTGGACTTTGGCATGTTGAGCGAGAACGCTACGATGCTTAGGTAAAAAAAAAAGGATGGGTGGGTGGGGGAGTGATGGTGGTCGTGGTAAGTATTATTCTGTGGTTGGTAAAACTGATGAAGACATGGAATTTTGACATTTCAAAGGTCAACCGCCTTCGAGAACAATAAAATAACAGCTACTTAGTCTACAATAAAGGCTAAAAGAAATAGCAGTACTTTCGGGCCACTTACAAATTAACAAATTCGCAAGATTAGTTCCATCCGTCACCTTCTCACCACTCAGGTAACACAAACCCTAGTCTGCTCCCTAGTCTTATCCAGGCTCGACTACTGTAACTCTCTTATTTGGCTGTCCCAATTCCTTGATCCAAAAAGTTCAAAACGCAGCAAGATTGACAAACATCAGAGCACCTCACCCCACCGCTTCACATTCTTCACTGGCTTCCAACGCTCGCATTCAGCATAAAAGCGCTTGCCTCGCCTTCAACTCTGTAAATGGCACTGCCCCTCAATATCTTACTGACACCATACAGACTTACACCTCTGCCCGCCAACTCAGATCTTCGTCTGATTCTCGTCTGCTTTTCTACCCTACACCTGGAATAGCCCCCCCTGATGCTTTTCTCACTCCCCCCCCCCCCTCTCCCCCTCATACTACATCCTTTGGTGAATCTTCTTCCTCGTACTCTGCTCCCTCTGTCTGGAATAGCCTACCATACAATGTTCGCCTCTCTTCCTCTGTCCAGTCTTTCATAACTTCTCTGAAAACACATATGTTTGAAACCTTGTACTCCCACCTGCCATCCTGTCATCCACGTAGTCCTCGCATCATGGAAACCTGTGTCCCACCTGCCATCCTGAGAGAGAGAGAGCAGATGGAGAGAGAGAGAGAGTGAGAGAGAGAGAGAGAGAGAGAGAGAGAGAGAGAGAGAGAGAGAGAGAGGGGAGAGAGAGAGAGAGAGAGAGAGAGAGAGAGAGAGAGAGAGAGAGAGAGAGAGAGAAAAAGAGAGAGAGAGAGAGAGTGAGTGTGTGTTGTGAGGATGTGGATGGAGTGAGTGTGGGAAGGTGAGGGGTGTGTGTGTGTGTGTGCGTGTGTGTGTGCGTGCGTGCGTGCGTGTGTGTGCGTGCGCGTGTGTGCGTGCGTGTCCGTGTGTGCGCGTGCGTGCGTGTGTGTGTGCGTGTGTGTGCGTACGTGTGTGCGCGTATGTGTGCGTGCATGTGTGTGTATGTGTGTGTGTGTGTGTGCCTGTGTGTGTGTGTGTGTGCGTGTGTGTGCGTACGTGTATGTGCGCCTGCGTGCGTGTGTGTGTGTGTGTGCGTGCGTTTGTGTTTGCATGTATGTGTGTGATTGGATCCATTTGTTCTGTTTAAATAACACTAGTAAATATCTCGAGTTCTTGCATTGTATGTGTGAAGTTTACATTGTGTTTCATGTGTATGTTGAAAGGCGTATTACGCTCATTTATTTGTGTTCATTATAATTATTGTTTCTAATGCTTGTATTGATAGGTGCTTCTTTACATGTTGATAACTCATGTATTAATGATTGTATTCACAAAGTTTACTTTCTGTTAAAAAAAAAAGTGTTGGGTCGCTTCCATTTTTGCAACAGAAACAGAAATGAATTACAAGCAAAAGTGTGGTTTTCTGTATAATATTATCTTGGGGTGTGAATGAGATAGCTTTAGGAAAGACATTAAAAAGAGGGGGGGGGGCAACATACAGACACTGTTTCGAGCGCGTGCATATACGCATGAACTACACATAATAGACAACGCAGTACAGACAGACAAACAGACAGACATAAATGCATGATTTAGGCAAACCGGGCATAAAGAGATACACGCACACACGGTGTGTGGTGTGTGTGTGTGTGTGTGTGTGCGTGTGTGTGTGTGTGTGTGTGTGTGTGTGTGTGTGTGCGTGCGTGCGTGCGTGCGTGTGTGTGCGTGCGTGTGCGTGCGCGCGCGCGTGCGTGTGCGTGTGCGTGTGTGTGTGTGTATGTGTGTGTGTGTGTGTGTGTGTGTGTGTGTGTGTGTGTGTGTGTGTGTGTGTGTGTGTGTGTGTGTGTGTGTGTGTGTGTGTGTGCGTGCGTGCGTGTGTGCGCGTGTGTGTGCGTGTGTGTGCGCGCGCGCGCGCCGCAGTCAGTCGAGTGCAACTGTGACTTTCAGAAAACTCTGGTGTAAAGTGGCACAAAGGTATCGCGTTCGCCTCGTGTCAAGTAAACCCGAGTTCGAACCTGGGTACAGGGGATTTTTCCTCTCACTCTGCACTAGGCCTTGCGGTCTGAACGTGGAGTCTTTCGGATGAGACGATAAACCGAGGTCCCATGTGCTCATGCACTTAGCACACGTTAAACCCAGTGGCAACGAAAAAGTTGTCATTTGGTCAAAATGTACCTTTCCTTCTTCATCAGTCACACAAAGATCGCATGCAAAAAAACAACAAAAATTGGGTGGCGCACCTCTGGCTGCGACAAGCTCTCCAGGTGGGAGCAACCCGAATTTCACAGAGAGATGCCTTTGTGACTATACAGTACCCAATACATAATACCTAATACAAAGAAGGAATCAGTTATTCCAGACAGCTAAGCGGGAATCTTATTTACAGAGAACTTTTTCTGGGGGGTACACCTTTCGACAACTTTGTCTGGGGGGTACACCTTTCGACAACTTTGTCTGGGGGTACATCTTTCGACAACTTTGTCTGGGGGGTACACCTTTCGACAACTTTGTCTAGGGGGTACAGCTTTCGACAACTTTATCTGGGGGGTACACCTTTCGACAACTTTGTCTGGGGGGTACACCTTTCGACAACTTTGTCTAGGGGGTACAGCTTTCGACAACTTTGTCTGGGGGGTACACCTTTCGACAACTTTGTCTGGGGGGTACACCTTTCGACAACTTTGTCTGGGGGGTACACCTTTCGACAACTTTGTCTGGGGGGTACACCTTTCGACAACTTTGTCTGGGGGGTACACCTTTCGACAACTTTGTCTGGGGGGTACACCTTTCGACAACTTTGTCTGGGGGGTACACCTTTCGACAACTTTGTCTGGGGGGTACACCTGTCGACAACTTTGTCTGGGGGGTACACCTTTCGACAACTTTCTACCAACAGGATGGTAGGCCAGTACAATTGAAGTACTATCAAGAGGGTCCCCCAAATGCCAGCTGATACCCTAAGCTGCAGCACCACAAGTCAACGCAATGACCTCCTCGTTTGCTAGTCGTGGTCATCCCCCTAAAAGCTTAACCCCTTGACTGCCAGAGGAAATTAAAGAAGAAACAATAATTGTACAAATCGTGACATGAAAAAGACAACTGATAGATCCAATCTGGCCAAACGGTCGGGGGATATAACTCTCTTGACTGTGTCAGAGCAAAACAAACAACAGCATGTCAGAGTCATTCCTCTTCATCTGATGACGTCATCATGCAGTGATGTCATCAAGTCAGTACGTGATACGTTAATACGGCAGTCAATGGGGAGAGAGAGAGAAAAATTGTGTTTTATGTAACTCAGTCTGAATAGACACATCATCACGGCTCTCAGTTACAAATTACATGGGACATACTGGAGGCAATGCCCTTTTAGGCTCACCCCTTGCAACACCAGTAAAGTCCCGATTCTTAACAATCTCAGATCTGTAGCAGTAACCACGCCTCGGTTAAACCTCATTTGCTATGGTACTGCCACAATAAGATCTGGCAGTCAATGGGGTTTTATAAACTGCACAATGAGACTATGTAACACAGAGAAAAACCAGCATCACGGCTCTCAGTTTCCTATTAGCATATATGTTTGTCTCATTGACCACAAGTTCACGTGACTGTTGTTCTCCCACGATAAAGGAGCAAAACATGGAGAGTCACAAAGTCTGCTTACAAATTAATGTATGAGACTGTAAGACCCAGGGTGTCTGTTAAATGTAAAATGCATGCAAGAATAGTAAGTCGCCTAGCAAAGTTATCTAAACAGTCACATTGAGGCATGCGAGAATAGGTAGAATATAATTATGGAGGGGATCTCTCTCTCTCTCTCTCTCTCTCTCTCTCTCTCTCTCTCTCTCTCTCTCTCTCTCTCTCTCTCTCTCTCTCTCTCTCTCTCTCTCTCTCTCTCTCTCTCTCTCTCTCTCTCAGACATAGAGTGTTTATGAGAGTGTATGCACACAGACCACGAGAAACCACAGAGACAAAAGAGAGAGAGAGAGGAGAGAGAGAGAGAGCAGGGGGGGTGAACTTTAGTGCAGTAACAAAACCAGAGAACCTTCACTGTTTTTCTTCTTCAAAATATCCCTAGCCTGTCCCTAGCCTATCTCTTTCAAAATGTCATCACTCTCATAGATTTGGTAAATTTAAAGAAATAAAATTGTCGCTGTGAACGTACGTCTGTCGTGTGTGTGTGTGTGTGTGTGTGTGTGCGTGTGTTAATTGTGTGTGTCTGTGCATACACACTCATGCGCGTGTGTGTGTGTGTGTGTGTGTGTGTGTGTGTATATATGTGTATGCACACACACCACGCGAAACCACACTACAAAAGGCAATCACAGGCATCTCTTGAATGTGTGTTGTGCAGTTGTGCGTGTGCGTGCCCCCCTCTCTCTCTGTGTGTGTCTCTCTCTCTCTGACAATCATATTAGTAACTCTCAAATTCTTAGCTACTAAATAGATAGACAGACACAGAAAACGCTATAAGCCATTTAATTGTCATTTGTTGTACACACGTGCATTTTATACGCGCATAAAACAACGGCTCATTCAAATCATTTCAAACTTTGCTAATGTCTAATTCAATTATGTGTATATCCAAATCCTATTACTTGTTGCACACACGTGCATTTTATACGTGCATAACACAACGGCTCATTCAAATCATTTTAAAACTAGAGCTAATGTTACACCCCTACATTTCTCGATTAATTGTATTTTTGTTTTTGCCTTGTGTGTACGTACATAAAGCTGTATTTTAGGAACATTTTCACCAAATTATCTTTATGGAATACTGTCCCTAACCCTAAGTGAGAGAGAGAGACCCTAGCCCTAACCCTAACCCTACCCCCCACCCTATAAGACGGAAAAACGCAACGAACCACAACGGTGACAAATGCGGTGTGCGTGCGCGTGTGTGTGTGAGGGTGCGGGTTAGGTTTAGGGCTAGGGTTAGGGTTAGGGTTAGTATTCGTGGTTATTAGCTAGAAAGTGTCATAAAATACAGCTTTATGTGTGGTAAGTGGGGCAAAAACGGAAAGAGACAATTGTGCGAGAAATGTGTGGGTGTGTGGGGGGTGGCACATCTTTGTTTTTGATACAATAGCTCAACAAACAACACCTCCACCCCAAATTTGAAAATCATGAAAGCGTGGCTACTCAAAACGTGTTCAATTGGGTGTGAACATTTGGTTGGCGAGGCAAACAACAATATATGTCTCTAGGCTTTGTCTATGTATAAATTATCACAGAAGCTCGTAAAGAAACTCTAACTCTCTCTCTCTATCTACCTCATACACACAAACACACACTCTCTCTCTCTAACACTACAACGAAGGACACACACACACACACATCTCTCTTTCTGTGTGTGTGTATTAAATATAAGTCTTTTCCCATTCTGGATGTCTCTCTTCTTTCTCTCTAATTTCTGTCTCTCTATTCTTGTTGATTCTCTCATCTCTCTCTCTCTATCTCTCTCTCTCTCTCTCTCTTGCTTTTATCTCTATCTCAAGAGCTCTTGCTGTTTCTCACACTTTCTCTCTGTAGTTCTTAATTTCCTCTCTCTCTCTCTCTCTCGTCTCTTCTCTCTCAAGCAGGAGGAGCATTTCTCGTCTCTCTCTCACAGAAAGGGTCAACAATCTCTCTCTCTTTGTAAGAAGTCTGATCTCTCTATCTTGATCGATACTTCAGTTAATTTTTCTTGCATACACACTCATAAACACACATGCGCGGGCGCGCGCACGCACATCTGTGACATATCTATGCACACAAGGTTCACGACAAACCACACAACAAAAGGCAATCCCCTCTCTTGAATGCATACACTTTGTGCAATTATCTCTGTCTATCTGTCGGTCTGTTTGTCTGTCTGTACTGTCTGTCTGTCTGTCTGTCTGTCTGTCTTCTTCTTCTGTCTGTCTGTCTTCTCTGCATCTCACTGTCGGTTGATCTGTCTCGCTCTCTGAACTCTCTCTCTCTCTCTCTCTCTCTCTCTCGCTCTTGTCCTCTCTCTGAACATGGCCTCTCTCTCTCTCCTCTCTCTCTCGTTTGAAAGGAAAGTACGTGCAAAGCACGCGCACGCAAATGTGAGGATGTTCGTATGAGAACGCGCAGTTTGTTATTAACTACTATTGGTAAATGTCGTTGTGCAAGCATGTCTACTAATTGCGGGTTACGGATCAATGCTCATATTGCTGCTCTGTGACGATAATGAGGTATTGACTGAATACTATTTAATTAGAGCTAACGATTACATAATAGAAACTCACGAAGTTTTTATGTGAGTTACCTGTGTGTGTGTGTGTGTTCTTAACGTGTGTGTGTGTGTGGTGTGTGTCTGATGTGCATGTGTCTTACAACTGGAATTGTTAAATATGCGTGTTTCTTCGACTATCTGTGTGTGTGCTTTATCCCGTGCGCGTTAAATATTCTTGTTGTTAGCATATGTTCTTGTTTATGCGTAACCTACCGTGTTTTATTTGTTGATAGAGTGTGTGTGTGTGTGTGTGTGTGTGTGGTGTGTGACGTGTGTGTGTTGTGCAAGAAACACATCGAGATCACCAGAAAACACCAGAGACAGAGATCGTGTGTCACTTTGCTCTGTTTCCTAAAAATCAAACCGTCAAATCGGCGATTTATGTGTTTGGCGGAGGTGCTGTGTGTCAAATTATTTGTGTGTGAGTGTCTTTTGTAATGGCGACCAAATTGTTTGCACGTGTGTTTGTGTGCCTTTTCACCGTTCATTTTTTACAATTGTAAAATAAACATGGCATAAAAATATAATGCAACATTTCACAGAAGACGTAAAGAAACTTAACTTTTTATGTATTTACCTATACAACACAAATCATTCTTAACGACTACAACGAAGGAATCTGTCTGATGTATATGTCGCTTACAACTGGAATTGTTAAATATAAGTGTTTTCCCATTGTGGATGTAATCTTCTTTCTCAGTAATTTGAATATTGTTCTTGATTAGCACATGCAAAGTTAGTGTTCTGATCTTGGTAAAGGATATTGCTTTTATCCTGATCTCAACGTGTTTGCTGTGCAAAAACGATTCTTCAGGGTGCACCTTTAATTTTGTTGGGTCTGCTTTGCTCGTATGTTAGCCACAAGCAGGAGGAGCATTTGACGTGTCAAAGGTCAGAAAGGGTCAACAATAAACAGCATTGTAAGATGTATGATCACACGTATATATTATGTACTGCAATACGATAGTTCAGTGAAAGAGTGATCTAAATAATTTTAGTATTATAATCAATTATATTGGGCCGAGGTCTTGTGTGTCTGGATTATCTGTGAGTTTCTACGCACAGTAAGGTTCAGGCATTAACTCACCCCCCTCCCTTGTTAGCATTTGGAGAACTAGAACTAGAAAATAGGTCGGTGTGTGTGTTGTTTTTACTGCAAGATACAACCTTCTTCTTCTTCTTCTTGCATGGTCACAAACGGTTGATTCTTTCGCCATTGAACCAGGTGGGAGTTGGGGGAGATCAACCGCTCTTCTTGTCCTCAGAACATGGCCTGAAGTACACCTGAGAATAAAACGTTTGAAAGGAAAGAAAGGAAAGACAACAGAGGATACAATACTAACTTTGGGGCCACTAGAATACCGCTGCTACTTTCCACTTCACACATGCAGGTGCGACAGCGCAAATTGTAACAACTGTGCAAAATGTAACAATTGTTACATTTTGCGCTAGGCGCCCACCTTTTGACGGGCTGCCCGCGCAAAATGTAACAATGTTCGATTTTGTTACATTTTGCGCTAGGCGCCCACCTTTTGACGAAATTAGCACACAAAATAAGGCAGTTTTTCGTCATTACAGATCAAATCGAAGTAAAATTTTCAAGGAGTTGAATTTGTCTTCATCATAATATATCAAATCGAAAGATAAACACAAAGTCTACATCTAAATTTCCAAATGTTTGTTTTTGCTTGCTTGTTTGTTTCACTCGTTCTTCATTCGATTTAGCATTATTACTTATTATTACAAGGTGCAAAGTATGCAGGTTGTTTTATTGATTTTTTTCTCTCGTGTGTTATTTCTTTCTTGCTTTCTTCTTGGGTACAGCTTTTTTTTCGCCTGAACAATGCCGAATTACTGTTGTGTTTATGGATGTAACAAATCACAGCTACGATATTTGTAATGACGAAAAACTGCCATATTTGGGGTGCTAATTTCGTCAGAAGGTGGGCGCCTAGCGCAAAATGTAACAATTGTTACATTTTGCGCAGTTGTTACAATTTGCGCTGTCACAGGTGCGATACCTTAGCTGATGTGGAGGTAAGAACCCTGAACCATTACACAGGCCTAGTATCACTTGAAGCTTGAAGTCAGAACCAAACCCATAAAACCCCTCTCTCCCCCACCTACCAAACTCAAGTTCAAGTTCCAGTATACTTTAATATTTCCAAAAGAGAAATTCAGGTTAGGCGCAACAACCTGACAGAAATACAACATAGCTGAAAGAACATGAATCAAATGTGTGAAACGAAATGATACCAACCAAATAAGTAGGCTTATCATTAAAATTTAGTACATCAACTTAGAGATGAGCACGCACACACAGAGAAACAGACAGACAATGAGAGAAGAGAGAGAGAGGGAGAGAGGGAGAGAGGGAGAGACAGAGAGAGACAGAGAGAGAGAGAGAGAGAGAGAGAGAGAGAGAGAGAGAGAGAGAGAGAGAGAGAGAGAGAGAGAGAGAGAGAGAGAGAGAGAGAGAGAGAGAGAGAGAGAGAGAGAGAGAGAACGGATCTAAGAGGTGGTGTTTGCATCTGGAGGGCGTCCATTCAGGTGCTCCCAGTCCCTAACTATAAACCTTTCTGGAGTTCTGGCTTCCGCTGCTACAGTTGGCAGGTCGATCCACTCCTTGGTGGTACAGGTGAAGAAGGAACTCTGGCGGTACAATCACGTAGCTTCATACTGTCTGTGTCTGTGATACAATGTCAAATGCTAGGGGACACGGAGCTGTTGGGAGTGACCTCTGCGTTGCCGCTCTGACAGAGGTAGGACCCACACGCTTGCTCATGCTGACGCTCTATACGCCATTGAGTAAACAGTCTAGTGAGTCTGGTGCCTTGCCAGTATTGTTGCCGAGAATTGAGTCCAAGTCTTTGGCGCATATTGGCGATGTTGGTCCTGTGATGCGGTTCAGGAAGAACCTGGCAGCTCTTCGCAGGATCGACCCCATCCTGTCAATACTTTTCTGGGTAAAGGGATCCCATACTGAACATGCATACTCACATTTTCAGTCTTCATTTTCAATATTCAGTGTTCTGTCTTTGTGTCTCTCTCTCTCTCTCTCTCTCTCTCTCTCTCTCTCTCTCTCTCTCTCTCTCTCTCTCTCTCTCTCTCTCTCTCTCTCTCTCTCTCTCTCTCTCTCTCACTCTCACTCACTCACTCACTCACTCACTCACACACACACACACACACACACACACACACACACACACACACACACACACACACACACACACACACACACACACACACACACACACACACACACACACACACACACACATAAACACACACAAACACACACCAAAAAACACACCCAACAAGACACAATAAATGTCAATGCCTTTACGTAATTTCAGGTGACATCAAGTTTAATCAAGTGATAATCTAGCATCCATCCAGTCATGCCGACGAGTTTTCATCACCAGCAAAAGGATACCAACAATAGCACCGTCCCTACTTCCCAACACATATTCAATTCATCTTCTGTTCCGAATGTGATACATCAGCATGGATGTGTGGAGGTCGTGTTTAGCAAAATGGAGTACGTACCTTGGGACAACCCTGACAACATTATCAGCGCAGAAGTGGAATCTGTTTTATACCGCACGAGGAACAACGTACTGGCTCTACTATTTCTGATTGGTGGGCCAGGTAATGTGATCAACATGGCGGTTTTCTGTAAACAAGGTTTAAAAGAACGAGTCAATATGTGTCTTTTTGCTCTAGCTTTAGCTGATGAACTGACCTTAGCATTGGCCATGTTTTACGAAAGCGAGCAACTTATTTTACAGTTTACAACGAGAGAAAGGACAGGCCCTTTCAAGGCTTTCTTAATAAACAACTATTTTATGGGTGTATTACACGGCTTCAGTTACGTGTCTTCCATTTTGTCCGCCATCATTGCCCTGGAGAGATGTCATTGCGTCCTTCACCCTCTGAGTTACCAAAGAGCGATGCGCACAGGA
>CM065701.1:31526347-31531347 GCA_017654935.2 Phymorhynchus buccinoides
CCTAACCTTGTGATTCAAAAGCAAAACCATCTTCAAAGGGAAATAACCTCGGTTGTCACTTTCTTGTGATGAGCCGGTAGAAAGAGGGGTGGGGGGGGGGGGGGGGGGGGGTTGAAGGGAGGTAACCTCGGTAGATGGTACGTGCCGACCGGGAAGAAAGAGATAACGCCCTTCCGCGGCTTTCGTTTGAAGCAGCGGGGCAATTAACTTGGTGGCTGGACAGAGAAATGTAAAGGCGAGGGGGGGGAGGGGAGGGGGGGAGGGGAGAAGGGGGGGGGGGGGGGGGGTGTAGATAAGAAATAAAGAAAGTGGGGTCGTAGCGCGGGGACACTTACGGCGGCGGGAACACACTTACGTCACACCGACCCACTTTCTTTATTTCTTATCTACACCCCCCCCCCCCCCCCCCCCCCCTTTCTCCCCTCCCCCCCCTCGCCTTTACATTTCTCTGTCCAGCCACCAAGTTAATTGCCCCGCTGCTTCAAACGAAAGCCGCGGAAGGGCGTTATCTCTTTCTCCCCGGTCGGCACGTACCATCTACCGAGGTTATCTCCCTTCACCCCCCCCCCCCCCCCCCCCCCCCCTCTCTTTCTACCGGCTCATCACAAGAAAGTGACAACCGAGGTTATTTCCCTTTGAAGATGGTTTGGCTTTTGAATCACAAGGTTAGGAATGTCAGGAATGTGATAAGGATGGAATAGGCGCGTGATTGCTCGGTACATTTAGAACAGCAATCTTGTGACGTATGGACTGTAATACACCAATAGCAGGCTTTCATTGTTTGAAAGTGAAGGCTATAATTGGAGTGGTGAGAAAAAGTTGTCACACAAGATGCTGAAACGTAGCTAGAGCAACACTCACAACCAGTCATCATAAGCCCACTAGTAAGTATTATTGATGGCAGGTGATTGAGATCTTGTGTGTTTGACTCTAGTTTTGATCTAGATCCTATGTTCAATGATGAATAAGGAGTAGATAGATATGTTATAGAAAAGAAGTGGTAAACATTCTATTCTATTTATGTGCACTGATTATTTGTGTGTGTGTGTTTTTGACTTGAACACTTTTGGTACCAGAACCGGAGTTTATGCCTACTAACCCTTTTGTCTATTTTTAGTAGGAAACCTATGGGCCGCAATCTTGCACTATTTTTAGTAGGAAACCTATGGGCCGCAATCTTGCACTTTATGATACCATTCCTTTCCAGGTGTTGGATGGAGAGTGATGTTGTCTTGATCACCTTTTATGTTTTACTGATCTCAGTTTGTTAACTGAAATTCAGTTTATTTATTAACTACATGTAGTGCTATTGTACAAGGGAAGCCTTCAAGCCGGTTGGGATTCACTAATTCCCTGCCGACTGAAGCCCCTTGTCTCTAAGCCATAGAGATCTACATCCACCTTCTCCTGTGATTATCAGCAGGGCATCGTGGGCCGGACGATCACCCCGGACTCCACCAAGCATCAAGACGGGTCCGTCGCCAAGACAACCTGCACCCAGAATCCGCGAGGAGACCACGCCTGAACCGTGCCATCCCGCGAAGCCGTAATAGGAACGACTGGGAGCTACTCTCACCTGACGAGCAAGCCCAGAACTTCAAACAGCTAAGTCTACCTGACTGCGCCAATCATTTGAACTTTCCTACGGACACCGAAAATAATTAGTAACCCTTCCGGCATGGGGCGAACCTTATAGAAAGACAAAAGTCTTGTGAATCCTTTCGGATTTCATTGTGTTTTTATCCATATTTTGTTTTGGCGCCATTGAGCTGCTTTATTATTATTGTTGCATAATCTTATGCAGATTTTGTGAGTAAATAAAATACAAGTGTCAAATAATCCTGAACCCTTTGGTCAGACTGATGAGAGTGGGAGTCTTGTAATTTCATGTAAAACCTTACTTCTCTCTGTCTGCCATTTAGAGCAATTCAACCACTTGTATTTCTTACAACCATCTGACGAGCCAGAACCCGGGCACAAATATAAATTTATTAGATGAAAAGGGGCCGGGAAAGTTGCTCATCTCCCATACCCTAGAGAAGTGGGCTAAAGGCAAATTATCTAAAGTCTTCCCTAGAGACTTAGCCTTTTAACCCATTACCTCGTCACAATCACCACGAAAACACCATTTACAGAGATCGCAACACTCACTTTGCTCTCGTTTCCTAAAAATCAAACCGTCAAATCGGCGATTTATATTTGGCGGAGGTGCTGGAAGTCAAATTATTTCACTGAAAGAGTCTCTTTTGTAATGGCGACCAAATTGTTTGCACGATTTTTTTCGCAATACAAGCCTTTTTAGTTATATATTTTTTAAAATTGTATGCTGTTTATCTAAAAGAGTTTCGCTCACAACAAAGGAAATAGCTTCAATTTGTTTTTTACTGCACTACAAAAAAGAAAAAGCTTAAACCACAATGGGTTTGGCCCCCACCCACTCCATCCAAAATGGCTTCTCTCTCCGGCACCTCCGCCAAAGAGGAATCGCCGTTTTGACGGTTTGATTTATAGGAAACCAGAGCAAAGCGAGTGTTCTGATCTTTGTAAAGGCTGTCTTTCTGGTGCTCTCAACGTGTTCCTTGCAAAAACGCATTCTTCAGGGTGCACCTTTAATTTTGTGGGGTCTGCTTTGCTCGTATGTTAGCCACAGGCAGGAGGAGCATTTGACGTGTCAAAGGTCAGAAAGGGTCAACAATAAACAGCATTGTAAGATGTATGATCACACGTATATATTATGTACTGCAATACGATAGTTCAGTGAAAGAGTGATCTAAATAATTTTAGTATTATAATCAATTATATTGGGCCGAGGTCTTGTGTGTCTGGATTATCTGTGAGTTTCTACGCACAGTAAGGTTCAGGCATTAACTCACCCCCCTCCCTTGTTAGCATTTGGAGAACTAGAACTAGAAAATAGGTCGGTGTGTGTGTTGTTTTTACTGCAAGATACAACCTTCTTCTTCTTCTTCTTGCATGGTCACAAACGGTTGATTCTTTCGCCATTGAACCAGGTGGGAGTTGGGGGAGATCAACCGCTCTTCTTGTCCTCAGAACATGGCCTGAAGTACACCTGAGAATAAAACGTTTGAAAGGAAAGAAAGGAAAGACAACAGAGGATACAATACTAACTTTGGGGCCACTAGAATACCGCTGCTACTTTCCACTTCACACATGCAGGTGCGACAGCGCAAATTGCAACAACTGCGCAAAATGTAACAATTGTTACATGTTGCGCTAGGCGCCCACCTTTTGACGAAATTAGCAAAACAAAATGGCAGTTTTTCGTCATTACAGATCAAATCGAAGTAAAATCTTCAAGGAGTTGATGAATTTGTCTTCATCATAATATATCAAATCGAAAGATAAAAACAAAGTCTACATCTAAATTTCCAAATGTTTGTTTGCTTGCTTGTTTGTTTCACTCGTTCTTCATTCGATTTAGCATTATTACTTATTATTACAAGGTGCAAAGTATGCAGGTTGTTTTATTGATTTTTTTCTCTCGTGTGTTATTTCTTTCTTGCTTTCTTCTTGGGTACAGCGTTTCATTCGCCTGAACAATGCCGAATTACTGTTGTGTTTATGGATGTAACAAATCACAGCTACGATATTTGTAATGACGAAAAACTGCCATTTTTGGGGCGCTAATTTCGTCAGAAGGTGGGCGCCTAGCGCAAAATGTAACAATTGTTACATTTTGCCCAGTTGTTACAATTTGCGCTGTCACAGGTGCGATACCTTAGCTGATGTGGAGGTAAGAACCCTGAACCATTACACAGGCCTAGTATCACTTGAAGCTTGAAGTCAGAACCAAACCCATAAAACCCCTCTCTCCCCCACCTACCAATCTCAAGTTCAAGTTCCAGTATACTTTAATATTTCCAAAAGAGAAATACAGGTTAGGCGCAACAACCTGACAGAAATACAACATAGCTGAAAGAACATGAATCAAATGTATGAAACGAAATGATACCAACCGAATAAGTATCATTAAAATGTAGGCCTATTATCAACTTAGAGATGTGCACACACACACACACACACACACACACACACACACACACACACACACACACACACACACACACACACACACACACAGACACATGAGAGAGAGAGAGAGAGAGAGAGAGAGAGAGAGAGAGAGAGAGAGAGAGAGAGAGAGAGAGAGAGAGAGAGAGAGAGAGAGAGAGAGAGAGAGAGAGAGAGAGAGAGAGAGAGAGAGAGAGAGAGAGAGAGAGAGAGAGAGAGAGAGAGAGAGAGAGAGAGAGAGAGAGAGAGAGAGAGAGAGAGAGAGAACGGATCTAAGAGGTGGTGTTTGCATCTGGAGGGCGTCCAGGCGTCCATTCAGGTGCTCCCAGTCCCTAACTATAAAACTATCTGGGGTTCTGTCTTCCGCTGCTACTGTTGGCAGATCGCTCCACTCCTTGGTGGTACAGGGGGAGAAGGAACTCTGGCGGTACAATCACGTAGTTTCACACTGTGTGAAGCTAAGTAGTCTGTGATACAATGTCAAATGCTGGGGGGACAAGGAGCTGTTGGGAGTGACCTCTGCGTTGCCGCTCTGACAGAGGTAGGACATACACGCTTGCTAATGCTGACGCTCTCTACGCCATTGAGCATACAGTCTAGTGAGTCTGGTGCCTTGCCAGTATTGTTGCCGAGAACTGAGTCCAAGTCTTTGGCGCATATTGGTGATGTTGGTCATGTGATGCGGTTCAGGAAGAACCTGGCAGCTCTTCGCAGGATCGACCCCATCCTGTCAATACTTTTCTGGGTAAAGGGATCCCATATTGAACATGCATACTCACATATTTAGTCTTCACTTTGAATATTCAGTGTTCTCTCTCTCTCTCTCTCTCTCTCTCTCTCTCTCTCTCTCTCTCTCTCTCTCTCTCTCTCTCTCTCTCTCTCTCTCTCTCTCTCACACACACACACACACACACACACACACACACACACACACACACACACACACACACACACACACACACACACAC
>CM065701.1:31536347-31538847 GCA_017654935.2 Phymorhynchus buccinoides
GATATACTCTCTTGACTATGTCAGAGCACACAAAAAAGCCAGCATGTCAGAGTCATTCCTCTTCATCTGATGACGTCATCATGCAGTGATGTCATCAAGTCAGTACGTGATACGTCTATACGGCAGTCAATGGGGTTGTATAAACTGCACAATGATTCCATGTAACACAGAGAAAAAAACCATCATCACGGCTCTCAGTTTCCTATTACATGCACATTGGCCACAAGTCCCTTTTAAGCAAGCCCCCTTCTCTCTCTCTCTCTCTCTCTCTCTCTCTCTCTCTCTCTCTCTCTCTCTCTCTCTCTCTCTCTCTCTGAGTCTCTCTCTCTGTCTCTCTCTCTCTCTCTCTTACACATACTCTCTCTCTCTCTCTCTCTCTCTCTCTCTCTCTCTCTCTCTCTCAATATTATATATATATATATATATATATATATATATATATATATATATATATATATATATAATCCTTCACTGGATCCACCAACATGGCATCCCATCTCTTCTACTCTCTTCGAGGGATTGTAACTTTAGAACATTATTATTTTTGTTATTTTACACAATATTGTTACCATTTCTTTTTAATTAAGTGCTGGTTTGCTTTTATTGTGGACTTTCAATCTGGTGCAAAGAAGACAACCTTTCTCTTGTAGAAAGTCTTCTTGCTCAGTTTGAGTGTTCACTGTGGACATACTTTGCAGGCCGATATGCAGACTGAAGAGTCTTTCTCAAAGACGAAACAGCTGTCTTTGCATAGGCATTGTCTATCTCCCCCATTGGGAGAAAAAGTAGATCAGCACATTATTTTCTTTTATTCTTTTCAGAACACAGAATAAATTGTAAAGTTAAAATTAAAGTTATTCAGTTTCTTTCGTAGGCTCACAAACTTAAATATTGGACACAAAACAAGTTTTTTTTCAAGTAAACTATATAAGAGGAAAGTTTAATGGTGTGGTTGTTTTTTCTTCTTCAATTCTTGTACGTTTATATATATATATCAATGACCTCTTCTTTAGTACAATTGTAGTAATATCAAGAGATATTCATTCTCTTTTTTTGTTCTGCTATTTAATGATATGAGTGAAAACTATGAATCGTCCGCGATCCAAGAAAGCTATTGTTACCATCTCCAGTGGCGCCTTGTGTTGTTATTTTTTATTATTTTCATCTGTGATCTCCGTTGCATCCATTGGATCCAGCACAATGGCGACCAGTCTTTCTGTTCTAAAAACTAGAATAGAAAGAGAGACAGACAAACTTTGTCGTTTCAAGTCACACGTCACTTTTCTTGGTAAGTGTGTGTCTAGTAGTGTGATACCAAAAGGAATGACTGTGAAGTTTGGAAAGGCTGCCTTACCAAAGAACGAATACCTTCACAACAGAATTCAGCATGTTACAGACACTGCACAACTTGACATTCTAAAACTATGCAGAGACACTTATGGAGTTCTCGCTGATGAAGCACACGACAGTGTACAACGCCTAAAGTACGACATTTTTCAAAGTTGTTCACCTTATGAAGTTGATGCCCTTCGGAACTTTAGTCAGCGTTGTCTGACAAGACGTAGAAAACAATACGCGAAGAAAAAGGAAAAGAAACTTGCCAAATTACTTCCTCAAAGACATGACATTCGTGCGGATACCACGACAAAAAGGAAAAAACCTTGCCGACGCTTCAAACGTAAACAGAATCTGACGTTATCACAGCCATCTAACTCTAAACCTGAGCAGGATGACAAAATGGTTGTGAACCTATCAGACGTTACTCTGACAGAGCTACAAAAAAGTGTACTGGCTCTTGGGCCCAAGTTTTGCCCAACCCCACGAAGCCTGAATCAAGAACAACTTGAGGAAGATGTGCATGAAGGTCTCCGACGGCTACGGTTAAAAGAACTGTTTTTTGACCCAGATGTTGAGGACGATGTTCACGAAGCTCCAAAGTTCTACAAGAAGAACTACTATGAACCTCCACAGGGTCGCGACCTTTCCCTAGATGCCTACTGCAATACCATTGAGAGCCAAGTCAAATCCCATGTTCCTGACCCTAAGCCACTACGAGACAACCTATCCAGGGACCAACGGAAGGCCCTGAGAGAGCTACAACAGCATGTTAAGAACAGGACTCTTCGTATTAGTTCTGCTGACAAGGGTGGAGCAGTGGTTGTGCAGAACATGACGGACTATGTGAGGGAGGCAGAGAGGCAGCTCAACAACAACACCTACTACGAACCTGTTCGAACAGATCCTACCTGTAGTGTAGCGAAAGAGTCCAACAAAATTATTGATGACCTCCATACTCAGAAATTCATTGATAACAACACCTACAAATGGGCCAGGCTGGAACCCAACAATGTTAGGCCTCACCTCTTCCACCACCTCCCAAAGATCCACAAAAACCTACAAAATCCACCTGGACGCCCGATTGTTTCAGGAATTGGAGGCCCTACAGAGACCTTGTCGAAACTAGCGGACCACTGGCTCCGCCCCCTGGTTGTCAGCTTGC
>CM065701.1:31543847-31548847 GCA_017654935.2 Phymorhynchus buccinoides
CATTGTAAGAAGTATGATCACATGTATCGCAATACGATAGTTCAGTGAAAGAGTGATCTAAATAATAATATACCGATCTTCAAGTAGCGCTAAAGAGGCCTGGAAGCGTGTGATATAAAACAATGTCTTGACATATCATTTGCGTATATTAACCCATAGTCTTAGTGTAAACGCGTGTAAGAATACACCGTTGCTATTAGAAACTTGACGTCACAGTTATTTATCTTGACATATCATTATCATTCCCACACATCAAGGTACACTGGCATGCGACTATCTGCAGTACTCAAGCCATATTTTCTTTATTTGCATCAAGTGATGTTTAGTAAAACAAAAAGCCCAAACATACTTCTAACCCTATGCCTTAACCCGATAAATGCAAAAGGTTGTTTCTGATGAAAATTTGACATTGGAAAAAAAAATTGTGAATAGTAACTTTTAGTGAAATTGCAAATGACAAAAATAGCGGCTGGCAACCTATGCTCAAGTTAGTGTCACTGCAAATAGCGCCTTCTGAGCAGGACACCAGAAAACGTCATCTTAGTGAACTTACGCAATCACTGAAATTACGTCATCATCTAAAGTTCGTCATTGGCGAAATGACAATAACTATGGCCTGTGATTGCAGTGTAAAACGAATATGTCATTGTAAAGGCTATTTTTTTATACAGCAAATTCCAGTAGGTTCATGTTTCGATTAATAATCAGTTTCCTTTCATAATGTATCAATGTGCAAGATCAAAATAGCTCACGACTTTCTAACTTGGAGAACTATATTATTTGTGGATGAGTGGGATTTTCTTGCTATGGTGAAGTGGTTAGTATTATTTTAGATCTGCATGCATGGCCGTCTCGGTAGGGGAAGACGGGGTAAGAAGCCCATGCCAATTATTTCATGAAATAAAGAACATTTCAGTCAAATTTGCCCATGAGACGAATGCTAAACATTAACACTCGTCTCATGGGCAAATGTGACTGAAATTTGCTTTATTTCATGAGATAATTGGCATGGGCTTCTTACCCGCCCATGGTTTTTTTACCCCGTCTTACCCAAGAATATCGGTATATATCCGTTATTAGGATTTGCGAGTGTGATATTGCTTTTATCCTATCTCAAGTGGCTTGCTGTTTATCACACGAAGTCGGAGACCGAGTGTGATAAACAGCAAGCCACTTGAGATAGGATAAAAGCAATATCACACTCGCAAATCCCAATAACTGATATTATTATTAGAATCAATTATATTGGGGTTTTGTGTGTCTGGGTTATCTGTGACATTCTACGCACAGCAAGGTTCAGACATTAACTCACCCACTCCCTCGTCAGCATTTTGGGGAACTAGAACTAGAAAATAGGTCGTAGTTTATTGCTTCTACTGCAAGATATAACTTTCTTCTCTCTTTTCCCCTTCTTTTTCTACTACTTCTTCTTGCATGGCCACAAATGGTTGATTATATTGAACCGGATCTTTTGTATAAATAGTTTCCCCCATCTCCTGGAAGTTCTGATTTTGTAACTTCCTCTAATCTGTCACTCTCTTTGACTCTGCCTTTTTCCCCTTTGCTTACTGTCATCTAACTATCTTTCTGCCTTTCTGGTCCATTCTCCTGCCTTTTTTCAAGGAACCACTTTCAAAAAGATATCCTCCAGCCAAAGTCGGACGTGCTGGGCCTAATGATTTCTTTCTTATGCGCATAACGGCAGAATGACGCATCTGCGCTCATAATTGACATTAAACTGAGCGATCGAAGAAGAAGAAGAAGAACAAAAAGAAGAAGAACAGGATGGGAGTTGGTGACATGCCGGCAATGCTACAGAATTCCATCGAAGCTTCTGGAGCTTGTTGAAATAGAAGTAGAAATTGGAATTCTAATTTCTACTGGACATTTTCTAGTAGAAGTTGGAAGTCTAATTTCTACTAGTATAAATCGGAATTCTGATGTGTGTGTGGTGTACCGAACTGCTAAAATGTGTGTGTGATGTTCCGAAATGTTAGAATATGTGTGTGATGTACCGAACTGTTAGAATGTGTGTGTGATGCAACGAACTGTTAGAATGTGTGTGTGATGTACCGAACTGTTAGAACTGTTATTTATTTAAATTCTCAAGTACAATCTGTATTGTTGTATGCTTCTGAAATGTGGGACCTACACAGATTAAATAATATTGAAAAAGCTCATACCTATGCATGTAAGCGATTTCTCAGGGTTCCCCTTAAAGTAGTACTACCTAATAAGTTTGTCTATGGGGAGACCCGGTGATACCCGCTTTATATAAATAGCTCTGTCAGATGCATTAATTACTGTTTATGTTCAAATTCTGATCGCTTCTCGGCCTTTTGGCTAAGACAGTGATTCAGGAACATAAATTTTTGTTTATATCCTGGTTGGTTTGTTCAGCCCGTCGTACATGGCGAAAGCCGATACGCGACGTTAAACTGAACTTCCATCCATTAATTACTGGCTAAAAGCTTTGAAATTGGACATGTCAAGAATTCCACGTCAAGCGTATTCAATGCTTTTTTTTAATATGGATGAAAGAGGAAAGGAATACTGGGCAACTGTTGTTAAGAATACTGTATTTAGTTTAGGCTTTGGTTATGCTTGGATAAATCAAGGTGTGGGCTGTGAAAATTCTTTTATTTCCTTGTTCAAACAAATAATGATTTATAATTACTTGCAAGACTGGTACAGTTCAGTTATGAATAAGGACACTTACTTAACATATTGTTTGCTTAAATCTTTATTTGAACCAGAAAAACACTTTGATTTCCAAGACTATAGATGTTTCAGAGACTGTTTAGTAAAATTACGCGTTGGTGTACTTCCAATTACTGGGTCATTGTTTAGACGAACATTTAGTAAACACTTAACAATATGTGTCAAGTATGTGATGTAGTAGAAGACGAACAACACTTTATATTTACATGCCCTCTATATTCAGATATCAGAAACAAATACTTACATGGAATATGCTGTCATTATACTAATCTTCTGAAAACTGGTTCGGTTACGACGTTACGGAAAATTTCTATATGTACCTATTTTATGCCATCCGAAAAAGGCAAGATAACATTGAGCAGGGTTAATTAATATTATTATGTCCATTGATATTGACATCGTTGCTGATTGTGTTTTCTGACAGCTATTAATATCAGTACTATTATGTTGACCTACTTATCAATCTTAAAGAATTTGGTTCGAAAACGTGATCGATGTTTGATATGCTTATGTTATCATCAGTTATTAGGATTTTGGAGTGGGATATTGCTTTTATCCTATCTCTTTAGCCTTGCTGTTTATCACACGAGGTCCGAGACTCATGTGATAAACAGCAAGGCTCAAGAGATAGGATAAAAGCAATATCCCATTCCAAAGTCCTAATAACGGATATATACTGATATGTATCAACAGAAAAGCAAGAAAACGAAACTGGCTCAGATCTGCAGTGAAATGAAAACGCATCCATTTTCACAACAACGGTTGCAGCACACACACTGTAACATGCATTCTTGCACAAAGAATATAGTTCAACAAAATAGAATGGTTTAATACAAACGTACGTACTTCGTAAGATGTGGTGACAAAATGTAACGCATAAAGATAAACACAAACAGAAGCAATGAACTGAAACACTAATGACAATTGCTGTTATTTAAACTTGTAAACACCAACAATAAAACACTAAACGAGAGTGAGTCAATTTCAACGCACCGTGAAAAAGAGGGGAGTCAGCTTTGACAAGAACGTCAATCACAGGCCTGGAAAACACGCATTTTTTAAAACGGAAGTGTGGTAGCTCTTCGCACAGGTTCAGTCGGCTCATTTTTATTTCCGGACTGAAGATGAAGTCGAGCTGTTCTTGCGACAGTACTGCGTCTACATTATCAACATGGACTCTCCCTGTGACAAAACTGCATAGCTCGAATCGTCTGCTAATATCGACGCGCATGGCTGGTCATGGAGTTGAGTAGCCTAGGCCTAGATTCACGGCTAGACGTTCCAAGTGGCATGCACAGAATGGTTTGTGTAGATCTGTGACAGCTGGCACTGTTGATTCAGTCGAGCCATTAATCTTCTTGAGAGTGGCTTCGTTGTGTACCAGCATTAAATTTTGTCGCCAGCGCTGAATCCAGCCTTGGGGTAGTACTGCACAGCTCGTCAAATTCTGGGTTGAGCTTTGGTAGGTACAGCTCGCGTTGACAAGACAGTAATGATTATGTGAAGATAAATAATGACGTCAAGTTTCTGATAGCAACAGTGTATTCTTACACCTTTTTCTCACGTGCGTTTACACTAAGCCTATGGGTTAATATACGCAAATGATATGTGAAGTTTTGATTTTATATCCCACACTTGGCAGCCTTCTTTGCTGATCTTGAAGATCGGTATATATGAATTTGGCCTTTCTAAGGGCCGGTGGCCTATAGAAATTAAAACTATTGTTCTTTGTTCTGTACTTGTTCTCTCATAAACCAACTGATTTTTCTTTCTTTCTTTGGTTTGAATCAAAGAATTTCCTCCTTCCCACTGTTCCCTTTAACATGGTCAGATGACCCGGTTCATTAAAACATTGTTCATTGCTGTTTTCTCATAAACCAAGATACAATAAAAGATTACGTAATTTCAGGTGACATCAGGTTTGAGGGATATTCTAACATCAAGCCAACCGAGTCATGCCGACGAGTTTCCATCACCAACAAATAAAGGATACTAATAATGCCACCATCCATAGTTCCCAACACATATTCAATTCATCTTCTGTTCCGAATGTGTCACATCAGCATGGATGTGTGGAGGTCGTATTTAGCAAAATGGAGTACGTACCTTGGGACAACCCTGACAATATCATCAGCGCAGAAGTGGAGTTCTTTTTTTACCACTTGAAAAGCAATGTGCTCGCATTATTGTTTCTAATTGGTGGACCCGGAAACGTGATCAACATGGTTGTTTTCTGGAAACAGGGTTTGAAGGAACGAATCAACCTGTGTCTCTTTGCT
>CM065701.1:31556347-31558847 GCA_017654935.2 Phymorhynchus buccinoides
TTTTTATTATGTTTGTCTGTTTGCGCGTGCACTATTTTGTGAACCACTGATCAGAATCGCTCCAAAAAAAAAGTTGCGTGGTGGTATATTGCGTGACGTTTGTACCACTGTGCCCTGCTTAACAGCATAAAGGGCCTGCTACACTACATACGATTCGCTGTCAACGCGATGCGACTGTGACGATGCGAGTCACATAATTCACGGAAAATCTAATACTTTCCCGGTCTAAACAATTTTTTTTTCTTCTAAAATCCACTACTTTCGCTCTACGTAGGTGAGGACGGGGTAAAAAGCCCATGGGCGGGTAAGAAGCCCATGCCAATATCCCATGAAATGAAGCAAATGTCAGTCACATTTTGCCCATGAGACGAACGCTAAACATTAACGTATAACACTCGTCTCATGGGCAAAATGTGACTGAAATTTGCTTTATTTCCCATGGGCTTTTTTACCCCGTCTTACCCTATACTCGTGCAAGTAGACACAATACGTGATTTTTCAAGCGAATCATGACTCACATCGTCACAGTCACATCGCGGCATTGACATTGGCATTTTGTTCTTCGAGACCACGTGATCGAATCGTATCGTACATTCGAAGCGCCAATCACATTTTGTTCTTGGAGACCACGTGATCGAATCGTATCGTACAGTCGTACGATTTTAGTGGACGTGTGGCCGGCTGGGCTTGTTGCTGTAAAGGGCCGGCCACACGTCCACTAAAAATCGCACGACTGTACGATACGATTCGATCACGTTTGGTCTCGAAGCTGCGAATCACATTTTGTTCTTCGAGACCACGTGATCGAATCGTATCGTACATTCGCGCGCCAATTACATTTGTTCTTGGAGACCACGCGATCGAATCGTATCGTACAGTCGTAAGATTTTAGTGGACGTGTGGCTGACCCTTGTTATGCGTGCTCGGTGACACTTCTTGTTCTATCTCATAGTTTACGGTGTATGGCGTAGTAAACGGATCTGTACCCTTCCCGTTATTACTGACACTAATTCCTTTATTAACACTTGAGTGTTTGTTATCATCATCTTTATCGTTGTAAAATTAATAATTGGTTGTTGGTTTTGTTCTTGGGTTTTTAAAAAAAAGAGGGTTTCATTGTATCAGTCCCTGTCGTTGACATATCGCATTACCTGTATTAATTAATGCCTTGTTTCTTCTAGGCTTAGGGTCTCTATTATACGGATTAACCCTTTCACCCCCGGTCATTTTTTCAGCACAAACTTTCCATTAAACTTACCTGGGTAGAGAAAAAACTAATAATAAGTAGGGGAAGACGTGGTAAAAAGCGCATGGGCGGGTAAGAAGCCCACCCCAATTATCTCATGAAATGAAGCAAATTTCAGTCTCATTTTGCCCATGAGACGAGCGTTAATGTCTAGCATTCGTCTCATGGGCAAATTTGACTGAAATTTTCTTTATTTCATGAGATAATTGGGGTGGGCTTCTTACCCGCCCATGCGCTTTTTACCCCGTCTTCCCCTAGTATTGGGGATTCCTCTGTGACATTTAAAGTAAGGTCTATCCCTACCTCCCAAAAATAAGAGAATAGGGTCTTTGGATAACAGACCCTGATTTTGATGCCTTTAAGTGACATGGGTGTTAAATCATTATGGTGCAAAAATGTGACGTTGGCGGCGAAAGGGTTAAAGACATCGCACGTCACGTGTCAAAAGCACGGGTTTCACGTGTTTTCCCTCTTATAGCTAGTAAGGAATCTTAAGAAATCTTCCTAGCATAAGAGGGAATGGTGACACGTGACGTGCGGGGTCTTTAAAGACAAAACATAATAATATAAGACGTGCATCATCGTTATCGTTGTCATTATTTCTCTCTATCATAATGCGTTGCAATGTTATGAATGTGATAGGAAACCGGAGAGAGAGAGAGAGATGTGTGTGTGTGTGTGTGTGTGTGTGTGTGCGTGCGTGTGCGTGTGCGTGTGCGTGCGTGCGTGTGCGTGCGTGTATGCGTGCGTCTGTGTGTGTGTGCGTGCGCGCGCGCGCGCGCGTGCGTGTGTGTGTGTGTGTGTGTGGAGAAGGGTGGGTGGGTGGGTATTTTGCTGATAGACAACGTAAGCAAGAGCAATACACCTTTTGTAACATGCTTTATAACACTGCGAGTAACAACCTGTGCAATCTCAAGCATGATGGCTAGCCCCCGTGAGGTCTTTCGCACAAATAGTTCCTCCACCTTCTGGAAGTTATGTCCTCGTAGCTAGCTTCCTCTAATCCACCACTCTCTTTCACTCTGCCTTTTCCACTTTGCTTACTGTCATCTATCTATGCATGAAAAATGGTGTTTTACGTCCTCTCGGTCATAGACACATATGGGACATTTGTAAATGCAAAGATGGTGGAAACAATACTGGCTGCAATGCCCGGAGGCAGTGCAACACCAGTAAAGTCCCGAGTATTTATCAATACAGATAGGTGTAGCGGTAACCACGCCTCAGATAAACCTCATCGGCTATGGTACCGCC
>CM065701.1:31571347-31578847 GCA_017654935.2 Phymorhynchus buccinoides
GAGAGAGAGAGAGAGAGGGAGAGAGAGAGAGAGAGAGAGAGACAGACAGACAGACAGAGAGAGACACAGAGACAGGGAGGACAGAGAGGGACGGACGAACGAACGAATGAACAAACGAACACGAACAAGTCTTCTTATTTTGGCTTTGAAGCCTCAAGCCACAAAACCTATAACTAAAAATTGTTTTTAAAGAAAAAAGTGTTGCGAAGAGACTGTGATGCTAAATGAATAGCCTATTTATGTTTTGGTACAAAACGTTAATCAGCGGGTGGACTGGAGGTGGTGGTGGGGGGGAGTTGATCCTTAAACATTTCAAGAATAACAGACGAATAAAGTAACATCTTATACATATTATCAGTGTATATAATGATTGCATATATATGCGATTTTCGCGCTTGTTGTTGGTTAACACACATATCAGAAAAGAGCGCGCATACATCATACGTAAACACATTCCGCAAAGCAAACACAATGTAGACCCCACAAAAAGCAAAATATACACAAACACACAGACGGGGCGGGTAAAAAGCACAAACAAATTTAAGTCACATTTTGCACATGAGACGCATGCAGAGATCTCATGGGAGAGACTGAAGATTGGTATGGAGAGAGAGAGAGAGAGAGAGAGAGAGAGAGAGAGAGAGAGAGAGACGAGAGAGAGAGAGAGAGAGAGAGAGAGAGAGAGAGAGAGAGAGTAGAGAGAGAGAGAGAGATGAGAGAGAGAGAGAGAGATGAGAGAGAGAGATCGAGAGACAGCAAGACAATAATAATAATAATAATAATAATAATAATAATAATAATAATAATAATAGTACATTTATATAGCGCTTTACCTCAAATGAGCCCAAAGCGCTTTACAATCAATTATTCATCAACAAGTAGATAACAAAAGTACAAGCAAAGCAACTCTCTCTCTCTCTCTCTCTCTCTCTCTCTCTCTCTCTCTCTCTCTCTCTCTCTCTCTCTCTCTCTCTCTCTCTCTCTCTCTCTCTCTCTCTCGCACGCGCGCGCGCACACCCATTTATCAACACCGACTCATTATTCATCTTTCATTCAGTAAGCCATAGCAACTGAGTTGCACGGACAAGACGAGACAAAATCAGAACTGAATGCGCGACATATGCAGACACCAGACACCCAACATCAGACATCAGACAGGCAGACAGACATAAAAAACACACCACAAAACAGAAAACTAAACGAAATCAGACAGTGACAGATTATGAGAAGAAAATGCAACGACGAGGCGAAAAACTTAAGCGTTTCACTATTATTACATCAGCTGTGGAATCTGACACATTACATTAGTCATTACATCACTGACAGCACCTGTCTCCTTTTATTATAGTGTGACCCAGACAAAATTCAACCCACTCACTAAATTGGTTCTAAAAATGCACTTGTTTTTTGTTTTTAGTTGTATCCATTAACGATAGTTTCATTATTTTGTACTTTAAACACCCCCTCATGTTTACGACCCTCCATCTCAAAGTCCTTATTATTTGCAACCCCCCCCCCCCCCACGAGTGAGCCTTGAAGGCTTTGCCTCTTGTTTTCTTTGACGATTTTGTGAGTTGCATTTTTTTTTTTTTTTGGGGGGGGGGTCACCGAGATATGTAGCGGTGTATGTACGCGTGTGCCAGTCAGTCGTTTTCCGACCACCACTGCCAGATAGCAGAGGTGGGGGGGGGGGGGGGGGGGGGGGGGTGGGGGGGGGGTGGGGGGGGGGGGGGGGGGGGGGGGGGGGGGGGGGGGGAGGGCAGAAGCTATTCCGGCGGACTGGGCTAGAATTAAGTCTATAGCGGATACGCCTTGCCCAGGGCACATCCCCACTCTCTCGGTCAAACGGGATTTTTGAGGACAGCTAGCTGGCGTTGAGGAAGGTCCCCCCAAAAAGGCCAACCAGTCCCTTAGGCTGCAGGACTCAGAGCCAGGTGCGGATGTCCCCCCTCGTTTGAGAGTCATGGTCTTCATCCATGGAAGACTAAAACTGTACCATCGATCGTCACTCGCACAGCTCTCGTGTTATTTTGTTATTTAAAAAAAACCCAAATTGCTGTCCCATCTTCTGGGCCGTACAGTGGCGTTGCTCCCACGCCGCTCGTTCCGAATCCCAATTCGCAGCTACACCCCGGTTTGTGCTCTCGTGTTATTGTTGGCCCCGACTACAGCTGATGTCAACCAATGATAAAAGCCATTTGTGACCCGTCACCACAAAATGAGTCGCATTGTCCCTAGTTCACTTGTCCCCTAGGGACAATTTTATGTGGAAGGGGGCAAAAAATCATCAATTCTCAGATTTGGACTTATTATTGAACAATGGGTCTTTATCTACCATGTACATAAGTATTGAAGTGTAAAAACAATCCTTTCTGCATTAAAAGTGTGTTTATATCAGAAACATCTGGTTGTTTTGTACACATTTAGAAATTTTCCGGTTGCATTTTTTCATTTCGCCGATTCCCTGAGTATACGATTTTGAAATCTTTATAACTTTGCAACAAATAGTCCGATTTACAAACTGTTTGGTTTGTTGGAAAGCTTTTGTAATGCACAATAACAATTTGTTAATAACTCAAAAGTGACATCTGGGACATCACGACTCATTTTGTGGTGACGGGTCACATTTGAGCGAAAGGCATCATTATGTAGAGGTGTTTTTTGAAAGGAAACAACTCTTGTTATCCTGCCAAAAAACCCAACAACCCACAACTCACACACACAAACAAAAACGCATACCTTTTAACTCATTCGCGTACACCTGAAGATCTCTGTACACGTGAACAATTTTCACTCTTTCACCATGGCAACACAGTGGTATGCAAGTCATAACGTGACTGACCTATCAGTGTGTTGCCATGGGAAGGATAGTGACAAATGTTCACGTGTCCAGAGACCTTTACTGATTCTTAATGCTCTTGGGGCGTTCAACATTAACAATACGAGCTGTTTGGACGACGAAAATGACAGAGAAAGGAACAGAATAATTGAACTAAAAAACATCAAAACGCTACACTCACACAAGCACATGAAGGTGAAATAAACAATAAACACGGTGAATAAAACCAAATTTCATTAACCAAAAGAAAGGAACAGAATCAGAATCAAACAAATGCAATAAACTGTTTGTTTGCTTGTTTTTTTGTACACGCTGTTCATCTTCTTCCAAGAACACAAGCAACAAGTCAACAAGTGGGATGACAGCTAACAAAAAACCCAAAACAACAACAGTGATGATGTAAAACAACAGTGACAGTGAAGAATGAGATGCCGAATGCTTCTTGTTGTGTCAGACAACAGACAGGCAGGAAGGGTACGCTGCGTTGTGCCCCCGTCTCTATGTGTCCCCAATTTCGTCTCAATGTGTCCGCCAATTCGTAGTCTAATGTGTCCCCCCCAATGTTTCGTCTCAATGTGTCCCCAATTTCGTCTCGACGTTGTCGTCTATGTCGTCCCTCTCGTCTCAACGTGTTCCCTCGTCTCTATGTGTCCCCCAATTTCCTCTATGTGTCCCCCAATTTCGTCTCTATTTATCCCCAATTTACCTGTCTGTATTGCATCCCCGTCTCTATGTGTCCCCAATTTCGTCTCAATGTGTCCCCAATTTCGTCTCTATGTGTCCCCGTCTCTATGTGTCCCCAATTTCGTCTCTATCGTGTCCCCAATTTTGTCTCTATGTGTCCCCAATTTCGTCTCTATGTGCCAAACTTCGTGTGTCTATGTGTCCCCAATTTCGTCTCAACGTGTCCCCAATTTCGTCTCTATGTGTTCCCAATTTCGTGCGTATGACTAATTGTGTCCCCAATTTCGTCTCTATCCCAAACTTCGTGTCTCTATGTGTCCCCGTCTCGTTATGTGTCCCCAAATTCGTCCCTATGTGCCCCCAATTTTGTCTCTATGTGTCCCCAATTTCGTCTCGATGTGTCCCCAATTTCGTCTCCATGTGTACCCAATTTCGCCTCGGTTGTTGTCCCCAATTTCGTATCTATGACTATGTGTCGCAAATTTCGTGTCTATGTGTCCCTGTCTCTATGTGTCCCCAACTTCGTCTCTATGTGTCCCCGTCTCTATGTGTCCCCCAATTCGTCTCTATGTGTCGCCAATTTCGTGTCTATGTGTCCCAATTTTTCGTCTCTATGTGTCCCCAACTTCGTGTCTATGTGTCCCCGTCTCTATGTGTCCCCAATTTCGTCTCTATGTCTCCTTGTGTCCCGCAATTTCGTTGTCTATGTGTGTCCTGTCTCTATGTGTCCCCATGTTCGTCGTCTATGTGTCCCCGTCTGTATGTGTCCCAATTTCGTGTCTATGTGTCCCCAACTTTCGTGTCTATGTGTGTCCCCAATGCTTTTCGTGTCTTATGTGTCCCCGTCTCTATGTGTCCCCAACTTCGTGTTCTATGTGTCCCCGTCTCTATGTGTCCCCAACTTCGTGTTCTACAGTGTCCCCGTCTCTATGTGTCCCCAACTTCGTGTCTATGTTGTCGTCCAATTTCGTCTTCAGTGATGTGTCTCGTCCCCGTCTCTATGTGTCCCCACTTTCGTGTCCTATGTGTCCCAGTCTATGGTATATGTGTCTGTTCGTGTCTCTATGTGTCCCCAATTTGTTCTACGTGTCCTCAATTACACATTCGCCCCTATGTTTTCGTGTCTATGTGTCCCCAACTTCGTGTGTCATGTGTCCTGGTGATCTCTATGTGTCCCCAGTCTTTCGTGTCTATATGTCCCTGTCTCTATGTGTCCCCCATCTAATTCGTCGTCTATGGCGCCAATTTCGTCTCTATGTGTCCCAATTTCGTTTCTAATTTGTTCCCGTCTCTATGTGTCCCCAATTTCGAGTCCATTTGTCTCTATTATGCAGAGCTTCAGATTGTCAGGGGGCCCGGTGATCAATGACCCATATTGACCCCTCATTTGGTGCAGCCAGGGGGTCATAATGACCCCCTGGGTCTGCACTAAATTTTTAGTTTAGTACTACTGTGACACATTATTGGCCCATTATTTTGGAAATGGTACCCCCCATCGTGTTTCTGTAATCAGGGGTCATGTGACCCTTGAAGTTTGAAAACAGTCTGAAGCTCTGTCTATATGTCCCTGTGGCTATGCATCCCCGTCGTAAATATCTATCCGCCTGTATGCGGCGCAAAAATCTAACCCTAACCCAAATATTATACCTAATCTGTAACTCTATCCCTAACCCTAACCCTAGCCAGAAACCCAAACCTTATCGCTAACCCTAACCCGAGGGAACACATAGAGACGGGGGCCACATAGAGACGGTGACATATAGAGACACCTGATGGGGACACAGAGAGGATGGGAGCAGATAGAGACGAGGACACATAGAGATACATATAGAGACGTAGTTGGGACACATAGAGACGATGGGGACACATAGAGACGGGGCCATATAGAGACGGTGACATATAGAGATATTTGAGATGGGGACACATAGAGATGGGGGACATATAGAGACAGGGGTGCACGATGAGGACATGATAGAGACGGAATGATCACATAGAGACGAGGACATATAGAGAAGGGATCATATAGAGACGAGGACACATAGAGACTTGGGGACATACATAGAGAAGGGGGCATATAGAGTTGGGACACATAGAGACGGGGACATATAGAGTGGGAGCACATAGAGACGGGGACACATAGAGAAGGGAGCATATAGAGAGGAGGATGACATATAGATTGGGAACATATACTGACAGGCAGAAGTTCTGCACACACGCATTGCAAAAATCATCAAAAATGTAAATCAGATTCAAAATTAATTTTACTTTGGGTAATCCTAAATCATGCAATTGTACACACAGCATGATTTAGGATTACCCAAAGTAAAATTAATTTTGAATCTGATTTACATTTTTGATGATTTTTGCAATGCGTGTGTGCAGAACTTCTGCCTGTCAGTATATAGAGAGAAGGGGGCATATAGAGACAGGGGCATGATGAGAATAACACATAGAGACGGGGGCACATAGAGACGCGGACATCATAGAGACGGGGGCACATAGAGACAGGGACATAATAGAGACAGAAGCATAATGAGAATTACACATAGAGACGGGGGCACAAGGGGTGAGATAGGTCCAACCCTAGTGCACAAAACCTTCTTCAGCATTCTAACCTACATAACTGCGTGCACACATACATGCACACATACATACGTACATACTAGAGCGCTAAGACGCTAGACCACCAGCCGCACGGCAGCATTTTCGGGCCCAGTGGCCTTGACCTCTGACCTATGACCTTGATCTAGATATAATTAGTACCTACTCGCAAGCAAAATGTGAGTGTCCTAGGTCCCTGCGTTCAAGCGTTATCGTGCCAGGTGTTCGGCAGCATTTTTGGCTCCAGTGACCTTGACCTTTGACCTATGACCTTCATTTTCGAACTTGGCCTCGATATTCGTAATACCTATCCGCATGCAAAACGTGAGCGTCCTAGGTCCCTCCGTTCAAGCGTTATCGTGTTAACATAGTCACATATCTCTCTGGTGTAGAGTGGCACAGTGGTAGCGCGTTCGCCTCGTGTCAAGTAAACCCGAGTTCGAACCTGGGTACAGGGGATTGTTTTCCTCTCACTTTACACTAGGCCTTACGGTCTGAACGTGGAGTCTTTCGGGTGAGACGATAAACCGAAGTCCCGTGTGCCCATGCACTTAGCACACGTTAAACCCAGTGGCAACGAAACAGTTGTCATTTGGTCAACATTTATTCCCCCCCCCTTTCCTTAATCATCAGTCACACAAAAATCGCATGAAAAAACAAAAATGGGTGGTGCGCCTCTGGCTGCGACGCTCTCTCAAGGTGGGAGGAACCTGAATTTCACAGAGACGCTTCTGTGACTATAAAATACATAATACCTTTAAAAACTTTTTTTTTTTAAACATAGCCTGGGACAGAATCCACTGAAAACATTACCAGCTTCGCTCTCTTCGTTCGCGGCTGGTAAGTATTATAACAAACAAAGCTTTACAAAGGTGAGAAAGAACAAGCGCGGATTCGCAATCGTTTGAGGCGTGCGACAATTTTGGACCGACCGACAGACCGACATACCGACCGACGGACAGACCGACCGACAAAGTGAGTTATAGGTTTGTGTGCCACAAACAAAAAGAAGAAAAGATGCAATGCCAACCAAGACGCCCGCACACAGTGGTGTGTATGTAAGTTAACCACCAGAAAATGAGCACCAGTTTTCAATTGTTTCCTTTTCTTCCCTGAGTTTTTGTTTCGTCATTGTGCCTGTGTTATGTATGATGTATGCCTCTCAGTCTGTCTGTCTCTCACTCTCACTCTCTTTTTCTCTGTCTGTCTGTCTGTCTCTGTCTCTGTCTCTCTCTTCTCTCTCTCTCTCTCTCTCCTCTCTCTCTCTCTCTCTCTCTCTCTCTCTCTCTCTCGTCTGTCTGTCTGTCTGTCTGATTGACTGATTGACTGTCTGTCTCTCTCGCTCGCTCTCGCTCTCTCGCTCACTCTCTCTCTGT
>CM065701.1:31591347-31598847 GCA_017654935.2 Phymorhynchus buccinoides
AGAAGAAGAAGAAGAAGAAGAAGAAGAAGAGAAGAACAAGAAGAAGAACAAGAACAAGAACAAGAACAAGAACAAGAACAAGAAGGATAACAGGAAAGCGAAGAATAAGAAGGAAATAAAAACAAACAAACAAAACTTAAACGAAATTGACATTAAGAAATAAAGAAGAAAAAACCCACAAGATTGGAGACAGCAAGAAACAACAAACAACAAAACCCAAACAAGCATTAAAAACAATAATGACAGTTAAGATTAATCACCATCAAAGGAAAGGCGTGTTGTTTGCTTTGTTGTTGTTGGTGGGGGTTTTTTATATTAAAAAGCTATTTCGTATTTTCCGCTCGAAAGTGATGAAATGGGGAAGTGGGTAAAAAGCCCATGCCAATTATCTCATGAAATAAAGAACATTTCAGTCACGTTTTGCCCCATGAGACGAGTGTTAATGTCTAGCATTCGTCTCATGGGCAAATTTGACTGAAATTCGCTTTTTGTTTTCATGAGATGATTGACATGGGCTTCTTACCCACCCATGGGCTTTTTAACCCGTCTTCACCTATGTGTAAATGATAGGGGAAGACGGGGTAAAAAGCGCATGGGCGGGTAAGAAGCCCACCCCAATTATCTCATAAAATGAAGCAAATTTCAGTCTCATTTTGCCCATGAGACGAGCGTTAATGTCTAGCATTCGTCTCATGGGCAAATTTGACTGAATTTTTCTTTATTTCATGAGATAATTGGGGTGGGCTTCTTACCCGCCCATGCGCTTTTTACCCCGTCTTCCCCTATATGGCCAACCATGTTGTTGTTGTTGTTGTTTGCCTGTCTGTCGTTTCCGACAATGACTGCCAGATAGCTGCTATTCCGGCGGGCTGGGGCTAAAATTTGTTTGTAGTGGAGAAGCCTTGCCCAGGGTACATCCCCCCTCCCCCTACTCTCTCGGCCAAAGGGATTTGAGGACGAGAGTTGGCGTTGGGGAAAGGTCCCCAAAGGCCAACCAATCCCATTGGCTGCAGCACCAGAGCCAGTGCAAATGCTTCCCCCCCCCCCCCCCCCCCCCTAGTTAGAGAGTCATAGTCTTCCACGAAAGACTAAGCTGTAACATAATATTCCAATGAAAATCCGTTTTAACTAACGTCCTCCGGTCTGAAACAGACACATATATGGGACATTAGTAGATGTAAAGATGGTGAGAACGATCCTGCAGGCAATATGCCCGGAGGCAGTACAGTGCAACTCCAAGAAAGCCCCGAATTTCTAACGATACAGATGTAAAGATATTCCAGTACTATAGACTATCATTTACATAGCACAGCTCTCATTCACTATTGGCCCTTTCTACAGGCTAATGTCATTTGAGTAAAGGGCCTTCCCGCTATACTCTAAGCAACCAACAGCTGTTTTGTTCTCAAGTTTCGGAGATGTTTTCTTTTTCTTCTTGGTTTCTGTTTGTTTGTTCAGGTTTATCCCAGTCTGTTGCACAATTCGGCGGAAAGAATAGAAACCTTGCACTATTGTTCTTGCTAAGACTAGTCTGTAAACTGATTTCCAAGCCGCTTTGCCAAGTTTACACTCACAACTTGACTCTTTCTTAATTAAAAGGGGCACCCTGACGGATTATTTTTGGGGCCAGAAACACGTCGAGGTCACCAGAACGACAGCCTTTTCAAGGATCGGGACACTCACTTTGATCTGGTTTCCTAGAAATAAAACCGTCAAAACGGCTATTCCTCATTAGCGGAGTTGCCGCAGAGAGAGAAGCCATTTTGGACGGGGTGGGTGGAGGCCACTGAGTGTGGTTGAAGCTTTTTCTTCTTTGTAGTGTGGTTAAAAAAAATGAAGCTATTTCTTTTGTTGTGAGCAAAACTCCTTTGGGTAAACTGTATAAAAACTGTAAAATAAAACATAAAAATAAAAAGGCTTGTATTGTGGAAATTTCGTGCAAACGATTTGATCTAACTCACTGAGGCGGCCATTATAAAAGAAAGGCAGCGATTTAATGCTCCAAAAAAATAGATGATTTTGACAAAAAAACATATGCTTGTGGCAAAAGAAAAGACCATCTAACCCTAACCCTATCCCTAACCACGGAAAGAACCAAGAAATAGAGCAGGAGGGTGTAAATCTACATATTTGCCGAGAAATCGATGTACAAAGCCATGCACTTATACTATTTTTCTGCTGGAACCATTCCTTTTTTTGGTTGATAAATTTTAAGTCTAAAGGAAAGAAGTTTGACTTCCAGCACCTCCGCCAAGGAGGAATCGCCGATTTGACGGTTTGATTTCTAGGAAACCAGAGCAAATTGAGTGTTGCAATCTCTGTAAACCCAGAATCTCCGCCAAGGAGGAATCGCCGATTTGACGGTTTGATTTCTATAGGAAACCTGAGCAAATTGAGTGTTGCAATCTCTGAAAAGGGTGTTTTCCTGGTGATCTCGACGTGTTTCTTGCACACAAAAAAACGTATCCGTCAGGGTGCCCCTTTAAACCCTTTCTAAAACTTAGAACAGATACAAATAGAGGGAGACAAGGCTGCCTACAAATAGGATATAAACTGAAAAAAAATAAGCAACAAGACTTATTACACGTCAGTTTTTAAACAAAACCAGCCTTCCGTGTTCTCTGGTTTCTGGCAGAAACTATAAAAAGCCTGGAGGGCACCGTGACACAGCATTCACCCAGGAAACACCCACCCACTCACCCACCCGTTTTCTCTCACACCTCCCCACAAACCATCCCCACCCCCCATCCCTACCCCCACCTCACCTGCCGTCTATATATCACAATCCGCTGCCAGACAGATGGCTCACCTAGCAGGGGAGACTCCCCCCAAAACGTGTGTTCCCCGCCAAACTGACACTTAGCTAAACGAACTTTTCAAAGACCCACTAAACCCAGCAGATTTAATTAACCCTTTCACCGCCAAAGTCGCATTTTAGCACCACAGTGATTTAACACCTATGTCACTAAAAAAGCATCAAATTGGGGTCTATTATCCAAAGACCCTATTGTATTAGTTTTGGGAAGTTAGGAGAGACCTTATTTTATATATGTCACAGAGGAATCCCCAATACTGTAGATGGATTTTGTTCTCTACCCAGGTAATTTCAATGGACATTTTCGGCTGAAATATGGTTGGCGGTGAAAGGGTTAAGTCCCTTGTTGTTGTTTTCTGGGAAGGTGTGACCCACATACAAATTCCCCCCCAAATTGAAAATGAGGCTGCTCTCCAAAAGTCTCTGTCTCGTTTTCAATTTGGGGGCATTTGTATGGGACTCAAACATGGTCGAAATAAGATTTCGTGTCAGAGAGAGAGAGAGAGAGAGAGAGAGAGAGAGAGAGAGAGAGAGAGAGAGAGAGAGAGAGAGAGAGAGAGAGAGAGAGAGAGAGAGAGAGAGAGAGAGAGAGAGAGAGAGAGAGAGAGAGAGAGAGAGAGAGAGAGAGAGACGAGAGAGACTCAGAAACTTTATTTTACAAGGAAAAGAATTTAGGCTGGGCCTAGTCTTCCATTCTGTCCTTGGTTCTAAGCATGCAATACATAAATAATGCTATAAACGAACATTGAGACACAGGAAAATCGCCAACAAAAAACAACAACTAACAGTAATATAGCAATGACATTTTAGGCAGAGCATCAACTTAAGCAATAAACAAAATAGAATAAAAAAAACTAAGCAACCTATTAAACAACAAAATAGATTAAAACACCTATATCACTACAATATATTTCCTCCACTACCATTACTACTACGAGAAAAGAGAGAGAGAGAGAGAGAGAGAGAGAGAGAGAGAAACACGTGAAACCCGTGGTTTTCACTCATGGATGTGGTGGGTCTTTAAAAAAACCCACCGCGTCACGTGTCACATTCCCTCTTATGCTAGGAAGATTTCTTAACATTTCTTACCAGCTACTAAGAGGGAAAACATGTGAAAACCGTGATTTTGACACGTGACGTGGTGGGTCTTTAAAAGCTTAAAGTTGCCCTGAAGATGGTGGGGGGGGATGGGGGGGGGGGGGGGGGGGGGGGGGTGGGGGGGGGGGGGGGGGGGGGGGGGGGGGGGGGGAATTTCATGTTTTGAAAGCTCTCGTTTACTTTAGAGACTTCTAAAAAGCTAGTGCCTAGAACATTTACAGCAGGTAACTTTTGACGCGTCAGCCTCTTGTTTAAATTAAGTAGCTTTCTGAAAGGATCTGTTGAAAAATAAACAGCCTTCTCCTTTCCATTGCCCATCTTCTCTTTCTCTCTACAAGTCTTTCGACAAAACATGCCATTAACATATTATCTCTCTGTCTGTCTGTCTGTCTGTCTGTCTGTCTGTCTGTCTGTCTGTCTGTCTGTCTGTCGGTCTCTCTCTCTCTCTCTCTCTCTCTCTCTCTCTCTCTCTCTCTCTCTCTCTCTCTCTCTCTCTCTCTCTCTCTCTCTCTCTCTCTCTCTCTCTCTCTCTCTCGTGTTTCTCTCTCTCTCTCTCTCTCTCTCTCTCTCTCTCTCTCTCTCTCTCTCTCTCTCTCTCTCTCTCTCTCATAGTACTGTTAGTTGTTGTTTTTTGTTGGAGATTTTCCTGTGTGTCAATGTTCATTTATAGTAGTAGTTATGTGTTGCATGCTTAGAACCAAGGACAGAATGGAAGACTAGGCCTAGCCTAAATTCTTTTCCTTGTAAAATTAAGTTTCTGAGTCTGAGTCTGAGTCTGAGTCTGAGTCTCTCTCTCTCCCTCTCTCCCTCTCTCCCTCTCTCCCTCTCCCTCTCCCTCTCTCTGTCTCCCTCTCTCTCTCTCTCTCTCTCTCTCTCTCTCTGTCTCTGTCTCTGTCTCTGTCTCTGTCTCTCTCTCTCTCTCTCTCTCTCTCTCTCTCTCTCTCTCTCTCTCTCTCTCTCTCTCTCTCTCTCTCTCTCTCTCTCTCTCTCTCTCGTAGACACGGGGCCAGGCATGGGATTGTTCTTTCAGTTTGCTTCTTTCAGTTTTATGAAAAGAGTCGTAGGCTGATCCTAATCCTTTTAGCCCTTTTCCGAGAATGTCAGCCTCTCAGTGAAAGAAATGTTCTATGCCAAAAAAATGAAATGGGAAGGTGTAAGTTTTATGTAAAAAGAGAAGGAGTGAGGTATAGAACGTGAAAGGGAAAGAGCTAGTGAAAAAGAAAAAGAAAAACAAGGTCAAGGTCAGCATGGTCATTATTTTTGCATGGGACCTTCCGCCTACCGTGATGCAACACCACAGTAAAGATGAAGCGATTCCATGCAACAGTTCTTGAGATACAGCTTTGGGGTTTGAACCCTCCGCGCACGAGCGCACAAACAAATTCATGATTATGATATTATAGCAAAGACTGTACAGGGGAAGATAAACATCCGGTCTCTTTTCCCTATATGAGTAGTGAGGACAGAAACACTGGTTATGTCCATTTGAAACGTGACACATTTGACACATCGGTAGGCGAGTTGAATTCTCCGTTCAAGTTCCAGTCCGAGTTTTGGGATAGCCTCCACTGTGAATAGTGTACACGTCCGCACTAACGATAACTCTATCAGCCCGGTTCGCCGAGCTTCTAAGTAATCCATCTTACCCTTTTAGAATATCTTTGATTATAGTCCTTGTATCAAAAACACGTTGTGGGGAAGAAAAAAACCCGCATTGAAATACGCGCAAACGTTCTCGAGATATTAGCGATGAAGTGTTTTGGAGTTTGAACTCCTTAATCAGCATCACATTGACCTTAAAATAAAACTAAAGCAATCAGTCGATAGGCAATATCCTCTACAACTTGTACACTAAAAATGATTGAAATAGATTGAATGGTTTTCGAGAAAACGCGGCCGGACGGACGGACGGACGGACGGACGGATGAAACAAAAACAATACTTCCCGAAGCTTGGGGAAAAAACCAAACAAACTGAGAGAGGCCTTGAAAATAAAAGATGCGAAGGGAGAAGGGCGCGCGTAGTAGAAGGAGAAGGAGAAGGAGAGGATAATTATAAGGGCTAAGCGAGAAGGGAACATCAATTAGACCAAATGTGACCCAGCACCACGAAAGGGACATTAAGTCGCTGGGCTAGTTTCTCACAACAGGCTTGAAAAGTCAAAAATCTCATTGTTGGTCAATTTTGAGTTATGGGTATTTTCGTGTTCTCTAACTTTCATATTTACAAATGACAATCTTTAAAATGGTCTATAAATGGTCTTATATGCGCTTTAAAACGATTAGGACAATGCATTCTCTTCAGCTAGGCTAGACTTTAGACTGTGTTTTCTCAAAATGGCCGCTGCTCACCCTACTAACTTTAAATGCTCATAACTCTGGAACGGGAAAAGATACAAGAATGGTTCTGGTATCATTAGAAGGAGAATTGTCTGCAGTTTTCCAATGCATCATTTTCTCAGAATGGTCAGTTTGACACTTAATGTCCCTTTCGTGGGTCTGGGTCACCAATTATCGATTGAGAAACAGAGACACACAGACAGACAGGGGAATGAAGTGGGAAAGAATAGAAGGGGGAGGTTGCTAGCTGTTACAGAATGAGAGAGTGGCAGGGGCAGACAGACTAGATGGTGAGAGAGAGATACAGAGATTCCAAGTTAGCTCAGCTGCGCTAATGGTGATTTACTGTGTGTGTGTGTGTGTGTGTGTGTGTGTGTGTGTGTGTGTGTGTGTGTGTGTGTGTGTGTGTGTGTGTGTGCGTGCGCGTGCGTGCGTGCGTGCATGTGCGTGCGTGCGTGTGCGTGTGCGCGTGTGTGTGTGTGTGTGTGTGTGTGTGTGTGTGTGCGTGCGTGCGTGCGTGTGCGCGTGCGTGTGTGCGTGTGTGTGCGCGCGCGCGTGTGTGTGGTGTGTGTGTGCGTGCGTGCGTTAATTATGCAGGTGTAAGGAAGGACAAGAGAGCTAACTTGTGAAAGAGGGAGGGAGGGACAGGCAGACAGACAGACAGGCAGACTGGGACAGACATATAGACAGACAGACCCACAGACAAACGCATGCGGACAGAAAGACAGACAGCAGACTGATAGATAGAAAGAAGGATCTTTATGGAGAAATGTGGATTTACTATATAATTGTTCAGTGCAATAATAGAACAGGGAATAAAGATTGCAATACATGTCAATTCGTTGACGTACAGACAAATTAGGAGAGAGAGAGAGGGGGAGAGAGAGAGAGAGAGAGAGAGAGAGAGAGAGAGAGAGAGAGAGAGAGAGAGAGAGAGAGAGAGAGAGAGAGAGAGAGAGAGAGAGAGGAGAGAGAGAGAGAGAGAGAGAGAGAGAGAGTGAGAGAGAGAGAGAGAGAGAGAGAGAGAGAGAGAGTGAGAGAGAGAGAGAGACAGAGAGAGACAGAGAGAGACAGAGAGAGAGAGTCAGGAGTCAGGAGATTTTTAATTGTTAGTCCATGCCCATACAATGGAGTGAGTGTGACAGCAACAACAAATTGACATTACATTATTAACTTGACATTACAAAACACTACGTAAATCTTGCCTAATTTTCAAAGCTTTAAAGATAAAAACCAGCCACTTTTCTT
>CM065701.1:31603847-31608847 GCA_017654935.2 Phymorhynchus buccinoides
TCTCTCTCTCTCTCTCTCTCTCTCTCTCTCTCTCTCTCTTGTTTTCAATATATATTAACGACCTACCGCTGCATGCTAAATCTTCCTGCGAACTTTTCGCAGACTGTCAACTATACACAACAATCAATAAATACAATAATGACGTTTCATGTGCTTCCTTACAACAAAATATTGCTAAATTAGTTTCTTGGACAGAGATGAATCATATGGCTATTCATCCGCAGAAATCCAAATTTATGTTGGCTACAACTAGGCAAAAACGCCAAAATAAAAAGACTAATTTATGTAAGGTAAATATATTAACTAAGGAATAGGAAGAAGTAAATTTCTATAAGCTGTTATGTTTTACTATTGATAACAATCTCTCGTGGTCGAAGCATATTTCACTTCTGTCCAAGAAACTATCACAAAAAAACATTTCAATTGAATCGAATTAAGCACTTTCTAGACCAACATTCCCGGAATCTCGGTTTTTTTCTTGCATAATATGCAAGAAAAAAAGAGAGTCCGGGAATATTCAATCAGACATTGACTATGTGTCAACATGTTGGGACTTATAATTATAGCGAGTGAAAATTGTTTAATCCCACTTCGCAGTATTTACAGACGTTCCCTTAAGCTCATTCTATTAAAATCTTCCACCCTTGATTCATGTGACTATAAGAAATTAGATATTCTGCCTTTTCATCTCAAATGTAAATATAACAAAGCTGTGTTTATGTTTAAAATTATGAATAAATTAACACCATCTTATCTGCACAAAATGTTCCCAGTCAATAACATTCGTGGGAAGTCAAACATTCGTACCCCTAGACCTAGAACAAATCTATTCTTGTCCTCATTAGTCCACTCAGGAGCAAAATTGTGGAACGATATGCCTAACCACATAAAACAAAAACCAAGCTTGTCATCTTTCAGAAAGGCATATGATAAACACTTGATGAACCAATTATAAATTTGTTTGTCTTATTTGACCTTATGATTACAACACACATTGCTTACAATACATGTTGTATGTTTTTATATATGCATTCCGATGCTGATACAAGGTATATTGAACATTTACAATCTATATGAACTGATATGCATGTACATAATAATGTATAAGAACTTGTATGCATGCATGTGTGTGTGCATAGGTAGGTTTGTGTGTGTGGGGGGGGTGTGGGGGGGGGTGAATGTGGGGGGGGGGGGGGGGGGGGGGGTCGTGTGTGTGGGAGACTGGGAGGGTGGGGTGGGTGGGTGTTTCTTTAATTCTTTGAATTGCTGTTGTGTGTTCATTTTTGCCTTGTGTAATATTACTTTGTATATTTTTGTCACTATTGTTGCTAGGTTGGTTTTTGTTTGTGGCTCAAGCCACAAACCTATAACTCACTTTGTCGGTCTGTCTGTCTGTCTGTCTGTCTGTCTGTCGGTCCAAAATTGTCGCACATTTTGACAAAATTGTCGCACTTCAAATCGAGGCTACACTTCAAATTGAGGCCGCTCTTTAAAATGATGTATTTTAAAAGCGTACAAAATAATAAACATACGTAATACAGACACTACAACAGACACGACGAGTATGCGGTGCTTCTTTCAATGAGTATAAGTAGGATACATAGTTTTAAATGTTTTCCAAAAGATATAAAAAGTTACGAAATGGTGCAGAGATAACATTCTGGTTTACAGATTACAATTATTGAAAAGCCAGGGGAGGTGACTCATGATTGGAGTGGTAAAAATAGACCGCGTGCCACAAACTATTGCGATTTCGCGCTTGTTTTGTTCATCATTTTCTTCATCAATAGTTGTTCATTTGCTTGAGGGCAATAGTGTAAAAAAGCTACCCAGCTTATCTGTTTTACCCTCAATAAAAACATTCGTATTCGTATTTCTCCTACTCTCTCTTCTCTCTCTCTCTCTCTCTCTCCTCTCTCTCTCCTCTCTCTCTCTCCCGCTCTCTCTCTCTCTCTCTCTCTCTCTCCCTCTCTCTCTCTCTCTCTCTCTCTCTCTCTCTCTCTCTCTTAGTGTATCAAGGACAGATTGGAAGAATAGGCGTTGCCTAAAATCTATATCCTTGGAAAATAAAGTTTAAGTTTTCAAGTTTTCAAGTTTTTTCTCTCTCTCTCTCCCCCCCCCCTCTCTCTCTTCTCTCTCTCTCTCTCTCTCTCTCTCTCTCTCTCTCTCTCTCTCTCTCTCTCTCTCTCTCTGTAACACCCTTCCCCCTCTGACTTGAGCAGAAGGCCTGGATCAGTAAAGTTTGTGAATTGTGTGTTGATTTATGAATCTCTCTCTGTGTGTCTCTGTGTATGTGTGTGTATGAGTCTGTCTGTCTGTATGTGTCTCTGTGTGATTGTGAGCGTTGCTGTCAGTAGCATAACTATGGAACATCCGTGAGAAACCTGAACACTGTTTTGACTTCATTTAGCTGTCTTCCATACATGCAGTCCAGAATTATGCTCTCCTTTAAAAACAACAACAACAATAATCATACAATGAAATCTACATTTGATTGAAAAACTAATATCTGACGTATTTTGTTACGTCCACCCTATATCTATCACAAGAATGAAGAATAGAGAAGTAAAACCAAAGAGTGAGTAGAAACTGTATGGGTTGAGAGAATAAGTTTAAATTTTCTTCATAATGTATCTAAGCTTTCTGGTAAAACTGATGAACAAGTTCACCCACACAGCTGTCTCAAACCATTTCTTTACACGATTGTGTGTTTTTTGTCAAGAAGTGCGAATTTGTGGGTTATGCATTGGTCCCCTCGCTGACATAATACAAGGATTACTCAGTCACAGGAGCAAGATAGATAGGAGAGAGAGAGAGAGAGAGGAGAGAGAGAGAGAGGAGAGAGAGAAGCGAGAGAGAGAGAGAGAGAGAGAGAGAGAGGAGAGAGAGAGAGAGAGAGAGAGAGAGAGAGAGAGAGAGAGAAGGCGTTCGCACTGACGAACGCACACTGACACACACATGCACAAACTCCTATCTGCACAGCTGTCCTTGTCATGCCCATCATCTCTTTACATTTCAACATCTTATCCAAGGGATCTCTCTCTCTCTCCTTCAATCCAATCTCTCTCTCTCTCTCTCTCTCTCTCTCTCTCTCTCTCTCTCTCTCTCTCTCTCTCTCTCTCTCTCTCTCATCATTTTGAAGTTTTTGTTAAGCTATTTGATTCTCAAATTCTACCTATGGTGCTGAAATTTGGGGCCTTGATAAAGCTGCAGTCAGTTGTGAGAAAGTCCACTTATTTGCCCTAAAGAGATGTCTTGGTGTTTCAATGAATACACCCAGCGATTTAGTAATTATATGGTGAGACTAATCGCTACCCCATTTTCCTTAGCTCTGCGCTTAGATGTATCCGTTATTGGTTGAAACTGGTAAGTATGAGTAATGACAGATTCCCTAAAAAAGCGTATAACATGCTATACACATTGGATGCCAGATGTAAAGCAAATTGGGTAAAAAAAAATTATTACTCCCTACTGACACTGCCATTTGGTGGAAAAAGTCCCACCAGGTAAACCAACTCTCAACTGTAGCTTCATGTTTGCTGAACAACGTGTGCACTTCTTTTTCCATTAAATGTCCACCCGAGCAATATACGTTTCTTTTTTTCTTTCTTTTTTAAATTTTATTAGAAGGGAGGTGTAATCCTAGTGTTGAATGAAATTTGTACTGGGGCATGCTTGCTACCCAAATAAAATCATTAATAATAATATTTTAATTTCATATAGCGCTATAAGTCCATACAGTAGTATGCTCGATGCGCTTTACAAAAGCAACAATGAAAGATGGAAAAACATGCATTAAAATCAGCAAGAAAGTCATACGACCAACATTCCAATGCAAAGAAATAAAGTAACAAAAATAGCATGATTCTCACTCGCAAAAAAACATCCACCCTCGTTCACCAGCACTGTCGCTCTATGATAACACCTCACCTTCACTGAGACTAATGAACATGTCAACAAGCAACAGGGAGGAATACACCAGTACATACGTACACACCCTCTTCTCTGAAAATACATGTTTTGTTCGTTTGTACCCCTCTCTCTCTCTGTCTCTTCTCTCTCTCTCTCGCTCTGTCTCTCTCTCTCTCTCTCTCTCTCTCTCTCTCTCTCTCTCTCTCTCTCTCTCTCTCTCTCTCTCTCTCTCTCTGTCTCTCTCTCTCTCTCTCTCTCTTCTGTCTCTCTCTCTCTCTCTCTCTCTCTCTCTCTCTCTCTCTCTCTCTCTCTCTCTCTCTCTCTCTCTCTCCTCTCTCTCTCTCTCTCTCTCTCTCTCTCTCTCTCTTTTTCTCTCTCTCTTTTACTCTCTCTCATTACTGGAACTCTACTCTATTGTAATGAATGACATCAATGGGTGACATCAATGAAAGATCTACTAGTTAATGTCTCGAAGACGACCTTAATTTTCAGGAAAGTCTCATCAATGTTCAGTAATTGATTTCATTTCTTAAAAGTCATGCTCGAAATTAAAAAAAGAAATATAGATGGAAAAAAAATTTATTATAAAATAATTCTGTACGTTAATTTTGTAGATTAAATGCTAAAGAAAAAGATGATTTTCTTTGTCTGGGCGAAAACCAAATTTTCCTCGAGTTTCTTAAAAATCAGTTGTTTAGCATTATTTTGAACGAAACTATTCACAGCCACGCACATAAACCAGACAAAACTAACTCAGGTAATAAAACAAACAAAAAACATAGGAGATAATGATGATAATAATGGTAAATAAGTAACATGCACCAGCCAGCAAGAAAAACGTGCACCTTTGTTTACGGGTTTTGATCTGCCTTTGACGTCATGTCCTTAAAGACCCACCAGATCACGTGTCAAAATCACGGGTTTCACGTGTTTTCCCTCTTATAGCTGGTAAAAAAAAAAAATCTTGTTTTGACCAAGTTTGACCGCCATACTAATGTCCCCAAATTCAAAAAGAAACATCATTTTAAAGAGCAGCCTCAATTTGAAGTCGGGGGACATTTGTATGTGGGTCACAGCTACCCAGAAAG
>CM065701.1:31613847-31623847 GCA_017654935.2 Phymorhynchus buccinoides
CAGTCAAGGGGTTAAACCCCACGGGTGTAGGGCTATTTAGCCTACACACAGCGAATCACGTTCATGTTGACGGTCTGCGAGTAGCCAGACGTGTCTCAAGCCTCCATCACTGACCTGGGTGGGAGGAAGAAGGATCCTTGGAGGTGATTTGCTGAGTAACAGCAGTCACCACTGTGTTCCCTCTTCCATCGTGATTTGTTCAACGTGCAAGTCTCCTGCTACATGATGCTAGTTTTTACTCTTGAACCATTGCCAATGGGCAACTTAGGACGATAATATGACCGCCAGGGGGCAGTCAAACCGGTAGGGGCTTAGCGCGTGATATTCTTAGTTGGGCGTAGTGAGAGAGAGAGAGAGAGAGAGAGAGAGAGAGAGAGAGAGAGAGAGAGAGAGAGAGGGGGGGGAGGGGCTCATCTCCCTCCCATTGACACACACAAACCCATACATAATGAGCTTTGTCTTAATTGGTTAAATTGTATCATTGGTAATTTAACGTTCGTAAAACGTGGTTGTATAAAATCTCTGTTTTGAAATGACAACCTAGTCGATATTTTCTCTCTCTCGCTCTCTCTCTCTCTCTTCGTCTCTCTCTCTCTCTCTCTCTCTCTCTCTCGCTCTCTCTCTCTCGTTCTCCCTCTCTCTCTCTCTCTCTCTCTCTCTCTCTCTTTCCCCCAGTTTTTGGCTTTATTCAGTTATCCTCATAAACATTCAAGTTCGAAGTTCTCTCTCTCTCTCTCTCTCTCTCTCTCTCTGCTCTCTCTCTCTCTCCTCTCTCTCTCTCTCTCTCTCTCTCTCTTCCCCCAGTTTGTGGCCTCTCTCCCCATCACCTCCCACCACCCACTCTACCAAACCACCCACTCACCACCCTCAACCACCACCCTCCCCCCATCACCTCCCACCACCCACTCTACCACACCACCCACTCACCCCCCTTACCACCCCTCTCAACACCCTCTCTCCCCATCACCCACCCACCCACTCTACCACCTCTTATCCCCACCACCCATCACTCACCCCCCTCTCTCCCTCATCATCCCTCATCACCCCCCACCACCCACTCTACCACACCACCCACTCACCCCCCTTACCACCCCTCTCAACACCCTCTCTCCCCCATCACCTCCCACCACCCACTCTACCACACCACCCACTCACCCCCCTTACCACCCCTCTCAACACCCTCATCTTCCCCATCATCACCCCCCACCACCCACTCTACCACACCACCCACTCACCCCCCTTACCACCCCTCTCAACACCCTCTCTCCCCCATCACCTCCCACCACCCACTCTACAATCACCACCCACTCACCACCCACTTACCACCCCTCTCAACACCCTCTCTCCCCCATCACCTCCCACCACCCACTCTACCACACCACCCACTCACCCCCCTTACCACCCCTCTCAACACCCTCTCTCCCCCATCACCTCCCACCACCCACTCTACCACACCACCCACTCACCCCCCTTACCACCCCTCTCAACACCCTCCTCTCCCCCATCACCCCCCACCACCCACTCTACCACACCACCCACTCACCCCCCTTACCACCCCTCTCAACACCCTCTCTCCCCCATCACCTCCCACCACCCACTCTACCACACCACCCACTCACCCCCCTTACCACCCCTCTCAACACCCTCTCTCCCCCATCACCTCCCACCACCACCACCACCACCACCACCACCCTGTTTTGTCCACAGGCCACAAAAGGGGCGTGCAGTGGACAGGTTGATAACAAGGTCGATGAGAATGCTATACGAACGATGAAAGGGAGAAAAGAAAATGAACAAAAGCTATTATAGGCTAGTAGGGACGAAGAAAGAAAGACCGGTGGTTAAAAGGGCAGGTGAAGGAGGAAGGTGGTGGGGGGTGGGGGGGGGGGGGGGGGGGGGGGGGGGTGACGGGCCTGGAGACTAAACAAACATCAGAGAAAGCGAAAGATCCTTGACCTAGTTGTCAGGTCACTGTTATTATGTCCTCCTACACCGCCAGTGTCGCGCTAGGTCAGGTCAGCAGGTCAAACGACACAGAGAGAGAGAGAGAGAGAGAGAGAGAGAGGAGAGAGAGAGAGAGAGAGAGAGAGGGAGAGGCGGGGGGGAGACAAGGGGGGGGGGGACAGCGGTAAACAAGCTAAACAAAAATTACGACAGCGCAAGCAACGCGGCTGCAAAGCCACACACAACACACACAATGCACACACGCACAACGCACGCACGCACGCGCGCACACACACACACACACACACACACACAACAAAGAGAGAGGAGAAAGAAGGCAAATTCCTCACTCTTTTCTATCACATTCCCCTTCTTTTGTTAAAAAACCCAAAAAACACCTCAATAATACTTCAGGGTAGCATTTTGTTCTCACTTTTTCGTGCGCTCCTTCGGTTTTCGTTATTTCTTCATTCTTTTCATGGAAGTTCTTACGTTTCTATGTGTAGGCTTGCATATATGGTTATTTTTCTATGTTTGTGTGTATTACCGTGCGCGCGTCTTTGTTAAATTGCAAAAGCCAACTGTTAGTATACTATCAGGGACATACAAACTACAACGTACTAAAACAAAACAAAACAAAACACACGTATAAGAGCATTTGTGGATTAAAGCGCTGAACAACATCGTTTGGGGGTGGCTCTCTAAGGCTCGAAGTATACATTTTGTGTCCTGGCTAATGCAAAGCAAAGTGAGTTATCTGTTTTGTTTCATTCCGTGTATTTTTCTCACACCTGAACAACATCGCTGCCGTGCTCTCATTCGCACATCTACTGGCGTGCGTTTTGTGTACTGTGCATTTGGTCATTCCGCTGTTGTGTACCATGTTGCTCGGGCCTTGGGAAGGGAGGGATTGTAGAGAGAGAGAGAGAGAGAGAGAGAGAGAGAGAGAGAGAGAGAGAGAGGAGAGAGAGAGAGAGAGAGAGAGAGGAGAGAGAGAGAGAGACCAACAGAAGCAGACCTGCTTGTGTGCATAACCTGTCAGCAAGTCAAAAGCAACAAGGCGTGTGCTACCTTTCAATCAATCAATCAATCAATATTTATCATCCCATTAAAATGAACAAGGAATGGGGAGAGAGAGAGAGAGAGAGAGAGAGAGAGAGAGAGAGAGAGAGAGAGAGAGAGAGAGAGAGAGAGAGAGAGAGAGAGAGAGAGAGAGAGAGAGAGAGAGAGAGAGAGAGATTGAAATAAAGCGTCATAATGATCAAATTGTTGATGGAGGACGCTATACGCAACTTTCACACGATTGTCAAACATGGTGGATCATCGGTAGAACACAGATGGACACCGAGCATAAGGAGGCTCGAGTACTTCACTCTAAAGTGGAAAGAACTGTAACAGCTCTTCTTCTCGCCCTTCTTCTGCCTTTTCAAGCACCATTATCAAGAAAGTAGATGTTTACGGTTCTCTACGTTTGAATTTTCGAGCCTCGACTCTTTGTAGGTTAAGTCTTCAACTCTCAAAGGGAGATATTTTTTCAAATGTTTGTATTGTACTTTATAGTCACAGAGACGTCAAAGAGACGTCTCTGTGAAATTCGGATTGCTCCCACCGGGAGAGCGCGTCACAGCCAGAGGCGCGCCACCCTTTTTTTTTTTTGGCATGCGACTTTTGTGTGACTGATGAGGAAGGAAGGGTGTGTGTTCAATTTTGACCAAATGACAACTTTTTCGTTGCCACTGGGTTTAACGTGTGCTAAGCGCATGGGCACACGGGACCTTGGTTTATCGTCTCATCCGAAAGACTCCACGTTCAGACCGTAAGGCCTAGTGCAAAGTGAGAGGAAAAAATCCCCTGTACCCAGGTTCGAACTCGGGTTTACTTGACACGAACGCGACCACTGTGCCTCTCTACATGGCTTTGCCGGATACCCCCACCCCCCCCCCACCCCCACCCCCACCCCCACCCCCCACCCCCCCACCACCCACACACACACCTCCTGTTGTTATGTGCATCGTTATGCGGAGATTGTCTTTTAGCCGTGACAAGCTCCTAGCATAACGGGTTCATCAGTCTCCCAAATCCTCCGAAGTCGGAGTGAGGCTGCCCACGTGGCGGGGTAATCGAAAACGGTCACACACGTAGTGTTCTCATCCCTAGCTGGTGCATTTGTACCATAGTGTTCAAGTGCTTCGGCTGTTGGGATGATCCCTGGAGTCTTTAAGCCAGGATACGACAACAACAACAACATTCGATTTTCAATACCAAATATCCAGAATCGATGTGCGTCGATATAATGTCACAACGTGGCGCTTTTCACTAAGTTAAGGTGTAGAGAGGCACAGTGGTAGCGCGTTCGCCTCGGTGTCAAGTAAACCCGAGTTCGAACCTGGGTACAGGGGATTTTTTCTCTCACTTTGCACTAGGCCTTACGGTCTGAACGTGGAGTCTTTCGGATGAGACGATAAACCGAGGTCCCGTGTGCCCATGCACTTAGCATACGTTAAACCCAGTGACAACGAAAAAGTTGTCATTTGGTCACAATTTAACCCCCCCCCCCCCCCCCCCCCCCTTTCCTTCTCATCAGTCACAAAAATCGCATGCAAACATTTTTTGTTTAATTGGGTGGCGCGCCTCTGGCTGCGACGCGCTCTCCAGGTGGGAGCAACCCGAATTTCACAGAGACGCCTCTGTGACTATAAAGTATCTAATAATTAAGATCAAGAATCTATCTAGTTGGTACAGAGTAGGGATAGATCAAGAATCTATCTAGTTGGTACAGAGAGTAGGGATAGATCAAGAATCTATCTAGTTGGTACAGAGAGTAGGGATAGATCAAGAATCTATCTAGTTGGTACAGAGAGTAGGAATAGATCAAGAATCTATCTAGTTGGTACAGAGAGTAGGGATATATCAAGAATCTATCTAGTTGGTACAGAGAGTAGGGATAGATCACTAATCTATCTAGTTGGTACAGAGAGTAGGGATAGATCAAGAATCTATCTAGTTGGTACAGAGAGTAGGGATAGATCAAGAATCTATCTAGTTGGTACAGAGAGTAGGGATAGATCAAGAATCTATCTAGTTGGTACAGAGAGTAGGGATAGATCAAGAATCTATCTAGTTGGTACAGAGAGTAGGGATAGATCAAGAATCTATCTAGTTGGTACAGAGAGTAGGGATAGATCAAGAATCTATCTAGTTGGTACAGAGAGTAGGGATAGATCAAGAATCTATCTAGTTGGTACAGAGAGTAAGGATAAATCAAGAATCTATCTAGTTGGTACAGAGAGTAGGGATAGATCAAGAATCTATCTAGTTGGTACAGAGAGTAAGGATAAATCAAGAATCTATCTAGTTGGTACAGAGAGTAGGGATATATCAAGAATCTATCTAGTTGGTACAGAGAGTAAGGATAGATCAAGAATCTATCTAGTTGGTACAGAGAGTACGAATGAATACTTGACAGAGTTTTCTCCGTTACACACACAAAACATAGGAACTGTCATTGCGTACTTTTCCAACAAAAAAGAACTTTTTTCCCCGCATGGTTAACATTCCCCTTAAATTTCCACTGTAGCAATACTTACGGTAAGCTTGAACTTCTCAAATTATGTAAGCAAGAAGAGAGAGAGAGTGTGTGTGTGTGTGTGTGTGTGTGTGTGTGTGTGTGTGTGTGTGTGTGTGTGTGTGTGTGTGTGCGTGTGTGTGCGTGCGTGCGTGCGTGTGCGTGTGTGTGTGTGTGTGTGTGTGTGTGCGTGTGTGCGTGCGTGTGTATGTGTGTGTGCGTGTGCGTGCGTGTGTGCGTGCGTGCGTGCATGCGCGCGTGTGTGTGCGTGCGTGTGTGTGTGTGTATGCGTGCGTTTGTGTGTGTGAGAGAGAGAGAGAGACAGACAGACAGAGACAGAGAGACAGAGACATACACATAGACAGAGACAGACAGACAGACAGAGACAGATACACAGAAAGTGGCTGGATTTACTCTGACCTGTACTCCCGATCGTGCTGGCTTTGAAAGTCAATCAGATCAACTATCGGTAAGTCCTCTTGCGCAGAAACGTTGTGACAGCAAGGGCTTTCATTTACTACGACACCTTTGTTCATCTGGCACTTTTTCAGCAGGCAGTTCTCACAAAGGGAGAGGTAGAGCTTGATCTGATCTCTCGTAACATTAACATACTTTTTGGACAGTTCTTTTTTCACCACCGTGTCCACGTGCAACATGCGCTTCTCGAATTGCATTTTTTTTTAAAACCCTTTCACCGCCAGCCATATTTCAGCCACAAATTTCCATTAAATTTACCTGGGTAGAGAACAAAATCCATCTGCAGTATTGGGGATTCTTCTGTGACGTATTAGGTTTATCCTTACTTTCCAAAACTAAGACAATAGGGTCTTTGGATAATAGACCCCAATTGGATGCCTTTTAGTGACATATGTGTTAAATCACTGTGGTGCTAAAATGCGACTTTGGCGGTGAAAGGGTTAAATCCCCAAGAAAGACGTAGAACTGAAGCTGGTCTTTGTTTCCAGACCTCAGTCACCAGCTCCTTCTTCACATCTCCCAGTTCCACAACCTCGTACCGTGTTTTAAAAAGTCATATTCATCAGGCCGCTCTTTTTTTCCCACGGCAGAACGCAGCTATTTATCTGACTGGTAAAGGCGTTCGTTGTTTGGTATGTAGTATTTGGTATTGGTATTTTGGTACTTTATATTAGTCACGGAGGCGGCATCTCTGTGAAATTCGGGTTGCTCCCACCTTGGGGAAGCACTTTTTTTTCTTTCGTGAATCCGACTTGTCTTCTGTCGCTGCAAACGAAAACAACTCTTACTCAAAGAAGGGCAATCAATCTCGGCAGTTCTCTGAATGAGAAATAGAAATCGGTTGATCAAAAAACTCAGTCATCATGCTGAGAGGAATTCACGAAAGCAGACCCCCCCCCCAAAAAAAAAAAAAGAAAAAAAAAGAAGTAATAAACGGTCACCTTTGTCAGCATCACGATTCGATTCTAGTCTGAGGCTTTGCTCACTCCGTGCCGATTGGGGTTAATTAATGCGCAGGGAATATAATCATGAGTGTGTCTTAAGACAGTCAACACGGGTAGTAGCATGTAAATTATTAGACTAAACTCCCAAAACGATGGGCTGTTTAGCCCATTAATTTTTATATGCTACTACCAGTGTTGACTCCCTAAAACAGCACTCAAGACTACACGCTCAGACCATGTTGAACAAATGTATTATTATCCCAACAAAATTCGGGACTTTCCTGGTATTGCAGTACCTCCAGGATCGTCCCACTATCTCTATTGGCCTCTGCAACTAGGGTTTATTAACGCCCTTGACAGTGAGAGCGAAGCCCTTGTTGGTCAGTGCTGACAAGGGTATTCACTCTTGCGAAAGGCAGCCATTTAGTGGCCTCAAATAGGGTTATTGGCGAGAGCTATTCCCTTGTTTGGTCAGTACTCAACCATCTTCCCCCCACCCACCAAGGGCATTCACTCTTGCAAAAGGTGTTATTTGCAGTAGCCAATAGTTAATGATGTCCCGTGTGTGCCTGTTCCAGGCTGGGGGGACGTCGAACGAACTTTCACTTCACGCTCAGACCATTAACTGTTGCGCATTAAACTTAATGTGCACAAAATTTCTCATTAGGCTTATCGAGCAGGTAATCTTTACCCATTAAGCCTATTGAGCAAATGTTCTTGCTCATTAAGCTTAATGCGCAGGTTAAGCCTATTGGACACGACATATCTCAAAGGAATCAAAACAGACGGATGGGCAGGGGATAAAGAGACAGAGAGAGAGAGAGAGAGAGAGAGAGAGAGAGAGAGAGAGAGAGAGAGAGAGAGAGAGAGAGAGAGAGAGAGAGAGAGAGAGAGAGAGAGAGAGAGAGAGAGAGAGAGAGAGAGAGAGAGAGAGAGAGAGAGAGAGAGAGAGAGAGAGAGAGAGAGAGAGAGAGAGAGAGAGAGAGAGAACTCGGAACGATTTTAATGTACATCGGCCATTGGACACAATAGAGATGAGAGAGCGAGAGAAGAGAGAGAGAGAGAGAGAGAGAGAGAGAGAGAGAGAGAGAGAGAGAGAGAGAGAGAGAGACAGAGAGAGAGACAGAGAGAGAGAGAGACAGAGAGAGGGGTACAAACGAACAAAACATATATTTTCAGAGAAGAGGGTGGACGAAGGAAGGGTAAAGGTAAATATGTGCCACCCCCCCCCCCCTGCATTTCTCGGTTAATTGTATTTTTCCGTTTTTTTGCCTTTCTTACCATAAATAAAGCTGTATTTTAGGAACATTTTTAGCTAATAACCTTTTTGGAATACTAACCCTATCCCTAACCCTAGCCCTAAACCTAACCCTACCCCCCACTATGTACTGCAGTACACCGCGATTTGTCACAGTTGTGGTTCGTTGCGTTTTTCCGTCTTATAGGGGGGTGGGGGGGTAGGGGTAGGGTTAGGGCTAGGGTTAGGGATAGGGTTAGTATTCCAAAAAGGTTATTAGCTAAAAATGTTCCTAAAATACAGCAGCTTTATGTATGGTAAGAAAGGCAAAAAACGGAAAAATACAATTAACCGAGAAATGTAGGGGGGGGGGGGGGGGTCAGTCATAAGTATAAGTGACTTTTAAAAAAACAAAAAAAAAACAAAAAAAACGCTGCCTAATTATCAGTGACGAGCCCATCTCATGATGAATCAGGCACATCAAATTAATTAATCCATCTATTAACCTTGGCTTTGTGTGGGGGTTTAAAAGCAGAGCTGGCGGTACGAACCGGCAATACATCCACAGTGCATATAGTACATATCTATATTGTTAAAAACTCGGGACTTTACTGGTGTTGCACTGCCTCCGGGCATTGCAGCCAGTATTGTTCCCACCATCTTTGTATTTACAAATGTCCCATATGTGTCTATGACCGAGAGGACGTAAAACACCATTTTTCATTCGAACCGGCAATACCCTCACCGTGGGGATACCGGGGGGGGTCTTTCGTAAAAACAGTTCCCCCACCTTCTGGAAGTTACGTGCTTGTAGCTTCCTCTGATCTGCCACTCTCTTTGACTCTGCCTTTTCCCCTTTGCTTTCTATCATCTACTATCTTTCTGACTTATTGGCCCATCTCCGGCCTTTTAAAAAAAAAAATCTTCCGAATAATTTGTCTCCTTTGAGTTCCTCCGAAATCGGAATGTGTCGACTGTACGCAGCGGGGGAGGCCAGTGAAAACCGAAAACCGGACACATACGTACCTTACCCATTATGGCCATATGGCCTGGGAAGAAAAAGAAGAAGAACCGGTAATACCGAAAATACCGGTGCGAATTTTTTTAAAGGTACGGTAAACCGGTATGTTTGTCCTGTACCGGTATGTACCGAAAGTAGACAAGGGAGACAAGCGTTGTAAAAAGAATCAAAAGTGTTGGGGTGTTTTCAATACATTCCTAACGATGCTGTCATAATCTTGAACATAGCCTACTTACGCGGCTCGTGTCTGTCTGTCTGTGTGTTTTTGTCTGTCTGTCCAGTTTGATAACCAGAGAGAGAGAGAGAGAGAGAGAGAGAGAGAGAGAGAGAGAGAGAGAGAGAGAGAGAGAGAGAGAGAGAGAGAGAGAGAGAGAGAGAGAGAGAGAAGAGAGAGAGCCAGAAGAGAGAGAAAGAGACACAACACTGAACACTGAAAATCTTTTCTTTTTTTTAAAGAAGAGAGAGAGAGAGAAAGAGACAGAGAGAGAGACAGAGAGAGAGAGAGAGAGAGAGAGAGAGAGAGAGAGAGAGAGAGAGAGAGAGAGAGAGAGAGAGAGAGAGAGAGAGAGAGAGAGAGAGAGAGAGAGAGAGAGAGAGAGAGAGAGAGAGAGAGAGAGAGAGAGAGAGAGAGACGAGAGAGAGAGAGAGAGAGAGAGAAAACATCACGAAAAGACGTGTGCCATAACGCTTTTGAACTACTTTTTTTTTTTTTTTTACAACCAGTCTTCTCTGTGGAGAGATGTAGCCTTGTCATGTCCAAGCTAAAACTTGTCTTCATTCATCTTCCTCACTCGCTCTCAACAACAATGGCG
>CM065701.1:31631347-31633847 GCA_017654935.2 Phymorhynchus buccinoides
ATCGCCTAACTTCACGGGTATATACACACTCCCCAACACACTGACGGGCACGATGAATAAAGACCCCCTCCCCCGTCACCCTCCACACACACACCCTAGGTGGTATAGTCTATGCTCACTCCAGTGGCGATATCATGCAGGCCCCCCCCCCGGCCACAACACATCCCCACCCCCCACCCCCACTTCCACCCCACACTGACAAAAAAAATAAACACACACACACACACCCGCGCGTGAGTGAAACACACGCCTCCTCCACCACACTCAGTGTGATACACTTCTAGTGTTATGGTGACACATCGCTGACACACTCTGTCATACAAATAAAAATAATAATAACTCCGCCAACACCACGGACACGCTGTGTGAATTATAATTACTGTAGTATAATCTTGTAGTTAGCCTATTTCACCCCTAGTGGAGGGGTGGTTTTTTTAAAAAACTACAATGGTTCACTGACGGGTATGGAAGAACCTTAGGCCTAGAAAAGAAAATGTATGGCTTAGCTAGGGGAAGACGGGGTAAAAAGCGCATGGGCGGGTAAGAGGCCCACCCCCCCCCCCCACCCCCCCCCAATTATCTCATGAAAATAAAGAAAATTTCAGTCAAAGTTGCCCATGAGACGAATGCTAGACATTAACGCTCGTCTCATGGGCAAAATGAGACTGAAATTTGAAATGTTGCTTCATTTTCATGAGATAATTGGGGTGGGCTTCTTACCCGCCCATGCGCTTTTTACCCCGTCTTCCCCTACCCACACCGCCATGTGGGCAGCCACACTCCGACTTGGGAGGATAATTAATGTTCGTTTTTAATTCTTTCCTACATTGTAAAACAACCCACGTGAAATAAAGTCGCGGTTGATCATTGATATCCTATGATTGAATTGAAACCATATTATATCAAACTCACACTAAAAAATGATATTAATCCAGGTGTGCGTTTACCTGTTGACATGCACCAGTGGTGAGTAAAAAACGGATTACAACTGGGAACGGGAAAACGCTGTTTGGAGGGGGGGCGGAAGCGCGAAATCGAAAAAAGGGGAAGGGGAGGAGGACTCGGAAAGGGGGGGGGACTCCAACCATGGGTTAAAAAGAGAGAGGGGAACAAGAATTTAATCTGGGAACCAGAAACGATGTGCCACATCTATTGCTGATTGGTCTTCGTAGCTTGTTTTTTTTTCTTTTGGAAAACATTTCAAACTATGTGGGGAACTTATATCACATCAAAATCAGCACACGCATACTCGTCGATGTGCTTTTGTAGTGTCTGTATTGACGTACTGTTATTATTTTGTACGATTTAAAATGCATCATTTTAAAGGGGGGCAACTTCCACGAGTTTCGAAATGACTGATCGAAGCCTCAGAACCGAGCGTTTGTGTGAACCTAAATATGCGTAGAAACATCTGGCAGTTTATTTACAAAATGTGTGATCTGTAATTCATAGTATGCATATTCAATGACTCGAGCAATCAGCGGTGCATGTCTGATGCTAGTCTCGTGCATCCTTGAATCGTTTCCTAACTTTTTATATCTTTTGGAAAACATTTATAACTATGTCTCCTACTTATAGTCATCAAAAAAAACACCGCATACTCGTCGTGTCTGTTGCAGTGTCTGTATTCCGACTCTCTCCTCTATGTTTATCTATTTTGTACGCTTTTAACCGAATACATCATTTTAAAGTGCGGACCTCCAGATGAAGTTGTAGCCTCTATCGATTTGAAAGTGCGACAATTTTGCTGCTGCCGGACCGACCGACAGAACCGACCGACCGACAACGTGAGTTGCAAGGTTTGTGGCTTGAGCCACACACAACAACTGCTGCGTGTTAAAAATGAAAAGACAAAAACAAATCACGACAAATAGTACAGTATGCCACTATTATTAGCACCGTTGCCATCTAAGTCTAAGCGTAGCTATAGATATAACATAAGCATAAAATCATTAGGTCGTAATATAACGACCCGCCCTTTCGGCTCAACGGGTAGTCTAAAGGGAAAACAACTAACGTGCGTTTTATTGATACCTCGCACGCAGTGGGTTTTGTAGTGTAAACAGAAAAAGTGTGCAACAGTAGGTGACGACGGGGTAAAAAAGCCCATGGGGCGGGTAAGAAGCCCGTGCCAATCATCTCATGAAATGAAGCCAATTTCAGTCACATTTTGCCCCAACAGACGATCGAGTGTTAATGTTTAGCATTCGTCTCATGGGCGTGGTATTTGACTGAACATTTCTTCATTTCATTTCACTGAGATAATAGGGGAAGACGGGGTAAAGAGCGCATGGGCGGGTAAGAAGCCCACCCCAATTATCTCCTGAAATTAAGCAAATTGTCAGTCTCATTTTGCCCATGAGACGAGCGTTAATGTCTCGCATTCGTCTCATGGGCAAATTTGACTGAAATGTTCTTTATTTCATGAGATACTTGGGGTGGGCTTCTTACCCGCCCATGCCGCTTTTTACCCCGTCTTCCCCTAACCATGGGTTTCTTA
>CM065701.1:31646347-31648847 GCA_017654935.2 Phymorhynchus buccinoides
GCTCCGAGCATCGCGCCGAGTCAATACTGCACACGTCACGTGGAAAGAAGAAAAATTTTTTGGGGTCACTTCGAAAAATCCGTTTGAAAAAGACTAGTGGGTGCTTTCCCTTGCTGTAAGAACCAAAAACGGACCAGCGAGAGTCAGGAACAGGAAGAACTAACTTAGTATATTGCATTGTGGGTAGGGAGAAAGTGAAAGTGAACGTACTAGACCTGGCGTTCAGCGGGCGCAATCGGCGCTTACGGGCTGCATGAGTTGACAAAATTCGGTCGAATTTATTTTCATCTGCTGCACGTGTTGGAAAAGAAAAAAAAATCCATTATAACTTTGTTTTTAAATGGACAATAAAGTTTCTGAATTTGAATTTGAATTCAATTATACACGGAAAGAACCGAGAAATTGAGAGGGAGGGTGTAAATCTACATCTTTGCCGATAGAAATCGATGTACAGACCCGTGGCGTGGCACTTGTTTTCACCTTTGTTTTCCAAAATGGCGGACCGGATGTCAACAATCACCCGCGCAGACAAAAAATAATGCAGAGTAAATTCATCAGAAAAATATCACTGAGTTCTCAACGTCATTTCGTGAGATCAAACCTCTGCTCCTTCCCTGCAACGATGATGCCAGAAGACGCCTCCGAATGTATTCTTCTTCTTCTTCTTCGATCGCTCAGACAGTTTCCTGTCAATTATGAGCGCAGATGCGTCATGCTGCCGTTATGCGCCTAACTAAGACAGAGCTAGGCCCACGCGGCAAGTCCGATCACTTCGGCTGGGGGAAATCTTTTTTGAAAGTGATTCTTGAGAAAAGGCAGGGAGAAGGCAGGGAGAACGGACCGGTAAGGCAGAAAGATAGTAAGATGACAGCAAGCAAAAGGGAAAAGGCAGAGTCAAAGAGAGTGACAGATTAGAGGAAGTTACAAGCACATAACTACCAGAAGGTGGGGGAAAAAGCGGGGGGAACTATTTATTTGCGAAAAAGGAACATACGAAAAGAGAAGAACCCCACCCCGGTGGTCCCACCCCCCGGTATCCCCACGGGGAGAATGTATTCAAGCGGGGCGATTCCTTCCCAAACAGCAAACGAATCGAGGAAAAGAGGAAAAAGAGGCGAATTTCACGAGAGAGATATTTCACGCGACACCGGCCCTGCCTGACCAGCCGGGTCATACTGACGACAGGTGGACACAGAGGGTGGGAGGGTAGGGTGGGGATGGGGAGGGGCTGTGAAGAGGTGGGAAAAGGTGGGTGAGTGGTAGGGGATGAGGGGTGGGACATGGGGGTGGGTGGGGGTGAGAGGTTTTTTAAAGGCTTTTTGTGTGTGTGGAGGGAGAGACAAAGGAGAAGGAGTGGAGGCCTGTTAGGGTGGGAAGGTTGAGCCCATTAAATAGCCATTTACATGGTTTTGGGGTTGTTCAGTTAGACACGCACGATTCGTTTAATTGGTTTAATCTCTCTCTCTCTCTCTCTCTATCTCTCTCTCTCTCTCTTCGTCCTCTCTCTCTCTCTCCTCTCTCTTTCTCTCATACTCTCTTTCTCTCTCTCTCTCTCTCTCGTCTCTCTCTCTCTCTCTCTGGTTTAAATGTTGTTGTATTTTCAAAAGAACATGAACAACAACGACATAACTGAAGCAACAACAAGACACAGCTCGCTCACTCTCCCTCTCCCTCTCTCTCTCTCTCTCTCTTCTCTCTCTCGTCTCTCTCTCTCTCTCGTCTCTCTCCTCTCTCTCTCTCTCTCATGCATTTGTCTTGTGCGCTTTCGTGACACTGATGACATCTTTATTCTAGCTTTCGTCATTACATATTTGAGCCATTGAGTCTCTCTCTCTCTCTCTCCTCTCTCTCTCTCTCTCTCTCCTCTCTCTCTCTCTCTCTCTCTCTCTCTCTCTCTCTCTCTCTCTCTCTCTCTCTCTCTCTCTGGGGGGGGGTCGGGGTCTGGTGGATCTCGTCACTTCTCTCTCGGGGATCTCTTTCTTTCTCTCTCTCTCTCTCCGTTACTGTTATGAAGATACTCAAGCAAGTCAGCAGCAAGGACCTCTCTCCAGCAACTTGCCACATTATAATCTCCTTTAATCCCTTTAGCTGTATTTATCTTCTTTCTTCCTTGCTATCCTTCTTCTTCTTCTTCTTCTCTATCTCTCTCTCTCTCTCTCTCTCTCACTCTCTCTCTCTCTCCTCCTCTCTCTTTCTCTCTTCTCTCTCTCTCTCTCTCTCTCTCATGCATTTGTGCTTTGTGCGCTTTTCGTGACACTGATGACATGAACTTATTTTAGCTGTCGTCATTACATATTTGAGCCATTGAGTCTCTCTGTCTGCCTCTGTCTGTCTCCGTCTCTGTCTCTGTCTCTGTCTCTCTCTCTCTCTCTCTCTCTCTCTCTCTCTCTCTCTCTCTCTCTCTCTCTCTCTCTCTCTCTCTCCTCTCTCTCTCTCCTCTCTCTCTCTCTCTCTCTCTCTCTCTCTCTCTCTCTCTCTCTCTCTCTCTCTCTCTTGAATA
>CM065701.1:31658847-31668847 GCA_017654935.2 Phymorhynchus buccinoides
CCGTTGCTCACTTTGTAAAGATTATTTAGTCTATACAATATGGCTCTATAAAGCCCCGATACATTTGAATAGAGAGCATTCCCTCTTGCAACGACCGTTACGCTCTGTGAAACGACCGTTACGCTCTGTGTAACGACCGTTACCCCTTTGAAAAGACCAATTACTCTATAGAATATGGCTGTGTAAGGCCTCGATACGTTTCGATAGACCATTCCCTCTTGTAACGACCGTTACCCCTTTGAAAAGACCAATTCCTCTATAGAATATGGCTGTATAAAGCCCCGATACATTTGAATAGAGAACAGTACCTCTTATAACGACCGTAACGGTCTGTGTAACGACCGTTACGCTCATTGTAACGACCGCTACGCTCTGTGTAACGACCGTTACTCACTTTGCAAAGATCATTCAGTCTATGCAATATGGCTGTGTAAGGCCTCGATACGTTTGAATAGATCATTCCCTCCTGTAACGACCGTTACGCTCTGTGTAACGACCGTTACTCCCTTTGTAAAGACCGTTTAGTCTATGCAATATGCCTGTGTAAGGCCTCGATACGTTTGAATAGACAGCATTTCCTCTTGTAACGACCGTTATGCTCTTTGTATCGACTGTTACGCTCATTGTAAAGACCGTGTACTCTATAGAATATGGCTGTTTAAGGCATCGATACGCTTGATAGGAGAGTATTCCCTCTTGTAATGACCTTACGCCCTGTGTAACGACCGTGTAACGACTGTGTAAGGCCTCGATACGTTTGAATAGAGCATTCCCTCCTGTAACGCTCTGTGTAACGACCGTTACTCCCTTTGTAAAGACCGCTTAGTCTATACAATATGGCTGTGTAAGGCCTCGATACGTTTGAATAGAGCATTCCCTCTTGCAACGACCGTTACGCTCTGTGTAACGACCGTTACTCCCTTTGCAAAGACCGTTTACTCCATAGAATATGGATGTGTAAAGCTCCAATACATTCGAATAGAGAACATTACCTCTTGTAACGACCGTTACGCTCTGTGTAACGACCGTTACTCACTTTGTAAAGATCACTAGTCTATACAATATGGCTGTGTAAGGACTCGATACGTTTGAATAGAGAGCATTCTCTCATGTAATGACCGTTACACTCTGTGTAGCGACAGTTAGTGAGTATTCCATTTTGTTACAACCGTTATGCTCTATGTAACGACCGTTACTCACTTTGTAAAGACCGCTTACTCTATAGAACATGGCTGTGTGAGGCCTTGATGCGTTTGAATAGAGAGCATTCTCTAATTTAACGACCGTTACTCACTTTGTAAAGACTGTTTACTCTATTATAGAATATGCCTGTGTAAGGCCTCGATGCGCTTGAATGGAGAGTATTCCCTCTTGTAATGACCGTTACGCTCTGTGTAACGACCATTACGCACTTTGTAAAGACAGTTTACTTTACAGAATATGCCTGTTGCACAGCCATGTTCTGTAGAGTAAACGGTCTTTATTAAGTGAGTAACAGTCGTTACACATAGCGTAACGGTCATTACAATAGGGAATGCTCTCTTATTTAAACGTATTGAGGCCTTTCACAGCCATATTCTATAGAGTAGACGTTATTTACAAAGTGAGTAACGATTAATGTGATTTATTGTGTTGTATATTAGTAAAGAGTGAACAATGAGATTAATGTGATTTATTAGTAAAGAGTGAGCAAAGAAATTAATGTGATTTACTGCGTTGTTCTTCTTCTTCTGCCCATAATGTCCACCAACCGTAACCGGCAATTACTGACATGTAGGGGAAGACGGGGTAAAAAGCGCATGGGCGGGTAAGAAGCCCACCCCAATTATCTCATGAAATGAAGCAAATTTCAGTCTCATTTTGCCCATGAGACGAGCGTTAATGTCTAGCATTCGTCTCATGGGCAAATTTGACTGAAATTTTCTTTATTTCATGAGATAATTGGGGTGGGCTTCTTACCCGCCCATGCGCTTTTTACCCCGTCTTCCCCTACTGGGGTTCAAAGAATTATGCAGCGCGGGGGAGAGGGGGGAGGTAGTAGAGTTTTTAGTCAGGGAGCTTCAGCACCTTCGAGATGAAGGGGCTGAGAGTGGGGGACTGGACTGTCTCTGATGGCAGGGAGTTCTACTAGTCGCGGACGGTTCGGGGGAAAGGTAGTCAGTTCTGGCGGGGATTCTTTGGAACTGCTTGTTGTGGTTTTGTCTTCTGCTGCTGGGGTGGGTGGGGGGGGCATGGGTTTATATGTTTATTAGCAAAGAGTGAGCAATGATTATCGCTTCTCGGCCTTTCATGCTATGTGGCGGTACCATAGCCAATGAGGTTTAACCGAGGCGTGGTTACCGCTACATGTACACCTATTGTTCAAAACTCGGGACTTTACTGGTGTTGCACTGCCTCCGGGCATTGCAGCCAGTATTGTTCCCACCATCTTTGTATTTACAAATGTCCCATATATGTCTATGACCGAGAGGACGTAAAACACCATTTTTCGTTCGTTCGAGCAATGATTATGAATGTGATTTATCGTGTTGTGTAATAATAAAGAGCAATGAGATTAATTTAATTTATTGTGTTGTGTATTAGTAAAGAGCGAGCAATGAGATTAATGCGATTTATTGTGTTGTGCATTACTATCAGAAAAGAGTGAGCAATGAGATTAATTAATGCGATTTACTGTGTTGGATATTCGTAAAGATCGAGCAATGAGATTAATGTGATTTATTGTGCTGTGTATTAGTAAAGAGGTTTTGGTAAAGGTAAAGATGTGCCCCCCCCCCCCCCCCCCCCCCCCCCCCCCCCCCCCCCCCCCCCCCCCCCCCCCCCCCCCCCCCCCCCCCCCCCCCCCCCCCCCCCCCCCCCCCCCCCCCCCCCCCCCCCCCCCCCCCCCCCCCCCCCCCCCCCCCCCCCCCCCCGCCCCTGCATTTCTCGGTTAATTGCAATTTTCCGTTTTTGCCTTTCTTACCAAACATAAAGCTGTATTTTATTAACCTTTTTAGCTAATAACCTTTTTGGAATACTAACCCTATCCCTAACCCTAGCCCCCCTATTGCACCAGCAACATATTGTTTATCAATGACCATTTTTTATAACCATAAACTATCTTTCTTTTTTAATCTGCTGGAAACGCCCCTTTATCAACCGCATAATTTGCCCCTGCTCTCTCTCTCTCTCTTTATCTCTACCTCCCTCCCTCTCTCTCTACCTCCCTCCCTCTCTCTACCTCCCTCCCTCTCTCTACCTCCCTCCCTCCCTCTCTCTCTCTCTCTCCCTCCCTCCCTCTTTCTCCCCCTCTCTCCCTCAGACCTGTCTACCCTTCTGTGATCTTCTTTCCTCCTTTTCTAGTCCTTTTTGATGAGCTAATTTTAGCACATCTGCTTTCATGCAACATATCACACAGAGAGTGAGAGGGGGGGGACCCGGGGTGTCTACATTTTCCATAACCATGATTAGCTGGAAAATGTGACACAATTGGCAACATCTGGGAACCTTATTGCACTAAGAACAGTAACAGTATACTTTACCTCTGCCAAGGAGGTTACGTTTCTTTTACCTCCGTCAATAATATGGCGAAACGTTTATGTTTTTCGGCATGTCATTCTGTCCCTATGTCTTAAAGTGTGTTCATGAGATCATTGAAAAGCTAATGAAGAGAGTGGAATTTCATCAAACTGTATAAAAAGTTAGGCTGCTACCGCAAAAAGAAAAGTTGAACTATTGAGAACGTACGTATCACACGAAACGTCTGTATGTCGAGCCTCAATAAAAGGACCAAATACTACTGGAATGGCTTGGGTTTCATGGGTCTACGATTGGTCCTTCTGGTCGTCTATTTATTTTCAAGTATTGAACTGCTACTGTTATGTCACCATTGCTATCTGGGCGTGCATATACACACGGATGCGTGCGACAGCAGTTACATTGGCTTGGGGTGATTAAAACAGCGTTAGGGATGTAAGGGGAGTGGTAGTGGGGCGGGCGGGGGGTTAGTGTAGATGCAGCACTTATGAGCATGTATGTGAAGGTGATGGTTTTGCTGACGTACACACCTTGGCACATACATAGCATGTTTCCTTGTAGCTTCTAATCCTCTTTAGTTCGTTCAGTGCATTGTCTCGCTCGCTTTACCTAATGATAAAACCATCTTGTTACCTGCCATGTCTCATTCAGGCTCTATGTCTGTGTGTGTGTGTGTGTGTGTGTGTCTGTGTGTGTGTGTGTGTGTGTGTGTGTGTGTGTGTGTGCATGTTTGTGTGTGTGTGTGTGCATGTGTATGTGTGCGAGTGTGATTGTGTGTGTGTGTGTGTGTGCATGTTGTGTGTGTGTGTGCATGTGTGTTTGTGAATGTGTGCATGATTTTTGTGTGTGTGTGTGTGTGTGTGTATGTGTGTATGATTTTGTGTGTGTGTGTGTGTGTGTGTGTGAATGTGTGTATGATTGTGTGTGTGTGTGCAAGAATGTGTGTGTATGTGAGTGTGTATGTGAATGTGTATGTGCATGTTTGTGTGTGTGCATATATCAATATCAAAACATTCCTGTGTGAATATTTAGCAATCTCTGAGTATCTGCTCTAATGTTATTATATGCTTGTGTGTGTGTGTGTGTGTGTGTGTGTGTGTGTGTAAGTAACTGGGTGATGTTTCTGTTTATGTTGGTGTAAATCAAACGCAATAAAAACGTCCGTTTTATCTTTGAGTAAGTGTGCCTGTGTTTGACTAAGTTTGTGATTGTGTGTGTGCGTGCTTGCGTGCGCATGTGTGTGTGTGTGTGCATGTGAGTGTGTGTGTGCGCGTGCACACGTGTGAATGAGCATATGTGTGTGCACTTATTATGTGTGCAAGCGCATCTGTACATTCCTCAACAATGCTCCCAAAACAAATTGCATCTTTATTTTTTATACAAAAAACCCAATTGTTTATTCTTTACTAACTATCCCCCCCCCCGAAAAAAAAAAGTGTTTTCTACATTTCTTTACAGGGGCACCCTGACGGGTGAGTTTTTGCAAGAAACACTTAGAGATCAACAGAAAGACAGCCTTTTCAAGGATCGGAACACTCACTTTGCTCTGGTTTCCTACAAACTAAACCGTCAAAACGGCGATTCCCCCTTGACGAAGATAGGGCCATTTTGGATGGGATGGGTGAAGGTCACTCATTGTGGTTGAAGCGTTTTCTTTTTTTGTAGTGCAGTAAAAAAAACAATTGGATCTGTTTCCTTTGTTGTGAGCGAAACTCCTTTAGATTATCTATATAAAATTTATTAAAAAAAAGAAAAGAAAAGGCTTGTATTGCGAAATTTTTTGGCAAACGATTTGGTCTAAACGCAGGCGGCCATTAGAAAAGAGACGGCACAGGCCTTATCTTTGGGTGAAAGAATTTGACTTCCAGCACCTCCGCCAAGGAGGAATCACCGATTTGACGGTTTGATTTCTAGGAAATCACAGCAAAGTGAGTGTTGCAATCTCTGTAAACAGTGTTTTCCTGGTGATCTGGACGTGTTTTTTTTACAAAAAACTCATCCGTCAGGGTGGCCCTTTAAAACAAAAGTGTAATATTAATAACATTATGTCTTGCACTCAATTTAATAATTTTCACACTCAAATGCATATTTTCTATTCTTATAACCAATGTTTTTTTCTCTCTAAAACTCGCACAGTTATCCACAGGCATAAACACAGATCTCCATGTTGGTATTGTGGTGCATTTGGTATTTGGTACATTCTAGTCACAGAAACTTATCTCTGTGAAATTCGGGCTGCTCTCCCCCGGAGAGTGTGTCGCCACAAGTGCAGCGCCTACCCATTTTTTTTTTTTTTTTTTTTTTTTTTGGGGGGGGGGGGACACTTGGAAAACCTAGCTATCAATTTGTCCATACCAGGCAGCAGGATTGTAATCTGTGTTCAAAAACAGCTCAGTCTCACTTTAATTATCTCCCCCTGTCACCTTATCCCTCTTTCTTTCCTCTTTCACCCGTCATAATATACTATGAATATCCCCCGAAGAGGGGAGCGAGGCTGCCCACGTGGCGGGGTAATCAAAAACGGTCACGCACGTAAAGTTCTCACCCATAGCTGATGCGCTTGTACCATAGTGTTCAAGTGCTTCCGCTGTTGTGATGATGATGATCCCTGGAGTCTTTTAGCCAGGGTAGGCCAACAACATACTATGAACGTATATTTGTAGTCCATCTCTCCCTCTCTCACTCACACACACACACACGAACACACACACTGATCAATAGGGCATTTGCCACGGCAGTCGTTCTATACACTAGACATAGTGTCTGACTACTATTTTGCCCGCCTGTTTCGCCCATAGTCAAAGCCTTTAACCCATTCAAGTCGTTCCACCCATATATGGCCGGAATTAATATAAAGCTGTCAAGTTGACGAATTTGTTTCAAGGGAAGTAAATCTGTGTGCACACCACTCTTTGGTCACTTCTAAACTCGCTTCGCTCCCTTAGACCAACACTTTTGCCTCTTAAAGTGCTACCTTTATGTTCAAATTTGTATGTGTAATATCATGCCTTGCCATGTTTGTATTCTATGTTCGTATATGTACCAAGGACAGATTGGAAGACTAGGCGTTGCCTAAAATCTTTATCCTTGAAAAATAAAGTTAAAGTTTTCAAGTTTTGTAGTGGTTTGAAGTGGGGGAGACTAATTGCTGTAGGGAGGTTTTTTCTATATAAAGTCTACATATATACGAAAATGTGATCTTCCACGAAAGTCTGGTCTAAACCTGAAGTAAAAACCTGTACTCTTCTTTCATTTCTCCTTTTGTTTATTCATGATTTGTTTGTGTGTATGGCTGGAGTGATTTGTGAGGTTTTTTTAATAATTCAAAATTGTTGCGATGCGAATGAGTTGATTGAAATTCAAGGTCACTCTCACGCAGCAAAATGGTCTATTGCATCAACTTTTGTCATCCAGTCCAGAGAGTTCCAACGTTCTTCATAACTCAGTCTCCCCCCCTCTCTCCTTCCTCTTTCTTTCTTCTTTCTTCTTTCTCCGCATGTTCAGCTATTATCTGGAAGAAGGAAAAAAAAGTTTAAAAAAAAATTCACCATAAAAGCATTTCTGGTTCAATAAATGAACACCATCAATACTCAGATTCTTTTTTTTAATTATTAGTTCCACACTTACGGCTTTCCATAAGTATGACAAGATCCAGTGGAACCTCCCTTTCAAAGACCCAGTGACGCACCACGATTAAGTCCCTTGGTTTTTTTCTGGGTTGCTGTGACCCACATACAAATTTCCCCCTTTTCAAACTGAGGCTGCTCTTTAAACTGATGTGTCGGTTTGAATTTGGGGGCCATTTGTATGGGAGTGAGACCTGGTCAAAACAAGATTTCTTTCCAGTTATCAGAGGGAAAACACGTGAAACCCGTTATTTTGACACGTGATCTGGTGGGTCTTTAATTAAGACCTTCCCAATTAACCCTTTCACCGCCAAAGTCACATTTTAGCACCACAGTGATTTAACACCCATGTCACTAAAAGGCATCAAATTGGGGTCTACTACCCAAAGACCCTATTGTCATAGTTTTAGGAAGTAAGGATAGACCTTATTTCATATCTGCCACAGAAGAACCCCCAATACTGCAGAAGGATTTTGTTCTCTACCCAGGTAAAGTTAATGGAAGTTTTGGGCTGAAATATGGCTGGCGGTGAAAGGGGTTAACCCTTTCACCGCCAATGTCGCATTTTTGCACCACAATGATTTAACACCCATGTCACTAAAAGGCATCAAATCAGGGACTGTTATCCAAAGACCCTATTTTCTTAATTTTGGGAGGTAAGGATAGGCCTAATGTTACACATGTCACAGGGGAACTCCCAATATTGCATATAATTTTTCTTCTCTACCCAGTTAAGCGTAATGGCATTTTTTGGTTGAAAAATGGCTGGCGGCGAAAGGGTTAAAAACTCCCTCTAAGATATGACCCAAAACAAATGTCACCATTTTTTTGGTTCAACTTCATATCCTACTGAATGTCCACTCCCTATTAAGACCCTTTTTGTTTGGGCTGAAATGTCAAGGTCTTAACTCATTCAAGTCGTTCCAGCCATATATATGTGCGGAATTAATAGATAGCTGTCAATTTGATTCATTTGCTTCAAGGGAAGTAAATCTGTGTGCACACCATACCTTGGTGACTTCTAAACTCGCTTCGCTCCCTTAGACCACAATTTTGCCTCTGATTTTGTTTTTGTAGTGGTTTGTTGTGGGGGAAACCAACTGGTGTGGAGAGTTTTTCTATATAAAGTCTACATATAAAAAAAGTCTGATCTACCACTTCCCTATGTCTAAACCTGAAGTAAAAACCTGTCATCTTCTTTGAATGAAAAATGGTGTTTTACATCCTCTCGGTCATAGATACATATGGGACATTTGTAAATACAAAGATGCCCGGAGGCAGTGCAACACCAGTAAAGTCCCGAGTTTTTAACAATATAGATATGTGCAGCGGTAACCACGCCTCGGATAAACCTCATCGGCTATGGTACCATACCTGTCATCTTCTTTCATTTCTCCTTTTGTTTATGTCTGTTTTGTTTGTGTATATGGCTGGAGTGATTTGTGAGTTTTTTTAAGAATTCAAAATCGTTGCAATGCGAACGAGGTAATAGGGAGATTCCACTGTACAAAGAAAACAAAGAGATAAAATAATAATATATTATAATGTACTTTGATTGCTGTAGTTAGGGTTAAATCTACACAGTGTAGAGTGGCACAGTGGTATCGCGTTCGCTTCGTGTCAAGTAAACCCGAGTTCGAACCTGGGTACAGGGGATTTTTTCCTCTCATTCTGCACTAGGCCTTAACGGTCTGAACGTGGAGTCTTTCGGATGAGACGATAAACCGAGGTCCCGTGTGCCCATGCACTTAGCATACGTTAAACCCAGTGGCAACGAAAAAGTTGTCATTTGGTCAAAATTTACCCCCCCCCCCCCCCCATCAGTGACAAAAATCGCATGCAAAAAAAAAAAAAAAAAAGTGGGAGCAACCCGAATTTCACAGACGCCTCTGTGACTATAAAGTACCTAATGATAATAGTATCCCAAGTTCTTTGTCTGGTGGAGATTACTAAGTGGAGGGAACCAAAAGATAAGATTAGCATGAGTCCATTTGAATTATGTCCCTTAGCAGGGAAATCCTACTGATCCGTAGGCACGTTAGAGCACGTAAATATGAATACACAATTTTCGGGGAAAAAACTAGGGGAGAGCACTTCGTGAAAATTAGAGTTGTTTACCTCCATTACTACTCGGTCAAATACCAAAGCAACAATGCAACAATGGCGTTGAAGCTTGAAACCGCAGGATGCGAGTCAGCGACTTGCAAACATTTTTTTAGAAAAATTAGGGGTGGCCAGTGGCCACAAACTGATAAAACTTGTAAAAATATAAATGACAAATTTTTCGAATGATGCACGGTGTTCTAAGTGCTGTATGTCTGCTCAAACACACCAGTCGATAGGCTACGAGAGCTGATGGTAGAGTGACTTCCCCTGTTTGACCGATTGAATTAGGCAAGATCACTCCCCCACACACCATGAAATTACTCCCCTTAATTATTTCCGAACAATTCTTCTTGGGGGGTGGGGGGGCGGGGGGAAGTTAGAGTGGTGGATAGGAGGACCAAAAAAATTTCAATACTGTCATTCAATTGTATTTCCCTTTCAAATTCTATGCAAAACATCAATAATTTTTCTTGCAAATATAACAAATAATTCATACTCACACTATGACAAGTCAAGTGTCACTTTTCTATTTTATAAAAAGAATTGCTCGGAAATAATTAACCCGTTCGCCGCCAAAGTCGCATTTTAGCACCACAGTGATTTAACACCTATGTCACTAAAAGGCATCAAATCGGGGTCTATTATCCAAAGACCCTATTGTCTTAGTTTTGGGAAGTAAGGATAGACCTTATTTTATATATGTCACAGAAGAATCCCCAATACTGCAAATGGATTTTGTTCTCTATCCAGGT
>CM065701.1:31673847-31728847 GCA_017654935.2 Phymorhynchus buccinoides
CTTCGCACAACTGAAGCGAGTGAGCTAAAGCGACTTCCGGTTAATCAGTTTGAGAATCACCAAATAGAGACTTGTACATATAAGAATTCGGTAAGATCGGTCCTTTACGCGGAAAAGTTTTTTTGGTAAAGGTCAAGATGTGCCACCCCCCCTACCTATCTCGGTGAATTCTATTTTTCTGTTATTGCCTTTCTTACCATACATAAAGCTGTATTTTAGGAACATTTTTAGCTAATAACCTTTTTGGAATACTAACCCTAACCCTAGCCCTAACCCTAACCCTACCCCCCACCCTATAAGACGGAAAAACGCAACGAACCACAACTGTGACAAATCGCGGTGTACTGCAGTACATAGTGGGGGGTAGGGTTATGTTTAGGGTTAGGGTTATGGTTAGGGTTAGTATTCGAAAAAGGTTATTAGCTGAATATGTTCCTAAAATACAGCTTTATGTTTGGTAAGAAACGCAAAAACGGAAAAATAGAATTAACCGAGAAATGCAGGGGGGGTGGCACATCTTTACCCTTGCCAAAAAAATTTCGCGGATTTTCCACGAAACGCGGAATTCTTTCATGCTGAAAGTACCAAATACCAAAATACCAAATACAGCTGGATTCTGTGTGTCAATCGCTAGTTTTGACACATGATTTTCCTGCCTATATAGCTCTAACCTGGATTCTGTGTGTCAATCGCTAGTTTTGACACAAATTACTTTCCTGCCTATATAGCTCTAACCTGTATCTTTTCATGGGAGAGATCCACCTCGTGCCTGGTCTGCACAATAACATCCCAAACTTCCTCCTCCTCCTTCCGCCCCAGAACTGTCAGGTGGTACTCCGTCAGGCCTATCAGTTCCTTCATTGTCTGTTAACTCATTCACATCGCAACGATTTTGAATTATTAAAAAAAAACTCACAAATCACTCCAGCCATAAACACAAAACAAAGAACACATTTAAACCCAGCAATATAGTAAACGCCAATGAACATCAGGAACTACTAGCCATCTTTGTTTTTGATTCATTTAAAATCAGAAAGAAATCATAATTATCACATTTTCCCTTTGTTTTTTAAATTTTATTTTATGTTTTATTTTCTACTTTTTGTGCCAAATACTTCAAGTGATGGCAATACAAAAATTGTTCTTGTTCTTGTTCACACAAAACATACATAAACAAAAGGAGGAAGATTACGGGGTTTTTTTTTACTTCAGGTTCAGACATCTGGGAAGTGGTAGATCAGACTTTTTTAAATTATATACATGTATAGACTTTATATAGAAAAACTCTCTACATCGAAACATTGGGTACCCCACAACAAACCACTACAAAAGCAAAGTTAGAGGCAAAATTGTGGTCTAACTCTAAGGGAGAAGCGACCAAGGTATTGTGTGCACACAGATTTACTTCAACTCTATTAATTCTGGACATATATGGCCGGAACGACTTGAATGAGTTAAGGCACAGAGCACACAGCGATGCATGAAACATATATATTCAAAACTATAAAACCGAATCAAAAGTGCGGTGTAATCTATTGCCCTACTGACCACAGAAAAAAGCTATCTAAGAGTAAGAGTAAGAGCTGACATCATGAAAACTTCTGGGGCAGTGGGTGGATGCCTCGTGCCTCCATACAGGGAGCTGGATGACCCCGCCCCCTCCACGAGTCTCTCCCCGTGGGGATACCGGGGGGAGGGGGGTGTCTTTCGTAAAAATAGCCCCCCCACCTTCTGGAAGTTCTGTGCTTGTAACTTCTAATATGTCACTCTCTTTGACTCTGTCTTTTCCCTTTACTTTCTGTCATCTAAGTATTTATCTGACTTATTGGCCCATTCTCAGGACTGCCTTTTAAAAAAAACACTCTTCCAAATATTTTCTCCTTTGACTCAGTTTGAGCTCCTCCGAAATCGGAATGTGTTGGCTGTACGCAGCGGGGAGACCAGTGAAAACTGAAAACGACACTTACGTATCTTGCCCATTATGATGGACTGATGGCCTCCAGGGAACGCAGAAGAAGAAGAAGAATCATGAAACTTCAAACCACACGACTCATACCTGATCAAAAAACGTAAAATGTATACATGTGTATGCAGGTAAAAACTATTCACTGAAAAATAGATAGGTAAAGTCTTCCTTTCTCAACCATATTTTTTTCCCCACTAACATCATTTCAATTTTCAAAACTTGTGACTTGGAGTCTTCCTCTTCTTCTTGGGCTTGGCGGTGCAAGGCCATAATCAACACTTTGATTATTTTGCCACGAAACTGTGTCTTCGTGTCACGGAGTCTTGTTGGGGTTTGCCAGGGAAGTATAGATCTACAGTATCAAAATTCAGAGTTCACATTACTTTCTGCTAGTACTCAGTACCAGTATGACCCGAAAGTCACAGTTGTAGTACTTGTTGTACTACTTCTGTGTTCCCAGTTCCCAGGCCATGCCTGAATCAACAGAGCACAGGAGTTGCACAAAACTGACTCTCACATTAATCATTTAATGATGGGGGGGGGGGGGGGGGGTGATTATTTTCTTCGTGTCACGGGGGGGGGGGGGGTCTTAGACTACAGTTTTTTCATCTTTTTTAAATTTTTGTCCGTCACCGAAGGTGAACGGACATTGCGATGGTCTGGGTTTTTTTTTTTTTTTTTTTTGGGGGGGGGGGGGTCTTTTTTTTTATTTATTGTTATTACTATCCATTTTCATTGTGTTTTTTGTTTGGTTTGGTTTGTTGTTGTTGTTTTTTGGGGGGATGTTGTATTATTAGTTTTAAGTTAAATTATATTCTACTTTATCTCAATGTGTTTGTGTTTTGTGGGGGGTTTTCTCTTTAAGTTTACAAGTTTATTTCTTAAACTATTGATTTATAGTGTTTGCTTGTGTCTTAATATGAAAAAAATTAAATTAGAACATATAAAACAGACTCTCACACATTCACGGTGAAGACATGAAGAAGAAAATACCTGTCTGTATGTCTCCTCTGCTTGCAGAAGAGCCTGTGTGGTTTGGTGCAGCAGTAGGTTCACAGCATCTATGTTCTGATCCACAGCAGACTGCAACCTGTTCTCTTGTCTCAGCTTGCTGACATCAGGAACCTGAAGATTTTAGACATTATATATACAAATATGTACATATGCGACCACGAAAGGGAGATTAAGTGTCAAACTGACCATTCTGAGATTATACATTTGAAAACTTCAGACCATTCTCTTTCTAATGGTTCAAGAACCATTCTTGTATCGTTTTCTATTTCAGAGTTATGAGCATTTAAAGTCAGTAGGGTGATTGTCTGCCATTTTGAGAAAACACTGTCTAAAGTCTAGCCTAGCTGAAGAAACTGCATTAACCGACTTCTTCTTTTCTTCTTCGCAGTACGTAGCCACAATCAACACACTGATTATTATGCCATGGAACCGGGGAGGTTCATCCACATATGCTGGAAGAAAGGGCCAGGAGGCCGACTCGTTTTCAAAGACCATACAGAGACCATAGTAAATGAAAAGATTGTCCTTTATTATATGAAAGATAAAATGTTAGAGAACACAAAAATACCCATAACTCAAAATTGACCAAAAAAAGAGATTTTTGACTTTGCAAGCCTTTTGTGAGAAACTAGCCCAGCAACTTAATGTCCCTTTCATGGTGCTGGGTCACATAGTACAAGCAAGAGCATGCAAATTATGCATAAACACATACAGATTCACTGGCAACCAAACACACACACATACAGACAGACACACACACACACGCACTCAACCCTTTCACCGCCAATGTCGCATTTTTGCACCACAGTGATTGAACACCCATGTCATTAAAAGTCTTGAAATGAGGGTCTCTTATCCAGTGATCTTGGGTTCTTAATTTTGAGAGGTAAGGAGGCCTTATTTCAAATATATCAGAAGAATTCCCAATATTTCAAACACAAATCTTTTTTTCTATCCAAGTAAGTTTAATGAAAAAGTTTGGCTAAAAAATGGCTGGCGGCGAAGGGTTAAACACGCATACACATACAAATCCACATGCACATAATATATGTACATGCATGCACTCACATTGAAAGCCCCACCCCCTGCGCACGCACACACACGCACATTTATTTATTAAGGGAAATGATTATCAAGAAACTGCTGAGCATGGAGCAAGTTAACCTCTCTTACGAGAAGAGAATGAATAAGGAGTATCTCACTTATGTGACTTATATCACTCTGGGCATCATTCGCCTACTTTCACTTTCTTTATTACCCCACCACGACTGAACCGAGGCATGACTTTGGGTGGTTCCATTCAAATTGCAAACCTGTAAAACTCGAGTCTGATTTTCCTGGCAGTGCACAAACACTGCTGCAGCCGAGGTAAAACACTTTGTTGTGAGTCTTCCCAGGGTGTTCCACGTTGGCACTCTTCTGTAAGCTGCAAACGAAGAACAACATCGTCTGCACCACGCCCGAACGACACAAAACGACGCCATTTTGATTCTTCTGTATGAAGAGCTTGGGCAATAGTTTCGTACTTTCTCCAAAGACTGTGCAATGCTTTCTTTCTTTTATTTTTTTCTCTCCATGTTCCCATCCCTTTTTTATATTTATAAAGTGTGCTCTGATATTGTCACCCTAACCCCGACTTTCTTTTTCTTTGGCGTGATTTTAAGAAACTTAATGTAGCAGCTTTCATACGGTGCCAAAACACAAGGGTCCATACCAAGATTTTTCCCCCAGGGTGGCCAACAGAAAGGGATAGAAATATATCTTGAATTTAAAATAGAAGGAAAAGACTAATTAATGCATATTCTAACGAAATTTGATGGAAGGCTAGGGCATCAATTAACCCTTTCGCCGCCCACCATTTTTCAGCAACAAAATTCCATTAAACTTACCTGGGTAGAGAAAAACATCTGTCTGTAATATTGGGGATTCCTCTGTGACATATTAAGTAAGGCCTAACCTCCCAAAATTAAGAGAATAGGGTCTTTGGATAACAGACCCTGATTTGATGCCTTTTAGTGACATGGGTGTTAAATCATTGTGGTGCAAAAATGCGACATTGGCGGTGAAAGGGTTAAAGTTAATTGGAATTATCATTGCGATACAGGATTTTTTTTTTTTTTCAATTGTCCCTTTTTAACTGCTTAAAGCATACATAGCTCGGAAAGCCCTGTTAAGGCAATCCATCTAGGAGAAGGACATTCTGATGTCACACCTACGACCCGAGGACCTCTGTCCTCGCTGCCACCATCCCAGCTTGCTATCAGCCATGGCAGATGAACCCCTGGTGTAAAGGGTGGGGCCAGTTCAGCGCATAATGCACTCCACCTAAAAACTTGATTGCGCAGGCCCTAGGTTTTGTCCACGTTTTGGTCCTCCCTAGCCAGGGATCGCAATGCCTGGCGTTGTAAAATTATTAATGCCGTCTCCTTTGAATGAAAGTACCTGCAGAGCCCGCTCTGGAAAACATAAGGCACAGGTGGAAGAACCTTGCAGCTGCGACTGCAACAAACCCCGACCAGATGTTAACTTGCAGTCACTGTGGCCCTAATCCTGCCTATCCAGCATTGGGCTGGTGGGCCACACCCGTGCCTGCAGTCAACGCAGACAAAACTGCCTTCCATAATTTCCGTCCGCAAAGCCAAGCCATGATGATGATGGTATGCGTGTGTAATGTGTGTGTTCGTGCGTGTGTGTGTGTGATTGTGATGTGTGTGCATGTGCGTGTGTGTGTGTATGCATGCATGCACTTTTGTGCATGCATTAAAATGTGCATGTTTGTGATTGCTTTGATCAGTTGACGTGTTCATTTGTGCATGTTGCATGCCAGAGTGAAAAGTGCGCGCGCTCACACAGACACACACACACATACACACGCCATTCACAATTAAAACTACAGACAAACGTCTTTGGGTGTGTATTTCTTCCACTGGTTTTATTTTGTCTTCACAAACTCCAACATGAACAAACCATCATTCCAGAAAGCAGGAATGACCGACACACAAACGAACACAAACATCACCGCTATTAACATAAAACATGTTGTCCACTGGATTTTCATGCTTCTTATGATATTCAGCAAGAGACTTGCTGTAAGCACAGTCTTTGTGGAACATCTTGTTTTTCACCAAAGTAAGTTTCTGCCTGTAGATATATAAGAATTTGTGCATCAGTTTTACTTCAAGTTACTATTACAACTATTTCAAGCTACAAACGTTATCTATTTGATTAGCAAGCACATCACAATTTTGGTAATGGCAATGGGCAGCATATCTGTCGTTCTCCTTCTCAAAGACGATAAGGAATGTCATCACGAAGCATGTTATGGACAAACAGACACCACAAGTTATGTGTCACCTTGAGGACATCGTTTTAAGGACGAACAAATACAACGCTTAACAACATATCTATGGACTAAATATCAATCACGCTCATGTCTTTACACACCAATTCCATTCTCCTTCACTCCCCTCAACTCACTAACACCAATTCTCTTTTCTTTCCTGGAAGATGGGAAAGAAATTCGCAAAAAAGTATAGGGCCTCCCCTACGCGTCTCACACCCAAAACGACAAAATAAACTAACAAAACCAACCTGTGCAGTAAGTCTTATTGATCGCTTAATTAAGCAAAATGTTCTTTAATACCATTTGATAATCTTACAGAAAATGCTGTGACAAAACAAACCACAAAAAATGACTACAACTTCCCATCCAACTTTTTGTGAGGAATATTGTTAAACCCCAAAAGAACCAAGCTCTTTAGGGGAAAATTGTTTTAAACAAATGTCCAAACCATCTAAAAGCAGCTTGATATCAAAATAACAAGAACAAAACCCTTATTGCAATAGTGACTTTGCTGAGCAAACATCGAAAGACTTGCAGTAATCCCAAAGAGTGAAACAAAGCAAACTTATACCAGGTTCAGCGTGCATAGTTGTGCGGAACACATACAACCTTCTTGGTGGCAACCACTTTCTTTACATCTCAAATAATTAGAATTTTTGGCTGTTCCAAACAATAAAAAATAACCAGTGCATAATCTAAGAATAGAAAATACAGCACAAAAGCAACATGTATGTTACTATAATCATATACTTTTTCAAGGCAAACACGCATAAAGCAAGTATAAAACCAATTTAAACACATTTTCTAATTTCAAGCATTGGTTTTTTTAATAAATAATCGAAACAAAACAATTGATTTAGAAGTTATCAAATTCTAAGTCCAAACTACAAAAACAAGAACATATGTATTCTTCATCCATAAGAGTCTACGACTGATTGGACGCTAAACTCAACTTCAATCAACACATGTACAGCATACAGCAACCACAAAGAAGTAGACGTGTCATACTGTACAGTTCATTAATCTTCGTTGACTTAAAAATAATTTGTGTGTGTGTGCGCGAGTGCGTGTTTGCGTGTGTAAACGTTTGTGTGCACATGTGACGCACATTCCTTCTATATATCGTCGCCCGCATGCAAAAAAGACGTAACTCGAATGACGTCACTTCACATGAGGAATGGAAAACTCAACATTTTGGTCATTTCAGGCCACATAACGTCATTTTTTGTTCATTTAGCGTCACCATCAGTGTTTTATCTTTGCAAATTGTTGTTTTACAGCTTTGTTAGATGATGCAGCTTGTCTAGATCAACTGGTAAGTTCAACACTTCGAAGATGACCAATTTTGAGTTACGTCTCTTTTGCATGCGGACGGCGATATATATGTGTTAAGTATTGCACATACATGGGAAGGTGTCATTGATGCCATCAACAAAACAGCAAAGTCTGTAGCAATTTAAAGTCACAAACTGCATACACTTGTTCTTCCATTACAAACATTTCATCCACAAATATTTTTTATTTTTTTTTAAACATATACACACAAAAACAGCACTCATTCAACATTCCAGAGAAATAATGTTTGGAATTCTTAATAAACATCTTAAACAAAAAACTGGAGACAATAATAAATAAGAATGTTTATGTATGAAAAAACATCGAAAAGTATCTATGTCTAAATACATATTTCAAGCAATCAGTATGGATTGGTGTTTGAATACTTTTGGCTGATAACCCAAACCAACAACACATTTCGCTCCGTTCTCCATCACACTTACTACTCCTATCCTCTATGTAAATGGATTTGTATGTTCGGGTCTTAAACAAAAGGGATACGATAGCAAAAGTCAATTCCATGCAGAGCACTTATTTACAGTTGATAGTTACCAATCACTTTTAACATACTGATTTCTCATTAGTGCTTATAGTTTCACACCCATCTGTTTTACGTTTTCTTTCATTGCTAATCCTGAGCTGGTGAGAAAGAAAGACTGGAAGCTGTCAAGAGATCATGATTTTCTCATGGATTCAGCAGAGAATATATATATTTTTCTACACATTGGACAGGGAATAAATGTGCTTTTTTTCCTCCTTTATTTTCTTGTTAGATGCTGATTCATCACTGACCTTCGTGGTGGTGGCAAGCTAGGTTGGATCAAACGGGAGAAGAAAACAGTTAAGCTTTCGAGCTTAGCTCTTTGCTAAGACCTTTTCTTCTCCCCTATACATGTATATGATCCAACCTACCACCACTACCATGGTCAGTATTCTGTCTTTGCATCAGCAGTCAGGAACTTATTTTTTTCATTGCTGATTCATCATTCCGTTACAAGCTGAGCAATTCTTCTTTTACCTTAAATTTGGGGATAAAATTTTAAAAAGCTGTCCAATATTCAATTGAACAATATTGCACAATGACAAAGAATACAACAAACAAACAAAAAGAATTTCAGGAAATAAAGAAAATGTAACTGTTTTAATAGAAAAGTCAAGCAATGTCGGCCTTGAGCATATTTTAGAGTTTACAATACAACTCAAAAGTGAAACGAAAACACACACGGTTTCAAAAAGAACACGCTGGATATGGTTACAAAATATTTAAAGTCATAGGCCAAACAAATAAATCATTTGTCATTGTTACAAAATATATGATACATCGATATTCTGCTCTGTTTAAGATTGATGAAATTAGTCAACAGGAAAGTACAATTCTTTGAATATTTATGCTGATGCAGTTAAGCAAAGCTGAATTATTTGTTCTTTTAGTTTTACATGCTATTTCTGTGAGCATAACTCTTACACGTCACCACAATAATTATCCGATGATCGCATACAGAAACTCTCCTAATTAATTAAATGTAAAACATTTGAGAAGTCCGTACTCTTTCATTTTTGACAGAAAAAAAAGAAGTTCTAAAGGTAAAAAAAAAAGGAGGATGAAAATTCTATAAATACAGTGGATTCCTGATAACTCAAAAATGGGTAACTCAAAAACACTGGATAACTCGCAATAATTTTTGGGTCCCAGTTTAATAATCTCTATGTTGAAAAGTCTTTTTAACTCCAAATATAATAAAATATCAGTCCCTTCAATTTTGACTTAAGCGATTTACGCGGTATCTATTCACATACCTTTCTCCTAATATAATTGTTATTCTTATTTTTTCCCCTAGATTCTAAGCAAAAAAATAAATTCATTAGTTTTGATATGGCTCACAAGAACTGTTCAACAGCTGAACTGCACAAATTGTATATAGAGCTTTACTGTTGAGGCTCGGTTTTTAAACCGACATTAACGATTATATTAGTATCCATAATACAACACAACAGTATTGTTGTTCTGTTAACTGCTGATGTTGCTGTTGTTGTTGTTGCTGTCGTTGATATGGCACGTTCGCTTCTCTTTTTGTATTTGTAGACAGGTGGGCCTGATCGGAATAACAGCCAAGAGTGATTATTTCATATCATGTGTTCATGGGTGCAACATACACAAAATGAAAAAAACCTGAAAGGCCGGGGTCCATGGGGTAATGTCCCCCTGCAGCTGAAGAAAAAATTGGATTTATGAAGGCATCTAAATTTGCTTTTTCCACAATTTATACAAATGCTTATTTTCAAGTCTTTGAAAAATGCAGTACACACAAAGATCTTGTTTCATAAATTTAAAAAAAAGGAACTTGAATTTCTGGTGAAATTCAAAAACAGGAAATCCTTGTATACCAGGAAAAGTTGCACCTGTGCGTGTTTACTTGATAAGCAGAGACTAGCTCATCTTCTAATTTAGTGCTGTAGTGTTTCTGTTAATTTTGATCTTCAAAAACAAAATCAACACAAGACAGCAAACGCAATGAAATTCCACACCTTTTCACTCACACACATAGCTATATTAGAAATATGAATGGAAGAAAACAACATAAACTTAGTTAACAAACAAAAAAAGGAGTCAAGAGTACAAATAGGTCAAAACAATACAAAATGCAACAAATTTTTTAACAAGCATCATTTCTTGATACAATTTACAAAACGTAACCATTGGTGATATGGCAATGTTTAAAAGCGATATCGCTTGATGACATGAACCTTTTGCAAGGGTTTTGATCAGTCTGCAATACAAACATTATACCTAAATATTTTGAAGTACAAATAATGATGTTGCTGTATAAGTACATAGGAAAGAACCCATTCTTTCATCACATTAATTGTAACATTGCAATAATATGTAAAGTACTAGTACATCATGCAAACCAAGTTTCCTTATAGATTTTTTTTTTTAATGTACTGCAGCTCTAAATCGCTCATACATTCATAAAAATATTCCCAGACATATATACAATATGAAACACTGATGCAACAGGCAAAATATATTATAATTTGAATGCATACAGAAACGGTGGCCATGGAAGGCTGATGCATGAATGCATAACTCCATGGTTAGGACGTCAATCACAGCTTCTTTCGAAACTCAATGGAGTTTATAAATTAAAAAAAGACTGACCAATGGATGTTACTATCCTAACAAAAATAATGAACAAACAAAAACGGACACACACACACACATATTAAGCAAAGGAATCATAAAATAAATCAAGACAATCCGACAGCAATACATATCCAATCCCACACGAATCAGGAAAAAGTAGGTAGAAAATAATGAACAGAATCATCAATTATGCTAATTCTTTCACTGTGAAAGCTTACATAATAATCATCAAATAAATGATGTACCGCTAAATGGATCTAAGAACATACCTGAGTTGCTCATTTACTGGTGTCATCGCTAATGTGATGTCTCTTCTTCTAACAACTTTTCAGGGGTTCCCCCCCTCCCCTACACTTCCCCGCTACCCCACCTCCACCCGCACCTGGAGTCTGCTCCTCCAGGACTCCCTCCCCTCTGTCTCCACCTCCAGATGTTCCCCCACTCTTTCTCCCTTTCCCTCCTCCCCTTATTCAAGTCGTTCCACCCATATATGGCCGGAATTAATATAAAGCTGTCAATTTGATGAATTTGTTTCAAGGGAAGTAAATCTGTGTCCACACCACACTTTGGTCACTTCTTAACTCACTTCGCTCCCTTAGACCACAGTTTTACCTCTTACTATGCATTTGTAGTGGCTTGAAGTGGGGTAACTAGTTGTTGTAGAGAGTTTTAGTCTATATATATAAAAACAAGTCTGATCTACCACTTCCCTATTTCTAAACCTGAAGTAAAATCTCGTAATCTTTCATTTCTCCTTTTGTTTATGTCTGTTTTGTTTGTGTGTATGGCTGAAGTGATTTGTGAGTTTTTTGAATATTTCAAAATCGTTGCGATGCGAATGAGTTAACTCTTCTATCGTCATGTATTTTACGTTTTTTCCCCTCTTGCATACTAAATATCTTTTTTAAGAGTAGAGTTCAAGCACATGGCAGGGTGCTTGGCGGCGGCCGAACGTATCCGTTTTGGGTGGAGTGTAGACTAGAGTAACGTCGTCGGGAAATGTATTTACCCCTTGGTGCTAGACGAGTTTGAAAGGTTCATTTCATCTTGTGCAAAGCGCCAATGGGCGATCGAGATCAAAAAGAAAGAAAATAATTAGGTGAAAAATGTAAAAGCCAGTAAGGGCACGCATGCATATATCAGGCATCAGGGAATTAGAGAAGACAAAAAAGACTGAAAATTGGGGTCTCAGGAAGCAGGCATAGGAACAAGGAATAAAAAAACAACAACTGAAAACCGTGTGTGTTGGGATACAGCCCCCAGAAAATGAAGCTTCTTCTGTTATATAAGCCTTAAAAACAGTATTAGAGATAAGACTGATATATTTAGTTCATTTTGCATTCATTTATAACCAATAACTTAAGTTTTACTCATTGAGCTTTTTTTTGTATATCTCATAAATGTCCTCTTGGACCATCAAAAAAGCTGAAACTTGAAAAAAAAAAAAAGACTGAAGAGGACCATCAAAAAAGCTGAAATCAGCCAAAAGACTGACAATTCCCATGCCTGATATATGCCGAAGTTCCGTGCGGAAACCTACGCGCAATCAAAAAAAAAAAGAGAGAAAAACCCTGGAAGTAAGAAATATGAAATGAGTGTGCACATTACACACAGAAACTCATGCGCAATCCCACCCGCTTATTTCTTATATAAGTGTACGGGGTTTCCGTACGGAGCTTACGGATTGCGGATATAATGTGTACAAGCCCTTAGAGCCTTCCTTGTTTCTTTTGTGATTAGTATTAGTACTTTCTGGCTTTCCCCTAATTCTTCTTCTTCTTCTTCTTCTTCTTCTGCGTTCCCAGGCCATATGGCCATAATGGGTAAGGTACACATGTGTCCGTTTTTCAGTTTTCACTGGTCTCCCCACTGCGTACAGCCCAGGGCTCCCAATCGTCCCGCAAAACAAGGGGTCCCAGGGACTCCTTTACTTACAACATAGAGGGTCCTAGAGGTGAGATAGAGGGTCCCAGTGGCATTGCGAATGCTAACAAGATTTTTTCTAGCGCATCCCTGGGACCCCCGGCACATTCTTTTAGAGGGTCCATTAGAATTTCAGCGCTTCATAGACCCCCAAATGGGGGTCCCTGGGAGCCCTGCAGCCGCCACATTCCGATTTCGGAGGAGCTGAAAGGAGAAAATTTATTTGGATTTATTTTTATTTTTAAAAAGGACAAATAAGTCAGAAAGACGATAGAAAAGCAATGGGAAAAGGCAGTCAAAGAGAGTGGCAGATTAGAGGAAGTTACAGGCACAGAACTTCCAGAAGGTGGGGGAACTATTTTGATGAAAGCCCCCCCCCCTTGGTATCCCCACAGGAGGGAGTTTTCCCCTAATAAACTGGGCCTGGATCGGCTGGACGACACCCCCCCCCCCCCCCCCCCCCCCCCAGCACAAAGGGAAAGAGAAGAGTGTGACAGGCCCCCCAGCAGACCTTGAGTAGTAGGGAGACCACATAGGGGCAGTTAGTTAATGGGCGGGAGAGACGATTTAAAACCAAATAAAAATAACTGAATCTGATGGCGGGGAGAGAGTACGCTGTTGTGGCCTTATGTGGTTTTTTCTCAGGAGAGTCGAAAAAACGTTAAGTAAATAAGTCTTTGTTATCCCCCCTGGTGTCACGAGCCTACATCTATCAAGGGGGGAAAAATGGAGGAGGGAGGGTGTGTGAAATAAAAGCTGCTAGGTAGGTAATTAAGCTGGGTTAAGGTCTCTGTACACGTTGACGTTATTCACGAAAATGTTCCTATTTCCCCCCATGGCAACACAGCGTTAGGCCACTCATAATATGACTTACAACTCACTGTGTTGCCATGGGGAAATAGCGATATTTTGTGAATGTTGTTAACGCGTACACGGACCTTAAGCTAAGTACACATCGTGTACACGGACCTTAAGCTAAGTACACATCAAAGATACGATAGATTATTATTTTGTCTTTCACGTCAATGAAAAGTACACTCAGGCGCAAATCAACAAACTAACAAAACAAAGAAAATAAAACAAACACCCGAACTATGCCATTAATAAGTTGAAAAAGTAAGGACAATATTTTTTCCACCAACATTTCACTGCTACTTATCCCCCCCCCCCCCCTCTTTCCCCCTCCACTCCCCTTGCCTCATAGGGATTTACATCTCTTTTTTTATTTTTTATTTTAGTTTTTTACATTGCTTATAGTCCTGTCAACCTCTTTTTTAACACAATCTCACACACTGTTTCTTCTCCAAACATCCCCACACTAAAAAAACCAAAAGAACAAAGAAAGGAACAAAATTATATTTCATGAAGCATAATTATGAACCTTTAAAAATAAATCAAAAAGCCTTCAACTGGCAGTACAAAAATACATGGTGATCTCCCTCCCCCCTTTGGGCAAAATGGTTTTTAAGTCGTAGATATTCAGCAAACCAGGTTTGTCATGTACTCGTGAATATCCTGGCACAATTCGTCAAAGAAATAAAATGAGACACAACCGTAGGATACAAACATTTGTCAGTTTAACACTTTGTTCAATCATCATACAAGGGAAAGAGAAAAAAAGGATGTATAATAAAACAACGAAAAATTGGAGTAGGATCATACGCCATGTAACGGAAAATCTAAAGAACTTGCCGTCTGACAAAACTGAAACAGGCAAAGTCTCGCTGCACATTTAATACAAAGACTATGGCAAACAGAATCGGAAATGAAAGACAAAGAAACAGGCGAGTCTCGCTGCACATTCAATACAAAGACTATGGCAAACAGAATCGGAAATGAAAGACAAAGAAACAGGCGAGTCTCGCTGCACATTCAATACAAAGACTATGGCAAACAGAATCAGAAATGAAAGACAAAGCGTTGGCAGACTCTGCAGTTACATTAAAGTCACGAACGCAAAAAAACAAGCGAACCTTCTCTTTACGTATAAACTAATTCGCAAATAGTGAAGTAAGAAAAGGTAGCTCTCTGTAATTAACCCCTTGACTGCCAGAGAAAATTAAAAGAAAAAATCATTGGGCAAATCATGCCATGAAAACAACTGATAGAGCCAATCTGGCAAAATGGTCTGGGGATATTACTCTCTTGACTGTGTTAGAACAAAACCAGCATATCAAGGTTATTCTTCTTCATCTGATGACATCATCAGTGATGTCATCAGGTCAGTACCTGATACGTTGGGCAGTCAAGGGGTTAACCCCCTTCCCCAAAGTTATTTTCGGCACCAATTCGCCTAGCAAAGCATAGGCAACAGCCACATCGAGACAGACCCAGGTTCATCCTCAAAAAAGGATGACCCAGGACTGCCTATATGACCATCACCCATACAGTACACAACAACAGTGGTGGAGAGAATCAGTGCACAAACAAATCAACTGCCTATATGACCATCACCCATACAGTACACAACACAGTGGTGGAGAGAATGTGCATTCAAGAATGGCATAGCCTTCTAGTCTTGAATTATGTGCTAGTTATAGTGCCTTCTGGCATACACCCCCGATGGGTTTATTGATGATTCCCCTGCACCATTAACACAGGTCACAGGTCCCCAGTTGCCTTTTAGCAACGCCGGGGCCCACAGATAAATCCACAGCTGGGACGTAAAAAAACCAGCAACAAAGGCCCATTTCTTTGGAAGGCCATGTGACAGCCTCTTTCCTGCCTTTCTAAGTAAAGACAAAAGTTTGAAAGGAACAATAATGGAACTAATGTTAAGCCTTTTAACCTTTTTGTAAGAAAACGGCCTCACCAATTTGATACGAAATAAGGCTCTGTAGGCTTTTTATAGCCTTTTGCCCTCTACATATTGACTTCATTTTGTTTTTGATAATCAGCGTAAAAACCGATGGCTACTTAGCAGTTGTGTTATACTACTGATCTCATTTTTTCACCCTGTAATCTAAAAATTATAAAAATGAAAAAAAAGTGTGCGCACATGCACACACACATACCAGCATGAAATAGACTAAAAGAAAGCAGGTAACTAAAATTTAAACAAAAATAATTGCCACAACAAAACTAACACATGCGTGATACACAACTAGCACACAACCGCTACGCGACACACGTTAATCTAAAAAGAAGAAGCACGAAAGAAGCAGAAGAAAAGTTCCCCCATCACAAAGGGAGGGGAAATCACAAGATCGCTAAGCTTTGCTGCATCCCAGCTCTAGAGTTCTGCAACAGAAGATGAAAGCGCTTGATAACGGGTAGTCTACAACACACACAAAAACACTAGTAGCAATTTCATATTATTAATATACAACAGTAAAAAAAAAAAAAAAACCTAAACACATCCAGAATTTGATGAAATAAGAACTGCATTACTGATATACATACAGGCCAGCTCAGAGCGTAGGGTGGGATTTTGTCACACTGTGTTGTATTTGGCTATCACAGAAGCATGTGGATGTCTATACAAGTGCATTCACAGATGAAAGCATGGACATACACACACATGCACGAGCACACGTGCACACCCACACACAAACAGTAGGAAAGCAAGACAAGCAAACAACTAATCTCCTACATTCAGTCATCAAGCATATATCCAAGCGCCAATCAGTGTACAACTGCAATATTATAATTGTACATAAAACGCGGCTATAAACTCTTTTTACCAGCCTGACTATTACAGCTTAATTATAAAACTCAATTAGCATCAGCGTTTTCAATAATCTCTTAAGGTAAAGGAAGACACTTATCTGTTCCAAGACAGTCGTAACTTTAATCAATTGTATGTGTGACCAAATTATGGCTGGAATTTTAATGATATATCTGAAAACATTGTTGTCTGAAATCCACCGAAAGGGTTTCTCTTTTGCATAGCTTAACTATCTTTCAGAAGCAAACTTAACATTCAGAATCCTTCAGGAGAAGGGGAGGTGGGAGGGTGCTATGGCATTTCTATGTTCAGCTATTGAAACTTCAAGAAACACTTGCACATTTCTCCTGGAGAGCGTGTCGCCGCAAGTGCAGCACCACCCATAAGTGTTGAGCTTTGCGAAAAAGCCCACATAATAACAAAACAATTTTAAAAAACAGTCAGCACACACAACTGCTAAATAAATCAGAACACCCACACACGGTATGCCATCTGTTGCTAAATTTTGCCTCCACGAAACAACTGACTTTACAAAGTATGCTACCAAAAATCCTCGCAATAACTTGCACGCTTGTTCAACAGCACCGGAAGAAGAAAATGCGTTTAACGTCCTCCGACCAGGAACAGGTACATATGGGACATATATGAATGTACAGATAGTGGGTTGATCCTGGAGGCACTAAAATGTGCTTAGCGTCCTCCCACCTGGTACAGGTACATATGGAACATTTATAAATGTACAGACAGTGGGTCGATCCTGGAGGTACTAAAATGTGATTAACGTCCTCCGACCTGGAACAGGTACATATGGGACATTTATAAATGTACAGATAGTGGGTCGATCCTGGAGGTACTAGAATGTGATTAACGTCCTCCGACCTGGAACAGGTACATATGGGACATTTATAAATGTACAGATAGTGGGTCGATCCTGGAGGTACTAGAATGTGATTAACGTCCTCCGACCTGGTACAGGTACATACATGGGACATTTATATTTACGCAGATAGTGGGTTGATCCTGGAGGTACTGCTACAGCACCCAGGACTCCGTCCAACAAGCTAACAGGATAGGAAACGTGCATACATGAACCTCTCAGGAGTCAACAACAACAAACACAGCCTAGGCGAGTTATCACATGGAGTTTTAGCATAGCTGCCAACTTTCCAGAATCAAAATCTGGAAATATGGGGGGTAGGTTCAGGAGGGTGGAGGGGGGGGGTCAGGGGGCTGTGCCCCCTGAAGCTGAAGCATTGATTTTTTGTGCCCCCTGAAGCTGAAGCATTGTTTTTTTTAATAAAGAAGCAAAGTCTTCATCTCCTGACAAGAAAACATTGTCTTACTGCGAGAAGTATGATGCGAAGGCAGTGGACCTAACTTCTCCTAATCGAACCAACAAAGATAAAGCATTTCCTCTTGTTCTTTACCAAGAATAGCAACCAAAACCGAATTGAAAACTTAAATATTCCAATATCCATGATTTTTTTTGATTTTTTTTACAAAGACTATTCAACCTTGACAGAACGCAACTTTGGCACGTTTTTGGCTTGCTTTTGTTCTTCTAATCACAGCCTATGTTTTGCTGTCTATTATCTACAAACAAAACGGGGGATAATTTGCTAAAACAAATTAAGTACCGTATTTTAAGGCACTACTTTTTTTCCCAGACTGGGATCACTGCGCCTTATAGAGTGACTGATAACATAGTAAGGAAATAGAGCAACAAAATCTGAGTTTTTAGTCAAATTTGGGGGGTGCGCCTTATAATCAGGTGCGCCTTGTAGTCCGTAAAATACGGTGCCCTAAACTTCACAAAGAACCTCATTTTAAAGCTTCAATTCCAAGGACTGTTAGGGAAAGAAAGTCAGAACCAGTCAAACTCGGGGGTGGGGGGGGGGGTGATATGCCTGTAATGAACAAACTCGGCCGATACTTGAGCCCTCGACCAAAGTGGAGGGGATAAAAAACGAAAGACAACAAAATTACAAATTCAAAAAAATAAAAATAAAAAGAGGCTAGACTTTGACAACACAGAGACGCAAGTCGAAAGACGTCACTTCACACGAGGAATGGAAAACTCAATATTGCGGTCATTTTTTGTTCATTTAGTGTCACCATCGGTGATTTTATCTTTGCAAATTGTTTTCTGACGGCTTTGTTAGATGATGCATCTTGCCTTGATCAACTGGGAAGTCCAACACATCGAAGTTGATCAGTTTAGACTTGCGATAGTTTCATTTCCCCGGGCGGCGATATAAACCCGGCGCTAGCTACAGTTATACGAAAGCACAAATGCAGCAACGGCTCCAGAACAGTTGAGATGAATGGACATGTTATATCATCATGATTTTACATGAAAGTTGGGGAACGTAAAAGAAAATTTGCTATTAAATACACCTTACAATTAATAATCTTTATCACCAGGAAAGTCGTAGTTATAACATGCAAATGTATACAACACACAGATGCAGGCACACAGATGCAGGCACACACACGCAGGCACACACACACAGGCACACACACACACACACACACACGCACACACACATAGAGGAATGTTTTCTGGAGGAAGTAGTGAATCTCTTTAGATTTCATCAGTCAAAGATCTTGCTAGGAGGCATGAAATGACATTTTTAGACACACAGAATCAAATACACAAATACCAAAAAAAAGCAGATAACTGTACACTACCTGGTCACCCCAAGGCAAGCAACACAACAAACACAGGTCCAACAAAAATTAACAAAACACTCATCATTAGCGGAAGATAAAACCGTAAAATTTGCAAATGTTTATACCGATATTTCCAATTCACACGAATCTGCCATGAGTGACGTAGTGAATTTCATCTTCATCACACAGAGCTTACCTCAAAGACTTTTGTGGAAGACAAATTTACATTTTTTCTAAAAATATTTTTAACAACACTATTTACCTCCAGATCAAGTGTTTGGGCAAGATCAAAACAACTTTTTTTTTTCTTCACTAAGACAAAACTGCATAAGCTAATCACAAAATAGAAACTCTACTTTACATAATGTACCAGTAGCTCTTTTTGGCCTTTGCCTTTTTTAACTATGAATTTTTTAAACGTATACCTAATTTTCCTGAATATTTCGAAGCATGTAAGCATTTTTATTTATGACATCGCGAGTGAGTTTCCTTTGTAATCACATTCTGCAATACAATGTAACTTCACTTTCTCACGTTATTCAAAATAATCTTTAATATAAAACAAATGTTGAAAAAAAAAAAAAATAACAAAAATGTTTCACTTCAAAATTAAATCAAGATGACTTTGTATTGGTATTTTGTTGCATCATCCTACAACTACGTAAGCACACACACTGTAATGGGGAATAAATTAAACATTACGTAACGATGGGAGCGACCCAACATTCAGGCCCCCAAAGACGATCAAGAACAGCATGAGAAGTGAGCAAGATATATATACAAGTGGGAAAAGGCTGTACAAACGGGACAAGGAAGGCAAATTTAACCCCTTGACTGCCAGAGAAAATTTAAGAAAAAATAATTTGGCAAATCATGCCATGAAAAAAACCAACTGATAGAGACAATCAGGCAAAAATGGTCTGGGGATATAACTCTCTTGACTGTGTTAGAGCAAAAGCCAGCATATCAAGGTTATTCCTCTTGATCTGATGACATCATCAGTGATATCATCAGGTCAGTGCGTGATACATTGGTGGCAGTCAAGGGGCTAAATTAAATGAAACCAGGAGGTATGGATTGGCCGACGCAAAAATACAAATACATATATATGTATATAAATAAACACGGTAAATAAATAACACTTTGGGTAGGCAAGGCGAATGATTATCATTATCCAGGCTGCGGGCGAAGCAAAACTCAAAGAAAACCTGGATTCGTACGTTCCCACAAAGGAGGGTATTTTGGGGGAGAAAGTCTTAACGAGCAAAGGGATTTACGAAATACCAAACACTCCACGAAAAAGGGGAAGAACCAATACAGGCGAATGAACAGGGATTATACGTCGTAATTATTCTCTGTACTTGAGCAGCACACAACCGCAGATTATTCGTTCTTCATCACTGTCTCCCTCTCTGTCCATCACATTGTCTATCAGCACCTTGTATATCAATCAACGTAACAAACTCAATCCAACAGACAAGAGTTGAACTTATCTTACAAGCGTCCACACACTCGGAATACCATGGCAATACAAAATATTACACAATCATAGAGAGAAAAGTAAAAAACAATCTGCTGCGGCATTCTATGGTTTACATCCAAGTTTGAATACACGCATTTAAGCTAGTTTGGTACTTTTTTTAACTGCACAAAAACTCTTCCTTCCAATAATTATATTCAAGCTGCACATACTAAGTATAAGATAATGTGAAATTACCATCTGTGACAAGCAAGGCTCCCAGGGACCCTCATTTGTGGGTCTATGAAGCACTAAAATTCTAAAGGACCCTCTAAAAGAATGTGCAGGGGGTCCCGGGGATGCACTAGAAAAAAATCTTAAAATTCTTTTTAGCATTCGCTATGCCACCGGGACCCTCTATCTCGCCTCTAGGACCCTCTATACTGTAAGTGAAGGAGTCCCTGGGACCCCTTGTTTTGCGGGATGATTGGGAGCCCTGACAAGTTACCTCAACATGGTTTTGTTACGGCTTATGCACAATCTTTATAAAGGCAACAGACAGGGATGAAAGGGGGGGGGGGGGGGGGGGGGGGGGGTACCGAGGACATTGTTATCCATTTGACAAACAGACAAAAGTACAAAACATACTTTGATCATTTCGAGAATACACTGTCTTTGAAATCATTTTCTATCAAAATCATACCTCGGTAAATATTCCAGAATTGGTTCCTGCTGATGTACCACGATGCAGATGCAGATACCCCCCCCCCCCCCCCCCCCACCCCCCCCCCCCCCCCCCCCCCCCCCCCCCCCCCCCCAGTACCTAGGTATTTAATTCAGAATTGGAGAGAAAGATGTAAAAACGAGCACAGATGAGAGATACACAGAGAGAGAGAGAGACATAGAGAGAGAGAGAGAGGGAGAGAGAGAGAGAGAGAGAGAGAGAGAAGAGAGAAAAAGAGCAGAGAAACACAGAGAGAGAGAGAGAGAGAGAGAGAGAAAGAGCAGAGAGAGAGAGAGAGAGAGAGAGAGAGAGAGAGAGAGAGAGAGAGAGGAGAGAGAGAGAGAGAGAGAGAGAGAGAGAGAGAGAAGAGAGAGAGAGAGAGAGAAAAAAAAAAAAAGCAGAGAGAGAGAGAGAGAGAGAGAGAGAGAGAGAGAGAGAGAGAGAGAGAGAGAGAGAGAGAGAGAGAGAGAGAGAGCACAGAGAGAGAGAGAGAGAGAGAGAGAGAGAGAGAGAGAGACCATAATGATACCTTTGTACAAGTTCTAGACAATCGTTTGGGGGGGGGGGGGTTTCTCCAGATTCTTGGCTAGTTACAACGAAAACGTTTGAAATACTTAAGAAGGCATGAAACTATCTCGGTAGAAAATAAAATGACCTTCTGTAATCTTTTGGCATTCAGGTGTAAAAAAAAATATAAAAAAATCATCCCATAAGGTAGAAGAAAACAAAATGTACAACAAAAACCTGTCAATACAAAAACACTTTACTATAAAACCCTCAACAAAAAACATGCTTAAAAGTTTAGCTAGTTCGAGTTTTTCCGAAACTTGAGCTAAGATTTGCAACCACACAACAGAAAAAGCTATTTAGCATTTTTTTCCAATAACATCGCCAACGCAACTAAAACGGTCAGATATCCCTGCAGCTGGGGAGTAAGAGGACGGCATGTTTTACAGAAGATGATGAAATAATTAAAAAAATGGTACCCTATTTTACGGACTACAAGGCGCACCTGATTATAAGGCGCACCCCCCCAAATTTTACACAAAATTCAGATTTTGTTATTATAGTTTCTTACTATATTATCAGTCACTTTATAAGGCGCAGGGGTCTCAGTCTACGAAAAAAAAGTATCGCCTTATAGTCCGTAAAATACGGTACATTTTGTTTGTATACTGGCTTGGAATTGTAAATCGTTTTAATATAATACTCATGCTGACATACATGTAAATAGAACACACATTTGTCTTAAGACTTTTAGCATTACAGATAATGTACTTAATGTATTTCATCATCTTCATCATCATCATTTTCATTCAAGAGAAACCCTCTGCATGAAACTGAAAATAATAAACATCCTCGTCTACAATATGTGACCCAGCACCACGAAAGGGCCATTAAGTGTCAAACTGACCATTCTGAGAAAAATTATACAGTTGAAAACTTCAGACAATTCTCTTCCTAATGATACAAGAACAATTCTTGGTGGGTTGTTTTTTCCATTCCAGAGTTATGAGCATTTCAAGTCAAGTCAAGTCAAGTCAAAATGATCTTTATTGAGGATAAAGGAGTAAGCTTGATAGCTTTTTTTCATCCTGTCCTCATTTAAAGTTAGTAGGGTGAGCATCGGCCATTTTGAGAAAACACAGTCTAAAGCCTAGCCTAGCTGTAGAAAGTGCATTGACCTACTCGATTTAAATTGCTTTTAAGAGCATTTAGAGACCATATTAAAGATTATCCTTTATACATATGAAAGATAAGGTGTTAGAGAATATAAACATCCCCAAAACTCAAAATTGACAAAAAATGAGATTTTTGACTTTGCAAGCCTTTTATTTCGTGGTGCTGGGTCACAATATATCATAGACATTAATGAACATATTTTTCAGACATCAAACTTCTTTTCAAATAAGATTTTTAAAAAAATTTAAATTTATTATTCTAAATCAGACACAATCAAAGTTGCTACAAGATAGATTTCATACTACAGGTGCTACAGACTTTCACAATTTTCGATAGGAAAGCAAAACTCAGACAAAAAATAATTCTGAATAAAATTACACAGTTGAAGGTCATTCTCGCATTTGTTTTTGTTGTTGTTGTTGTCGTACCCTGGCTAAAAGACTCCAGGGATCATCCCAACAGCCGAAGCACTTGAACACTATGGTACAAATGCACCAGCTAGAGATGAGAATATTACGTGTGTGACCGATTTTAATTACTCTGCCACATGGGCAGCCACACTCCGACTTCGAAGAATATTCTCGCATAAACATATTTAATTGTTTTCTCAAAACAGTATGTATGAACACAAATTTACTAGCCTGCTCGCTCACTCAAAGTATATGTAAGTCTCTCTCTCTCTCTCTCTCTCTCTCTCTCTCTCTCTCTCTCTCTCTCTCTCTCTCTCTCTCTCTCTCTCTCTCTCTCTCTCTCTCTCTCTCTCTCTCTCTCTCTCTCTCTCTCTCTCTCTCTCTCTCTCTCTCTCTCTCTCTCTCTCTCTCTCTCTCTCTCTCTCTCTCTCTCTCTCTCTCTCTCTCTCTCTCTCTCTCTCTCTCTCTCTCTCTCTCTCTCTCTCTCTCTCTCTCTCTCTCTCTCTCTCTCTCTCTCTCTCTCTCTCTCTCTCTCTCTCTCTCTCTCTCTCTCTCTCTCTCTCTCTCTCTCTCTCTCTCTCTCTCTCTCTCTCTCTCTCTCTATCATATTTCTCTCTCTCTCTCTCTCTCTCTCTCTCTGTTAGATATAATATTTCTGCTCTCTCTATCCCCCTCTCTGTCCTCTCTCTCTCTAAATACTTCATTGCTATTTGGAGATATAAAATGCTATTATTCCCCCCCTTGTCCTAAGGGCTGCACTGCTATGGACAATAAAATGTCGAGCTCTCTCTCTCTCTCTCTCTCTCTCTCTCTCACACACACACACACACACACACACACACACACACACACACACACACACACACACAAACAACAACATACAGTATTCATATGGAGGCTAAATCTTGATAGAAATCAAATTGAAGAGCACACACACGTTAAACATTCATAACGCATTTAAACAAAGACGAACAAGAAGATAACACACACACACACACACACACACACACACACACACACACACACACACACGTTTGGGAAATGGTCCTAAAGAGAGAAATGCACACATTCTTTGTAACATAAAAACGATTGTCACAAACAAAAATTTAAGTAATAGTGCTGATCACCCAGACATGAAGGGATGAAAGGGATGGAGGAGTGAAAAGAACACTAGTTGGGGAGGAGGGACGTGCAATCATACATAATAAGTCAGGACTGAATAGGACAGAAACTCACACTGAAGCTCTTAACTTAAGCAGGGCTTCTGAAAACGTAGAGATTGTGCGTATTTACGCACCAGAGCTCTCAAATCAACCCCTGGAATGTCAAACCATGCGTGAGATTTACCCTTTAGAATCTCACAAGTGTGTGTGTGTGTGTGTGGGGGGGGGGGTGAGGCGACGCATTAAAATGATGATTCACGCGTTAACACGGACGTTAATTTTCAGTAAGATAACGATGTTGCTCATTTCAATAGTCTGCTAGGCCACACTTGGCTACTGCCACAATGAGGAGTCGTTAACTCGGATATAAAATTCTTTTAAAAAATCATGCAGAAACTGCCAGAACGCAGTAAACATCGAAAACTCATTGTTCATTGGTAGATTCTTTTCTCCATATTCAATCATTGTTGTTCCTCTCACTTTGCACTAGGCCTTGCGGTCTGAACATGGAGTCTTTTTGGATGAGACGATAAACCGAGGTCCTGTGTGCTCATGCACTTAGCACACGTTAAAACCATTGGCAACGAAAAAGTTGTCATTTGGTCAAAATTTACCCCCCTCCCTTCCTTCATCAGTCACACAAAAATCGCATGCAAAAAAAAAAAAAATTTAAAAAATGGGTGGCGCGCCTCTGGCTGCGACGCTCTCTCCAGGTGGGAGCAACCCGAATTTCACAGACGCCTCTGTGACTATAATGTACCTAACCTAAAAATCGTTTCAAACACTTGATGTTCCTTTCCATTCACCAGTCTGACAAATCAGAAAAAAACAGGTTGTTTGTCAAAAACAATAACAAGCACCAAAACAAACAAAAAAGTGATCGGTAGGTATGTGCGAGTGAAGAGAGTGTGTCGTGTGCACGTCTGCGTAAATGCTCTTTACTTTAAGCAGGAAGTAGGGTCTTGACCGTTTAAAATTTGAAACTGGGGGTGAAAATACCCCTTAACCCTTTCACTGTAAACAGGGGGTGAGCGTACCCCGTCACTAAAAGAAAGGAAAATCAGAAGCCCTGATTAAGACACACACTTAACTCTCACACTCTCACTCACTCACTCACTCACTCAGGAATTCCCAGTATTGCAGATACATCTCTCTCTCTCTCTCCTCTAAGCCTAATGGTATTCTCTCTCTCTGGCTCTCGGTGAAAGGGTTAAAACTCTCTCTCTCTCTCTACCCCCTAAAGAGAAATCAGAAGCCCTCCCTCCCTCTCTCTCTCTCTCTCTCTCTCTCTCTCTCCCTCTCCTCTCTCTCTCTCTCCTCCCACACACACACTCTCTCTCTCTCTCTCTCTCTCTCTCTCTCTCTCTCTCTCTCTATCTCTCTCTCTCTCTCTTCAAAGGGTGCAATCTGCAAGAAACAAAGGAGAACTCAACGACCAAAACACAGCCAATGTTTCGCTCAGAATACCAACGGGAGAACAAAATAATTGTGAGGTATGGAAGTAAGAATGGAGAATTCGATAAGCAACATATACAGCCCGTCTGTAGGGGAGAACAAAGTAACTGTGTGGTGTCGGGGGGTGGGGGTGGGATGGTGGTGGGGGTGAGGGGGGTGGGGTAAGGTAACTGCACACAACAAGAGCGCTGAAGAAAAAAAATTGCAAACAAAACGGTTACGTTTTAGCTAGAAGCCGCAGCCATACTGGATCCTAGGTCCTGGAAACCAGCTCCTGCGCAAAAAAGCGTCACAAAACAAAACAAAAAGCAAAGATTATGCTGGGCAAATGACTACAGATGAATTGCCTCTCAAATCTAATACATTAGTTTAGATTTGTCTAAATATTGACTTGCTCCTAATGATGAATAAAAACACCCACCCCAAAATATGTTTTTTTAAATCCTTGAGAGTGCCAACAACTACTTCATTCAGTGAGAAGCTGAGCATTTTCCTTATTTCTTATACAACTTTTTACAAAATTACCTTTTTTTCCTCTTTCTTTACTGGCAAAAGATTTTTTTCTATCCAGATTTTCAGTCTTGACTGTCAATTCATAAGCTAGAAACAAAAGGACATTGTTACTCTTTATTGGTAATTATATTCACAAACACACGCACACACTTGCACACGCACACACACATCTGGACATAAGCATATACAGGTATTAAATCTAGAGGCAGATAGACAGGACACACACACACACACACACACACACACACACACACACACACACACACACACACACACACACACACACACACACACACACACACACACACACACAGGATAAACACAAAGTGGCAAACAAGCAGACACACGGTGTGCACACTTCTTACAGCCATACCATCAACTAATGCTTCGTTTGCACCGTCTGCAAACAAACAGGTAAAACAATACCAATGATATTTGAGCACACGTGAAAATACATCTATTATCATAATTATGATAATAATGCTTCTGTTGATATACCATCTTCTGCCCAAACAAAATAAACGCAAACCAAAAACAAAAACTTCCACGATCATCTGATACGAATTAATAGTTTTCTGAGATCAGTTCAAGTTCTTACAAATTCGAACATCACACCGTCAACTCTGTATCCAGCTGTTCTGCCTCCAAGAACATTGAGACCGGGGGTTCAAAGTAAACTATTCCCCTTGCCACTTCCCCCCACTTTTTTCCCCTTTTCATTATCAGATCATCATGCTTAATAAGAATAAGGTTTTTTAGATAATGCTCCACACAGAAATCGGTTTGAATGAGCAGTCTGCACAATCATCATAGATTGTACTGCTCTTCTTCTTTTTTGAAGCCAAGCCAGCCCTTGTCCTAGACAGTCCTTTATTCCAGGCATTGACTGTGATAGAATGCAGTTTTGTGGAAAAAACTGAAAAAAGCCACTACCGGCCTAACATAGATTCGCTCCTCTTGGACTGCTGGTCTCGGATTCTGCGACCTGAACGTGCGGAGGTGTGGCTGCGAGTTGGGACTCGGAATGAGTGGCGTGGGAGCAACGCCACTGTACGGCCCAGAAGATGGGACAGCAAAAAAAGAAAAGAAAAAAAAAAAGCCACTTAGGATTCTTCAAGATTTTCGCAGTAAAATTCATTCCTGTTCTTCAGGCTGTCGCTGTGTTGGTGGCTGGTGCTGCTTGTACTGATGTGACCCTCTTCTCCCCTCCCCCCCCTTTCCCCTCTGCTCCTCCCATCAGCCATCCTCCTCCGAATGCCATTTGGTAAACCAGTAGTGAAAGATGCTTTTCTCCATTTTTCATATCAAACTCTGTTTGTTTTAACAGATCTGTGGGTTACCTCCACAGAGTTCAGGCTGCCCCCTGTGCAAAAAAGAAGAAGTTTGAACTAGCTGTGGTACATGATGCATCCTCTTTTTAGATTAATCTTGGGACGCTTCCTTTGTTTTGGCATTCGATCGTCGTTGAAGCTTTGGATGTGCTAGAATACAGATCAGACAACCAACCAGAAGGATGCTTTATTCATGTTCATCTTAAACGGATTTGTTCCAAGTTTTTCTAGGTAATCTATCCGCCATCCAAAGCCTTCACTGTAGCTAGAAAGTAGTCTGAACAACCTGACTTTTCCATGAAATAAAGTGCCCTTTGTCTCTCCCCCCCCCCTCTCCCCCCCCCCCTCCCCCCTCCCCAGGCAGGCAGTGCTGACTATTAAATCCTTGCAATGCAGTTACAGTCTGTCAGAGCAGGCCAAAAATGTCCAAAGTATTTTATATTTTTCTTTTTTCTTTTCACTGACTCTGAGTCCGAACAAAGCTAAGCATGAAAAACACCAGAGTCGGAAAGTGTTTTCGCTCAAATTTTCACTCAAAGTCTCTCAGAGATCCAGGGGTTAAGGAGGAGGCTGGTGGCTGGTGGGGCTAGCCATTCCCTACAGTGCAGTCTCATCTCTCGGCGATCTACGGGGGCCAGATGGGGAGGGGTGGGGTGGGTGGGTGTTAGTGGTTGGCGCTGGCATTCCTGGCACGGCGCTCAGACTGCAGCAGCTCCTCCTGCAGGAACTGGAGGGTGGCCACCAGCGAGTCCTTCTCCCGGTTGGACGTGTTCAGCTGCTCCTCCAGCAGCACCACCCGCTCCTGCAGCTTGACGTTCTCCACCTCCACGCCCAGCCCCAGCCCCGCCACGTCCCCGCCGCTCACCCGCCGCCCCAACCCCGGCGAAGAGGACAGGTGGTTCTTGGTCAGCGAGGTGATCGAGTGCGACCGGCTTTTGGTGGACGGGGGGGTGTTGACCTGCTGCTGCAGGTGACTTACTGTCAGCTCCAGGTCGCGCATCTTGTCCCTGAGCAGCAGGATCTGCTCCTCGTACAGCTTGTTGGCCCGGTTCAGCTCCTCGCACTGGCGCCGCAGCTGGCCGTTCTCCGCCTGGGTCTGGGTGAGGATGGCCAGGGAGGAGGAGGTGGAGAGGGGGGTGTGGGGGCCCCGGGCGGCCTCCACCGTGTCCGTGTCATCAGCGCCCCCTGGGGAGGCCTCCCGCCAGCCGTCCTTGCCCTGACCACCTGTGGGTAATGCACAGACGCGTTACTGGCACGTAGGTGCGCGCCCTGACTCAAAAAAACTTTGGCCTCAACATTCCCCTGCTCAAACTCTAGTACAAGAGTAGTAGCTTGAATATTCGAGAGCCTTTTCTTCGGGAAGTCAGCTCCCTGAACCAGCATCAAATGACCTGAGCTTAGGCTCCAGGCACACACCCACACGCACCCCCGCTGATATCACGACTGTCAAACTTTTCATCATCAAAATTCAGGAATTCGGCTTGGGGGGGTTGGGGGGGTGGGGGGGGTGGTGGGGGGGGGAAGGGTTTGGTTGCCCTCCTCCTTAGATAGCGGGGAGTCGGGGGTGTAGGGTACTGAAGGGGATTGCGTACCCCTTAACCCTTTCGCTGCCAGCCATTTCTTAGCCAAAATTATCCAATAAACTGACATAGGTAAAGAAAAGATTTTGTCTGAAATATTGGGGATTCCTTTACTACATGCTTAAACAAGAGGCAAAGCCTGCAAGGCTCACGTCTGATTTTTATTACTATAGCAGGCATGGGAATTCCCATGACAATTCCCATGCCTGTATAGAGAGAATACTGTTATGTAGACACTTGTGCATCTGAAAACAGAATTAATTTTTATTTTACTGTGTAAATTAAAATTATTTCTATGCACCCCTACCCCTTTCTTTAAAATTTAATTATATGTATGCGCATGTAACAGTGGAGCCCTATTTTTATTTTTGGCAAACAAGTAAAATTGAAAAGCATATTGACCAAGCTTTCAGAAAAAACATAGTGACCAATCCCCCCCCGCCGGGGTAAGGGGGGTCTACGGACACCTGTAGTAGGCCTAGTCTTTGCCTGTGGGTCTAAGCCTCTTACTCTTAGAAAATTAATAATTGAAGTTGCGTGATCTGTTACTGTTTTAAACTGATCGTTCATGCGATGAAAACTTGTTCCACATCATCTACATTTCTGTAAGATATTTTATATTAGTCCTAATATTTTTTTTTCGTTTCGTTAATTCTCCCCCCCCCCCCCCCTCTCTGCCACAAAGCAAAGGTCAAGGTCACAGCCAGCAAGCTCATCCATGTTTATCTTCCCCTGTACAGTCTGCTCGTGGTGATCAATCGTCTAGGACTAACAAAGGATTCGTACGTCGAAGGCAGTGAAATCGACGAACCCTGGATTTTCCGTATATTTTTTTTCAAGACTGAAATGAATGTGGGCTAAATGTTAAGTACGTCGTCTTGATTATGAGGTAAGGCATGGACTCTTGGCCTAGGCCTTGTTGCCGGAAGTGCAGTAGGCTAAGTTGTGCGCAGAGATGATGGGCAAATGAACACGAACAACCGTTACTCAAAGGCGCAAATAAAAGCTAAACAACCGGGCCGTCAACGCACACACTCGGTACATCCATTTGTTACAGAAAATATAAGTTGACGACGTTAAAATGTACCTATTTGTACACACCTGAAGTCTTGTGTTTCTTTTTAAAGAGCGTTTTTGTATATCTAATGGAGAGTCTTCTTTCCAGTATGTATCTCCTACTCGGTACAACACAACAGTTACAACAAATGATTTTCTTTCTTTTGTTCCTTACCGATGTATCTGACTGCTTTGATCGTCATGACTTGAAGGCTCACGTCAAAATCAAGTATCCTGCTAACTTTAACCCTCTATCATCTTATGTTTTTTTGAGAAAATGACAACGTTAAAGTTTCAGTGGAGAGTGAGAGTCTTCTTTAGTTTGAAGAGTGTGACTGAGTCAAGGTTCAAGGTTGCACAACAGTAATCTCTGCAACAAATGATTATCTTTATTTTGTTCTTTATCAATGTATCTGACTGCTTTGATCGTCGTGACTTGAAGGCTCACGTCAAAATCAAGTATCCTGCTAACTTTAACCCTCTAACGCCTTATATGTTTAGAGAAAATGACAACGTTAAGGTTTGAGTTAAGGTTAAAGGTCGGGGCCACGGACGCAACACACACACACACACACACACACATACACACAGACACACAACCGAACATGTACGATACTATAGACTCACTTTGTTTTAAAAAACGACGTGAGCCAAAAAGGCCTATCCTTAACACCCAAAATCAAGAACACAAAAATAATTGGATAACAGACCCTGAATTCAAGGCTTTTAATGACAAGGGTGTTAAGTCATTGTGGTGCAAAAATGCGACATTGGCAGCGAAAGGGTCAAGGCATTATCATAATATGACGTCAATTTGTGGATCTCCAGTTCGATATTGGAAAAGATTTAGATCACCGGCATCTGTTAAAATGTTTCTGCTTCCACTGTATCAACGCTCTGGTTTGTAACTGAAACTGTTTTCTAGAAGCAAACGGATTTCTGAAGACTATGACAAATTGGTCATTGCGTACAGGTACGGGTCAGTGCGCACCATGCATACGGGTGTTGTATTTTTATCTATATACACTTATATGTAACCATAGCAACTTTCACCCCACATCAAGTGCGTTGAGGAAACCGTAACGTAAAATGAGTAGATTTAAATCTTACCTTCTAACTCCATGACAGTTGGTCTCTTTCGGTTGAAAAATGGAAGCCAAAAGAAATAAACATCATTGGAAAAAATGACGCAAAGCATGACATGATTTCTTTACAATCTCTACGATTTCAAGAAAGGGGGGAAGGGGAGGTACTCACTGACCCAACCAACGCAAAGACTCATCAGTACTCTAGCTCCCTAGAGTTGTTGTATTTTTAAATTTAAGGAAGCAAACCTATGAGTAATGACAACAGAGTGTGGTGTTACAGCAGACAAGTCAATAGACAGCGACTATTCATTGTAATACTGTTAACAAGATACACACACACACGCACGCACGCACGCACGCACACACACACACATACACACACCACAACACACACTCTGAGTAAAAACAGAAAGAGAAAAAAAAACCAGGCATCAATGATCACGGCAAAAGGTACCCACTAGTGATGTAGTAGATGCCATCCATGCCTCTGCTGATGAACAGCCGGTCAATGTGGCAGTTCATGGGCAAGGCCCCGGCACTGGGGTTGGAGGAGGGGCGATCCTCCTGGAACAGTGGGTCAACACATCATTACCACAGGTTCACAACTTATCGGCCACTGGGGTGGGGTTGGATGAGGGGCGATCCTCCTGGAACAGTGGGTCAACACATCGTTACCACAGGTTCACAACTTATCGGCCACTGGGGTGGGGTTGGAGGAGGTGCGATCCTCCTGGAACAGTGGGTCAACACAACGTTACCACAGGTTCACAACTTATCGGCCACTGGGGTGGGGTTGGAGGAGGGGCGATCCTCCTGGAACAGTGGGTCAACACATCGTTACCACAGGTTCACAACTTATCGGCCACTGGGGTGGGGTTGGAGGAGGTGCGATCCTCCTGGAACAGTGGGTCAACACATCGTTACCACAGGTTCACAACTTATCGGCCACTGGGGTGGGGTTGGAGGAGGGGCGATCCTCCTGGAACAGTGGGTCAACACATCGTTACCACAGGTTCACAACTTATCGGCCACTGGGGTGGGGTTGGAGGAGGGGCGATCCTCCTGGAACAGTGGGTCAACACATCGTTACCACAGGTTCACAACTTATCGGCCACTGGGGTGGGGTTGGAGGAGGGGCGATCCTCCTGGAACAGTGGGTCAACACATCGTTACCACAGGTTCACAACTTATTGGCCACTGGGGTGGGGTTGGAGGAGGTGCGATCCTCCTGGAACAGTGGGTCAACACAACGTTACCACAGGTTCACAACTTATTGACCACTGGGGTGGGGTTGGAGGAGGGGCGATCCTCCTGGAACAGTGGGTCAACACAACGTTACCACAGGTTCACAACTTATTGACCACTGGGGTGGGGTTGGAGGAGGGGCGATCCTCCTGGAACAGTGGGTCAACACATCGTTACCACAGGTTCAGAACTTATTGGCCACTGGGGTGGGGTTGGAGGAGGGGCGATCCTCCTGGAACAGTGGGTCAACACATCGTTACCACAGGTTCACAACTTATTGGCCACTGCAAACACCTTTTGCAAGAGTGAAAGCCCTTGGTGGGTGGGGGATGAATTGTGTTGAGTACTGACCAAACAAGGGAATAACTCTCACCAATAACCCTATTTGAGGCCACTTAATGGCTGCCTTTTGCAAGAGTGAATGCCCTTGGTGGGTGGGGGAAGATTGGGTTGAGTACTGACCAAACAAGGGAATAACGCTCGCCAATGACCCAATTTGAGGCCACTTAATGGCTGCCTTTTGCAAGAGTGAATGCCCTTTTGGATACTGACCAACAAGGGCTTCACTCTCACTATCAAGGGCGTTAATAACCCTAGTTACAGTGGCCAATAGGTACAACATTGTTGACTTGATTTTTACCCCTTTGCCTCCCCCGAAGTCGGAGTGTGGCTGCCGCATGTGGCGGGGTTAATTTATAAAAAACACGGTCACACACGTAATGTTCTCATCCACAGCTGATGCGCTTGTATGATAAGTGTTCAAGTGCTTCCGCTGTTGGGATTATCCCTGGTGTCTGAAAAATGTCTGGCACCGAAACTGTTAACAACAAGTGCAAAAAGGTTAGGTTAGGTTAGGTTAGGTATATTATAGTCACAGAGGCGTCTGTGAAATTCGGGTTGCTCCCACCTGGATGCATGCGATTTTCGTGTGACTGATGAGGAAGGGAGGGGGGTAAATTTTGACCAAATGACAACTTTTTCGTTGCTACTGGTTTTAACGTGTGCTAAGTGCAGGGGGAAGCAAAAAAAGAAAGGAAGTCACTCACATCCAGCACCACGAGGAAGTTCCTCACGGTGATCGCCATGGGCACCACCTGGGGCTCGATCTCGTCCTCGATGAAGTCTGACAGCGAGGTCACCCCGGACATCTTGAATTGCAGGCTGTAATCCTCCACCCGCACCGTCAAGGCAGCCCCTTCCTTCTCACCATCCTCCGCCTCCTGGACTGCTCCCGTTGCAGGTGGGGGTTGAGGGTCGGAGGTTGCTGGTTTTGGGTCGGTGGTGGGAAGTTTGGCTGTAGTGGTGGTGGTGGTGGTTGTAGTAGTGATAGGGGGCGCTGCTGGGATCAGCAGCTTCACGCGGATGGGGAACTTGGGTGGGGAGTCTGTCTCTCTGTTGACGTCCTCCTGCAGGAAACCTGAAATGAAAAAGTCTTTGTTCATGCTTACCGTATTATGGGGGACAATAAGGTGCACTGGATTCACAGTCGTATCTTTTGACAAACAGAAAGTCAGAGATCACTGGATTTACAGTCGTATCTTTTGACCAACAAATATTCAGAGATCACTGGATTCACAGTCGTATCTTTTGACAAACAGAAAGTCAGAGATCACTGGATTTACAGTCGTATCTTTTGACCAACAAATATTCAGAGATCACTGGATTTACAGTCATATCTTTTGACAAACAAATATTCAGAGATCACTGGATTTACAGTCGTATCTTTTGACAAACAAATATTCAGAGATCACTGGATTTACAGTCGTATCTTTTGACAAACAAATATTCAGAGATCACTGGATTTACAGTCATATCTTTTGACAAACAAATATTCAGAGATCACTGGATTTACAGTCATATCTTTTGACAAACAAATATTCAGAGATCACTGGATTCACAGTCGTATCTTTTGACAAACAAAAATTCAGAGATCACTGGATTTACAGTCGTATCTTTTGACAAACAAATATTCAGAGATCACTGGATTTACAGTCATATCTTTTGACAAACAAATATTCAGAGATCACTGGATTTACAGTCATATCTTTTGACAAACAAATATTCAGAGATCACTGGATTTACAGTCGTATCTTTTGACAAACAAATATTCAGAGATCACTGGATTCACAGTCGTATCTTTTGACAAACAAATATTCAGAGATCACTGGATTCACAGTCGTATCTTTTGACCAACAAATATTCAGAGATCACTGGATTTACAGTCATATCTTTTGACAAACAAATATTCAGAGATCACTGGATTTACAGTCATATCTTTTGACAAACAAATATTCAGAGATCACTGGATTTACAGTCATATCTTTTGACAAACAAATATTCAGAGATCACTGGATTTACAGTCGTATCTTTTGACAAACATATATTCAGAGATCACTGGATTTACAATTACAGCTATATCTTTTAACTAACAGAAATTCAGAGATCACTGAATTTACAGTCATATATTTTGACAAACAGAAAGTCAGAGATCACTGGATTTACAGTCATATCTTTTGACAAACAAAAATTCAGAGATCACTGGATTTACAGTCACGTCTTTTGACAAACAAATATTCAGAGATCATTGGATTCACAGTCATGTTTTTTTACGAAGAAATATTCAAGTGGGTGTCTGGGTACAAGCGGCACCTTTGGGGCGTTTCTTTTTCACGTCATATCTTTTGAAAAAAAAAGAAAATTCAGATCACTGGATTCACAGTCGCACCTTCTGAAGAACAGAAATTCAGAGTACTACAAAGCTAATGAACCTTCTGAAGAACAGAAATTCAGAGTACTACAAAGCTAATAACGTCGGGTGAAAATCAGAAGGTATTATAAGCCCTCTCTATTCCTTTTTGTAACAGTATGTTTTTGGCTTTCTCCCGACTGTATCGATCGTAAAAAACCTGAAACAGACTGACCAAAGTACCACACAAACAAATACACAACAAGTGCAAAGTGACGTTGTTTCATTGACGAGACAAAACAGAACATGTAATATTTCAATAAAAATGTCTTTTTCAAACAACATAAAAACAACAATGCTTCCCCTCTTCATAGTCGAGCAGTCTCCAGTCTCCAGGTTACATCTCCAGAAGATTTTTGCCAGATTGACTAAAAACAGTTCTCTTTTCCATTTAACACACTCGGGACGAATGAGCCGGATTCGGCTCATGGCTCTCGCACAACCGTTTAGGACGAATGGCCCGGATCAGGCTCATAAGAGTTTTCAAGAGGGTTTGATTTATGGCGTGTAACCAGCTTTCAAGTGCGACGTCATAACCTATTTTCGGTTTGCTTTGACCTTGCATCTCTTGAAATCAACCAATCATTGCAGACTTTACATTCAGGTTTGGTTGTAGAGGGGGGGGTCAAAGATCGGAATGTGAAATTTTCCTTCTTTCTATGTGTTAGTTGTTTTCTTCAATAGGAGACAAACGACGAAGGTATGGAATCTGATTTTACGATCGTTTAGTGCATGGTGTTAGTAATCTTATCTTAAAATATCAGTCCATAACTTTTCATAACTTTTTTGTGGTGATGGGTTTTCGAACCTAGTCAAATGGCCCATCCAAAATGGTTGTAAGGGGAAGCAGCTGGCCAGTGCCGAGCGAGTTAAAACATTTGGAGACTGCTCGACAGTGAAGAGGGGAAATATTGTTGTTTTCATGTTGCTTGAAAAAGACAATTTTTGCTGAAATATCACTTCTTCTGTTTTGTCTCGTCAATCAAATAACGTCACTTTGGACTTGTCGTGTATCTGTTTGCGTTGGTACTGTATCGATTAGAGTTGAGAAGCAGTTAAAAAATCCGAACCGGTTTTCCATCTTCAACCCGGTTTTACTGAACCAGGTTTTTTTTAACCAGTACTCGCATCACTAGCTTCACCTATGCAAACACATATTTATTTGTCAGAATATTCACACACACACACGCACGCGCGCACATACACAATAAAGAAACTTATAACTTATGACATACACACACACACTCAACTCAACACTCAGTCAAAGTCAAAGCCATACACCACCACAAACTAGAAACAGCTACTCTTGGTGTACAAACACCCAATCTGCGTTGAGAATCAGTGTTGTTTTTCGAAAAGAATGTGTTATTGTAAGAAAAGCTTCCTTTCAGTTTGCAGTTAAAAAACCCAGTTCACAGCAACTCGAACCGCGAAAGTTTAGCACCGTTTTTTCGGTTCAGACCGGTTTTTCCCCCCACCTCTAGTATCGATTGTACCTTTTGGGAACAGAACTTTCCGTATGAGTCATTTTGTCTCGTCAATAAAACAACGTCACTTTGCACTTGTCATGTATATGTTTGCGTTGGTACACTGTATCGATCGTACCTTTTGGGAACAGAACTTTCCGTAGGAGTCGTTTTGTCTCGTCAATAAAATAACGTCACTTTGCACTTGTCGTGAATATGTTTGCGGTGGTATACTGTATCGATCGTACCTTTTGGGGAGCAGAACTTTCCGTAGAAGTCGTCGTAGCCCACGTTGCCCGGCTGGTGCAGCATCACCTGCCTCACCTGCGCGGCCAAGGACACACCTGCGTCCGACACCTGCAGCAACATCTCCACCCCCTCCATCTTGAACAGCACCAGCGACACCTGCAGGGGAAATACGGTTTCAAAAAAGAACAGGCATGGAAATCATATTTATTTACATTTATAAACAAAACTTTTAAAGCGTTTAATCTTAAAGCTCCAAGCGCTTTACAATGCAGCAAAATGAATTCAAATTAAAAACAACCCTTTACATACATGCATTAACATACCGACACGCAACTTGACGCAACTTCGCGGTTTTGTTTGATGCCATTGTTTGTACAGCAGAGAAGCTTACCGCACATGCGCAGATTATGGTTTCCGGGATAATGTTGGATTGGCATTTGGAATGGCTGTGGCAACGTTGACTTCCACGTGGATTTAACATTGTTGTTTTCTTTTTTTTTCCCTTGCGATTTCGGAATCCGGAATTTTATTGTCACAATTGGAAATGCGGAATCACGGCTGGAAAAACTGAAAAAATCAGGGACATTATAGAAAAGAGGTGCATTTTCAAGTTGGACTTGAATGCTGACGAAGAATTAGCATGTTTGAGAGACAGGGGTAGGGTATTCCATACAGAAGGAGCTTGAAAAGAGAAAGATCTTTCGCCATAGGTTTTTGCTTTGACTGAGGGTAGCAGCAGGATACGAGTGTCAGAGGAAGAGCGGAGCAGAAGAGAAGATGAAGTAGGTCAGACAGGTAATCAGGGGCAGAACGAGAGATGACAGCGAAGGTCAACGTGGAGAGTTTGTAGTTAATCCTGTCAGAAATCGGTAACCAGTGCAGAGAGCGGAGAAGAGGCGAGACATGTTCAAACTTGGAACATCGTCCAGCCATGCTCGCTACGTCACTTTACCATTTCTCTGCCCTTGGTGGTGGAGCTGTCGGCGTAGATGCTGGAGGTCTCCACGTCGCTGCAGGTGTCCGGGTTGGAGCCGGCGTCCGAGCGCCCCTCGTGGACGAAGGCCGGCACTTCCTCCGTGTCCTCCAGCGACAGCAGCTCGTTGTCGTCGTCGTCGGACGTGTCCGTCGCCAGCGACATGGAGTCCAGGTCGTCCGACACGCTGTCGTCGAACGTGTTCTTCAGCTTGTCCGTGAAGTTGGAGAAGGCCGAGGAGAACGCCTTCTTCACTTCCGCCCCTTTCATAACAATAATAATAATAATGATTGTTTGCTTGTTTGTTTGTTGGCTTATCCTGGCTAAAAGACTCCAGGGATCATCCCAACAGCGGAAGCACTTAAATACTATGGTACAAGTGCATCAGCTACGGATGAGAACATTACGTGTGTGACTCTTTTTGATTATCCCGCCACATGGTAGCCACACTCCGACTTCGGGAGAATGACGATGATAATAATGAACATTTATGTGCGTTCAGAAATCTTCAGAAAGCCCTGAGCGCCTACAATCATAGACAGAGCTTCTGATTGTTTTAAAACTTCATGGGTCAGAAGACCCCTGATTAGAAAAAATTATGGTCCAGTTTCCAAAATAATGGCTGAGTAATGTGTCGCTTCAGTGTGAAACTTACATTTTAATGCAGATGTCATGGGTCATATGACCCCAGAGTGCACAAAATGAGGGGTCACTATGGGTCACTGACACACACACACACACACACACACACACACACACACACACGACAATCTGAAGCTCAGCATAGATATGACAAAATGAAATAAATAGAATAGATAGATATGAATAAATAAGACAACATACACACAACTTTCGTAAGCACAGACACACACACGCACACTAGTTCAACCCTATCGCCGCCAACGTCGCATTTTTGCACCACAATGGTTTAAAACCCATGTCACTAAATGGCATCAAATCAGGGTCTGTTATCCAACGACCCTGTCCTCTTAATTTTGGGAGGTAAGGATAGGCATTACTTTAAATATGTCACACAGGAATCCCCAGTATTGCAGACAGATTTTTTTTCTCTACCCAGGTAAGTTTGATGGAATCTTTTTGCTGAAAAATGGCCGGCGGTGAAAGGGTTAAAGGATAAGTCTTAAAGAATAGGGAAACAGAGTAGAATGGAGTCAGTTCCCAGTGGAGGAGGCCTGGAAACCAACAGAACGTTCGCTGACCTTTCGAGGTCTTGGAGTTCTTGAGGGAGGACTTCCTCTCCAGACCGATGCCGGAGTCGGTGCCGGCGGATGTGGACATCTGCGAGGAGCGGACGTCGACAGGGGGCGCTGGTGGCTGCTGCTGCGCACCGCTCTGGTGCTCTCCCGCGTACCCCTGGCTTGATAAATGTTCGTGGGCCCGGCCCTCAGATATGGACACGGAGCCGTGGTTGGCTGGGCTGTTGGTCACGCCTCTGCCTGCGTCCGTGTGCAGCAGCGCAGGGATGGTGTTGTTGTTCTCCAGCATGCTGCTTTTGCTGTTGGTGGCGTAACACTGGTTGGACACTGAATCTGAAAGCAGAAAAAAAACAAGCGCGGATTCGCAATCGTTTGTGGCGTGCGACAATTGAAAACGAAACATCATTTTAAAGAGCAGCCTCAATTTGAAGTGCAGCCTCGATTTGAAGTGCGACAATTTTGGACCTACCGACAGACCGACAAAGTGAGTTATAGGTTTGTGGCTTGTGCCACAAACAAAAAAAGCGCGGAAGCGCAATAGTTTGTTGCACGCAGTCTATTTTTACCACTCCAATCATGAGTCGCTTCCCCTGGCTTTTCAATAATTTTAATCTGTAAACCAGAATGTTATCTCTGCACCATTTCGTAACTTTTTATATCTTTTGGAAAACATTTAAAACTATGTATCCTACTTATACTCATCGAAAGAAGCACCGCATACTCGTCGTGTCTGTTGTAGTGTCTGTATTACGTATGCTTATTATTTTGTACGCTTTAAAAATACATCATTTTAAAGAGCAGCCTCAATTTGAAGTGCAGCCTCGATTTCAAGTGCGACAATTTCGTCAATATGTGCAACAATTTTGGACCGACAGACCGACCGATCGACAAAGTGAGTTATAGGTTTGTGGCTTGAGCCACAAACAAAAATTTGATCTGGGAATGGAAGATTCTCTTTCGATAATCACACTTGTTTGGGAAAACTAACTCACTCCCTGTGAAGCTTGTTGTTGCAGACCTGTTTACTCTACTCTTTTCAAGTAGTATTCTACTCAATTTGGACATCTACTACTCTTCAAAACTGAAAATAATGCTCTTTACTTCTTGATTACTACTCATTTCCAGTGAACATTATTTGATGGCTTAAAGAATAAAACTACACATTTTTTTGCACCCAAACTACTCATTTCAGCTATCCAGACTACTCAAGACTTGTGTAAGGGGTAAACAGGTCTGCTGTTCTTGATGTTATCAGTGTTAACTCATTCAAGTCCTTCCACCCATATGCGGCCAGACTAAAATATAAAGCTGTCAATTTGATGGATTCGCTTCAAGGGAAGTAAATCTGTGCGCACACCACACTTTGGTCACTTCTAAAATCGCTTCACTCCCTTAGACCACACTTTTGCCTCTGACTTCCACTGAGCTTGAAAGAAAAGAGAAGCTCCCTGCTTAAACCGGAAGTGGGCTTGTTTGGGAGTTGGGGTGATAAGACACACATTTTATTTCTGTCTTCCAAGCTGATCTTGTACATATATGCACTTGTAGTGGAATGGTAAGGATGATAGAACAGATTATGCGTTTGTAGTGGTTTGAAGTGGGGGAAACTAATTGCTGTGGAGAGTTTTTCTATGTAAAGTCTATATATTAAAAAAAAGTCTGATCTACCACTTCCCTATGTCCAAACCTGAAGTAAAAACCTGTAATCTTCTTTCATTTCTCTTTTTGTTTATGTCTGTTTTGTTTGAGTGTATGGCTGGAGTGATTTGTGATTTTTATTTTTTAATAATTCAAAATCGCTGCGATGCGAATGAGTTAATAATTCAAAATCATTGCAATGGGAATGAGTTAATTCTATGCTTGAAACCAGGGGGCCAGACTCAGCAAACAAAATAGGCCTCTAGCTTTTTACAGGGTCACCTGGATATCCTGGGTGGGGGGGGAGTTTTCGTAAAAATGTAATGTGCACAGAGCCTCAACCTACCATGACCACAGCCTTCCTGCAGGACAGCGCCATCTCCCACCAGCTGCCCACCACCAGCACCAGCACTAGCAGCAGCAGAGCTCCCCCCTGCAGCAGCAGCAGCAGAAGAAGCAGCAGAAGAAGCAGCATTGGTGCCGAACACCTCCAGGAAGTTGGGCAGGCTGGGGCTGAAGTCGTCGGAGAAGGTGCGCTGGCTCATCTGGTAGGGGCAGATGATGGCCAGCTCCGCCTGGTCGAAGCGCAGTGGCATGTGCACGATGGAGGTCTGCGTGGACCCCCACAGGGCCAGGTCCGCCGCAAGCTCCTCCTGGAAGCGCTGGGATGACTCGGAGAGTCGCATCAGGAACAAGTACTGGTAGTGGTTCACCTGTTAAGGGAGGGCACACAACGGCAAAATGTCAAGTTCAAGCCCCTGTTTTTTTTTTTATGTTAAGCTGTTCTAAATGTGACCCAGCTCCACCACGAAAGGGACATCAAGTCACTGGGCTAGTTTCTCACAACAGGTATGCAAAGGCAAAAATCTCTTCCTTTTTCTTTTTTTTTCATGAATTTGGAGTTATGGGTATTTGTCGTGCTCTCTAACATCTTTCTTTTGATGGTCTCTAAATATATTTTTTTTTAAATGCTTTAAAATTAGTAGTTTGATGCATTTTCTTAGGATAGGCTAGACTTTAGACTGTGCTTTCTTAAAATGGTAGACAGTCACCTTACCAACTTTAAATGCTCATAACTCTGCAAAAAAAAAGGATACAGAGGGGGGGGGGGGGGGGTCACATGTCTAACATAACATCCCTTTGTGTTTGCTTAAGAACAAGAACAAAGAACAATAACTCTAAAGAAACGCAAAGAACAATGACTTCTAAGTTACATTTAATGGCTTGGTGACGTCGCTGCAAAATTTATAGTCTTCCCACGCTAAGCAATTCTATTGTGAGATCGGGAAATAAAGTTTTGCTATAATCCACAAAATTGTGTCTTTAAAGATTTCACTAAGAAGCAACACTTTGCTTTGCTCAGGTTAAGAATAGGATTAGTATTGGGGTCACTTTCAGCAGTTCAACGCTGAAGAAGGGAGAGACGAGCTATTAAAAGCTAGGAACTAAGCTTTATTCCTATCGCTTGAAAGCAAACGGTTTGAAATTCTTCATCTATGCGAACATGCTGGGCCTAACTATTTCTTGGTCAGGAGCATAACGGCAGCATGACGCATCTGCGCTCATATGACAGGAGTCTGTATGAGTTGAAATTCCCCCCCGTGGGGATACCGGGGGGTCTTTTGTACAAATAGTTCCCCCACCTTCTGGAAGCTCTGCTTGTTACTTCCTCTAATTCTGTCATTCTCTTTGACTCTGCCTTTTCCCTTTGCTTACTGTCATCTGCTATCTGTCTATCTCACTGGGTCCATTCTCCTGCCTTTTTATTCTATAAATTCTTACAAAGATTTCTTCAGAAGAAGTCGGACATGCTGGGCCTAACCTATTTCTTAGTTAGGCGCATAACGGCAGCATGACGCATCTACGCTCATATGACAGGAAACTGCCTGAACGGAAAAAAAGAAGAAGAAGAAGTTGAGGTTGGCCCCCACCTGCACGCGCATCTTGGCCCCAAAGTGGCACAAGATGAAGACGGTGTTGTCGGCCTGGGGCTGCCGGAGGTTCAGATCCTCCGACTGCAGAGAGTGGCACTCGTCGAAGCTCTCCCGCTGCTCTTCGCTCAGCGCCAAATGCCCCGGCCTCTCCTCCCCCGTCGCCTTGCCCGAGGAAGGGAGGGGGGAGTCGGAGCTGCTGCCGCCCCCGCCGCCGCAGCCCCCCCGGGTGTCGGATTTGAGGGTGGCGGTGCTCTGAACGGAGAGGCGGGGGGCGGGGTTGTGGGTGAGGCCCAGCCACATGGTGAGGGGGAAGGCCTCCACGCAGGGCACAGGCCGGTTCTTGAAGTTCTGCACGCCGATGAACTCCACCCATACCTGCAAAACGGGAACGCACAATGTGACAACGACCATCTTCTTCTTCTTCTTCTTGTTGTCGTCATACCCTGGCTAAAAGACTCCAGGGATGACCCGAACAGTCGAAACACTTGAACACAACGGTACAAATGCATCAGCTAGGGATTACGTGTGTGACCGTTTTTTTATCACCCCGTCACATGGGCAGCCACACTCAGACTTCGGAGGAGGTCTCTTTTAAATTTTATCATAAGAAAATCGATAATTTCTCTGTCTTCCTCTGGCAGTCAAGGGGTTAAAGGTAGGAAGACAGAATTCTCAGGAGTCAAATGGAAGGATTGGAGAAAAATATATGAAAAGTCCCAATGGAAGAAATTATGGTCAAACAGGAACGGGTGGCACATCTGTCGCATGCGCCATCAGCCCTCTAACTGATCAACTTACACATCCTTTCTAGATTCAGCCCCCCCTCTTCCCACATAATATCAACCTGCCAACCTACCCATCTGTGTTGTTCTAGTGAATTTAATTATCTGACTAATTTTCTTTCTTTTTTCAACCCTATTATTTATGATGAGCTGTTTGTTTGCTTTTTTTTCTAATTTCATTATTTATATTATATTGCTGTTGATGGTATGAAAGAGAGTGAAAGCAAAATCTGTGGAATATTTGAAGACTAAGGAATACAAAAATGTGTTGAATACCAACCTACCCATCTGTTCCAGTTTCTGCCCCCCCCCCCCCCCCCCCCCTTCTCTTTCCCTACCTATTCCAGATACAGACCCCCCCCCCCCCCCCCTCTCCTTCCCCCCCGACACAACACATACATAACATCAACATGCCAACCAATCAACCAAACCAACATTCAGCCCCCATCCTCCTCGCCTTCTTCGGCAAAGATGCAGATCAACACCCCCTCCTCCATTTATCTGTTCTTTCCAAGACTAAGACAGCGGGTGTTGATCAGATCTGCATCTTTACCCCTTCTTCTCTCCCCCCCCCCCCCCAATACACACATAACATCAACCTACCAACTAACCACCCAACCTACCCTCCTGATCCAAAAATAAGCCCTCCGCTCTCTCTCGTTCTACCCACCCCACCTCCCCCCACACACACAAATCAACCAACCCACCCACCTGTTCCAGATGCAGACCCCACCCCCACCCTCTCCTTCTCCCCCTCCCTCCAAACACACACACAGTCACACACACAAAAACGACAGAATATCAACCTGCCTACCAACCAACCAGCCAACCAATCAACCCAACCCACCCACCTGTTTTAGATGCATCCACCACCCTCTCTTTACCCCCCCCCCCCCCCCCAATACACACACACACACACTACTACACAAATGTAACCAGGGTTCTGTGGTAGAATGTTTGGTAATGGTAGTCTAGTGTTTTTTGTGAGCGTTGTCTCTATCTCCCTGCTTACAGAACACCGTTCACACAAATTCTTTCCAAGATATTCTTTCTTTTAATTTCAGTAAAAGGATAAGGAGAACAAAAAAATAAAAGTAAAAGGCTAAGTAATAAGAAAAAGGGCCCAGAACCTCCAGCAGACTTCAAATGTGTCCAACTTTTGTGACTCATGATTGGCTCTCATGATTGGCTGTCCTTTCTTTCTCTTAGTTTTGTTTACATTTTTAATGCATGAATACCGTATTTTAAGGACTACAAGGCGCACCTGATTATAAGGCGCACCCCAAACATTTTACACAAAATTCAGATTTTGTTATTATAGTTTCTTACTATATTATCAGTCACATTATAAGGCGCAGGGGTTTCAGTCTAGGAAAAAAGCATTGCCTTATAGTCCGTGAAATACGGTATGTGTTTCCTTGTTTGTACTGTGCTTGTATGAGACCACACTGTAATGTCTCTTAACGAGGTAATAAAGAATGTTTGACTTTGACTCATAACAACACCACAACATCAACCAGCAAACCAACCCACCAGCCCAACATACACCCACCTGTTCCAGATGCAGCCCCCACACTCTCTTTACCTCCCCCCCTCCAACACACACACACACACACACACACACAACACACACACACACACACACACACACACACACACACACACACACACACACATACATACACGCACACACACACACACAACAATAACACAAAATCAACCAGCAAACCAACCCACCAGCCCAACCTACACACACCTGTTCCAGATGCAGCCCCCACACTCTATTTACCCCCCTCCCCCTCCCCCTTCCAACACATACACACACACCTACACACACACACACACACACACACACACACACACACACACATATATACACACACACACAAATAATAACACAAAATCAACCAGCAAATCAACCCACCAGCCCAACCTACACCCACCTGTTCCAGATACAGAACCCACTCTCTTTACCCCCCTGCCCTTCCAACACACACACACACACACACATACACACACACATAATAACACAAAATCAATCAACAAACCAACCCACCAGCCCAACCTACACCCACCTGTTCCAGATGCAGCCCCCACACTCTCTTTACCCCCCTCCCCCTCCCAACACACACACACACACACATAATAACACAAAATCAATCAACCAACCCACCAGCCCAACCTACACCCACCTGTTCCAGATGCAGCCCCCACACTCTCTTTACCCCCCCCCCCTCCCAACACACACACAAATAATAACACAAAATCAATCAACCAACCCACCAGCCCAACCTACACCCACCTGTTCCAGATGCAGCCCCCACACTCTCTTTACCCCCACCCCCCTCCCACACACACACATAATAACACAAAATCAATCAACCAACCCACCAGCCCAACCTACACCCACCTGTTCCAGATGCAGCCCCCCCACTCTCTTTACCCCCCTCCCCCTCCCAACACACACACATAATAACACAAAATCAATCAACCAACCCACCAGCCCAACCTACACCCACCTGTTCCAGATGCAGCAGCCCCCCCACTCTCTTTACCCCCCTCCCCTTCCAACACACACACACACACACACACACCTACACACACACATACACACACAAATAATAACACAAAATCAATCAACAAACCAACTCACCAGCCCAACCTATACCCACATGTTCCAGATGCAGAACCCACTCTCTTTACCCTCACCCCCTTCCAACACATACACACACACACACACACACACACACACACACACACAAATAATAACACAAAATCAATCAACAAACCCACCCACCAGCCCAACCTACACCCACCTGCTCCAGATGCAGCCCCCACACTCTCTTTACCCCCACCCCCCTTCCAACACACACACACACACAAATAATAACACAAAATCAATCAACAAACCAACTCACCAGCCCAACCTATACCCACCTGTTCCAGATGCAGAACCCACACTCTTACTCCCACCCCCCTTTCCAACACACACACACACACACACACACACACACACACACACACACACACACACACACACACACACACACACACACACACACACAAACAATAAAACACATCAACCAACCCACCAGCCCAACCTATACCCACCTGTTCCAGATGCAGCCCCCACACGTCGCAGAGGGCGTCCATCTTGAGGGTGTTGGCGGTCAGTGTGTGCGCCACGCCCGGGTCGGGCCACTGCAGCAGGTTGGGGTCACTCTCCAGCAGACCCTTGACCGCCTTGTCCAGGTAGGGGTTGTCCTGGACAACGTCATCGATAATGACCAGGGTCGTTAGTGCTGCAGCAAAAGGGATTAGTTGGCTTCTCTTTTTTTTTTTGGGGGGGGGCCCTTCCCTAACATCCTTCCCCTCTGTTGCTAAAAGTGTTCTTGGAATTGGCCCAGAATGAGATAAAATAATAAAATGAGATAGAATGAGACCAGGGCTCCCAGGGACCCCAATTTGGGGGTCTATGAAGTACTAGAATTCTAAGGGACCCTCTAAAAGAAAGTGCAGGGGATCCCAGGGATGCACTATAAAAATTCTTTTTAGCATTCACAATGCCATTGGGACCCTCTATCCCGCCTCTAGGACCCTCTATACCGTAAGTGAAGGAGTCCCTGGGACCCCTTGTTTTGCGGGACGATTGTGAGCCCTGATGAGACCCAGATGAAGGGACCCAGAGATGCGCCAGCCGCGCCTGCCCTATCAACATGAGAGCAGCCCTGCTCCAGCCTTGGAAGTCTGTGTTGTGTTACTGGGGAGCAGGCACACACGGGACATTCCATTAAGTATACAAGGCACATAGCTACTCCTGTATTCATAGTGTTTACAAAGCGCATTTCTTGCTACGCAACTCATACGACTGCACCCACCATTCATACTAACTCATTCGCCCAATTACGTACACTATCTAAGTAGGACTATGAAAGCACCAAGAAGCAATAAATAGATAAATAAACAATGAATAAATAACACGTAAAACCACACACACACACACACACACACACACACACACACACACACACACACACACACATACACACACACACTCCTGCCTTATCCACAATAACACAACCATAGATGTGGTGGGGTGGAGGGGGGATACTAACATTGTTAAGGGCCAGCCACACATCCACCAAAATCGCACGACTGTACGATACGATTCGATCACATGGTCTCCAAGAACAAATGTGATTGGCGCATCGAAAACTAAAACATCACGCCATTTTTTCAGCGAGCATGGCTTCCGAAAGCGTGGAGAAACTTGTGGTACTGGGTGAAAAACGTTGCTTGCAATTCCGTAGGCGCAATCGGGTTTTTTAAGCGCAATGTTTGAATAGCGCCATCGAAAATCGATGGTGATTTTAGCGTCAATGGAATTGCAAGCAACCTTTTTCTCCGCTGTCGAAAGTCGCGGGCGATATAAGCCAGCGAAAATAGCGCATATGGAATTCCAGCTTAACTCATTCGCATCGCAGCGATTTTGAATTATTCAAAACAAACAAAAATCACACCAGCCATGCACACAAACAAAACATACATAAACAAAAGGAGAAATGAAAGAAGATTACAGGTTTTTACTTCAGCTTTAGACATAGGGAAGTGGTAGATCAGACTTTCTTATATGTAGACTTTAAATAGAAAAACTCTCTACACCGATTGGTTGCCTCACAACAAACCACCACAAAAGCAAAGTCAGAGGTAAAATTGTGGTCTAAGGGTGCAAAGCGAGTTTAGAAGTGACCAAGGTATGGGGTGCACACAGATTTACTTCCCTTGAAGCAAATGCATCAAATTGACAGCTATCTATTAATTCCGGACATATATGGCCGGAACGACTTGAACGAGTTAAAGAAGATACAGTTCTCAAATTCTCTCCCGGCGATGAAGGGGCTAAAACGCTCCAATACCTTCCCCCCTGCGTGGTTCTCCAGCTGCCAGGGGGTGAGGCGGTGGGGCAGGGCGTCGTTGGGGAACTCAGCCGTGTGGAAGAGGTGCGCCCCGTAGTAGAAGTCCAGGGCCTTGCGCAGGTCCTGGTGGGTCAGCCTGTCGTCATGCCGGCAGTTGGAGGCGGTCAGCTTGGAGATCTGCATCTGCAGGGCCTCCGGCCGCTCGGGCTGACCCTCCACCTTGACCTCTGCGGGCACCACCACCTGTGAAATGAAGGGAGAGAACGGTCAGCTTGGAGATCTGCATCTGCAGGGCCTCCAGCCTCTTGGGCTGACCCTCCACCTTGACCTCTGCGGGCACCACCACCTGTGAAATGAAGGGAGAGAACGGTCAGCTTGGAGATCTGCATCTGCAGGGCCTCCAGCCTCTCGGGCTGACCCTCCACCTTGACCTCTGTGGGCACCACCACCTGTGAAATGAAGGGAGAGAACGGTCAGCTTGGAGATCTGCATCTGCAGGGCCTCCAGCCTCTCGGGCTGACCCTCCACCTTGACCTCTGCGGGCACCACCACCTGTGAAATGAAGGGAGAGAACGGTCAGCTTGGAGATCTGCATCTGCAGGGCCTCCGGCCGCTCGGGCTGACCCTCCACCTTGACCTCTGCGGGCACCACCACCTGTGAAATGAAGGGAGAGAACGGTCAGCTTGGAGATCTGCATCTGTAGGGCCTCCAGCCTCTCGGGCTGACCCTCCACCTTGACCTCTGCGGGCACCACCACCTGTGAAATGAAGGGAGAGAACGGTCAGCTTGGAGATCTGCATCTGCAGGGCCTCCAGCCTCTCGGGCTGACCCTCCACCTTGACCTCTGCAGGCACCACCACCTGTGAATGAAGGGAGAGAACGGTCAGCTTGGAGATCCGCAGGGCCTCCGGACGCTCGGGCTGACCCTCCACCTTGACCTCGGCGGGCACCACCACCTGTGAAAGAAGGAAGAGAACTGTCAGCTTTTTTTCTATAAATTCTTACAAAAATGTTCTCTAGCCAATGATGGACATGCTGGGCCTAACCAGTTCTTAGTTAGGACTGGGACTAACTAGTTCTAACTAAGAACTGGTTAGGCCCAGCATGTCCATCATCGGCTAGAGAACAGCATGATGCATCTGTGCTCATATAACAGGAAACCCCCCCAAACACAGTCCCTGTGAAGATGAAGGGATGAAATTGTCAACCAAGGCATTTGCTTCTCTTACTATTTTTCTTTTCTTTCCCCCACCCCCCTGTCCCCCTCCCATACCCTGTGGGCAAAGAGCCATAAATCACACACACACACATCCATCCCGATAAATTCTTCTTGACTACATACCCTGGGCATCAAGGCTTCAAGTTTGATGTCAACATGCTCCAAGGGCCCTTGGTCGCCCAAATCCAACTCCTGAAAAAAATACACATATTCACTAAAAGATGTTTTCCTTTTTAATTCAAATTTTTACAATATGCACCTTTATAAGTCAAAGATATCACATACAATTAAAAATATTGTAAACCAGATACCGTATCATACGGACGACAAGGCGCACCTGATTATAAGGCGCACCCCCAAAATTTGACTCAAAACTCAGATTTTGTTGCTCTATTTCCTTACTATATTATCAGTCACATTATAAGGCGCAGGGATTTCAGTCTGGGAAAAAAGCATCGCCTTATAGTCATAGTCCGTAAAATATGACCATTTTAACAAAACAGCGGAGAGGCGACACCCAAAAACACAAATCAGGAATGCTGTTTGGAATCACAATACTGGACATCAACCATAGTAATGCCTAAATGACTGATTTGATCAGGTAGGTAGGTAGGTAGGTAGGTAGGTAGGGACCAAACAAGCCGTGAAGCTTTTAAAAACGGTCCTATCTTTTATGTATTTTCCTGGTCATTTTTCCTTTCGGTCAAGGTTGATGCGGCATAAATTTTCCTAATAAAGCATTTTTAGTCATAGCTTCTAAAAACTTCTAAAAATGTTAATAAATTTTGATAAAATGGGATCAAGAAGCAGTCATAATTATGCTCTTCTACATCGCGTCTAGAGGGGCCCATGGTCGAGTGGCTAGAACACTTGGCTGTGGTGCGGAAGGTCGCGGGTTCGAGTCCAGCTTGGAGTCGGATTTTTCTGGCCTGAAAACCCTCTCTGTCCACCCAGCAGTGAATGGGTACCTGATTCGTTCAGGGAAGGTTAAAAGGTGGCGGAAGGAGAGGGATGGGCTCCGCCTTCCATGATGCTGTGCCCTTGACACAGTGAACCTCTAACAGTTCACCGCCCCTATGGCTGATAGACTATGGGACACCTTTACCGCTTACCTTTTTACATTGTGTCTAATACACGCAATCAATGTCCTATTCTTTGTATGTATGCAAAAATTACCACCATGCAGCTTTGACATTAAACAAAAAACCAGCAAACAGAACAATTCCTAAAATGGCCTTCCACAACATATATTAATATCAACAAGCAGTCAGCACATAAAATAACAGGCACAGTAATGGAAGAAAGGCATTTTCCTCTGAAACTATTACGGGGGGTGGGGTTAAGGGAGTTTGCCCTTTGGTAGGGTAAAGGTTTAGATGCAACTGAAGACCAGCTGTGAAGAGAAAACTGTTGACTGCTGGATCAGGACACAAGATGAGCTGTTACAAATAGGGAAAATAGGCCTCTCGTCAAAGTAAAAAAAACCTCCTCCAAGCTCTGTTTTAAGGTTTCACATTTTTTCACAAAGTGAACTCCCTGAAAAGTAGCATATCTTAATATTTTTTTTTACATCTTTGTCAAAACTTTTTTTTGCACATTATCTATAGTCTAATGTTTGCCAAACACATACATGAATATGGTACAGTCCCATCTTATATCTGTCTCTGTTTTATCTTAAGCCTAATCCTATCCCTATCCCTAACCCAAACACTAACCTTAACCCTTAATCCTATCCCCAGCTCTAACCCTTACCCTAATCCGCAGGGACACATAGAGATGGGGATACATAGAGACAGGGAAACATAGATGGCGACATAGAGGCGGGGGACACATAGAGCTGATGGGGATATATAGAGACAGGGACACATAGAGACGGGGGGCATACAGAGACAGGGACACATAGACGGCAACATAGAGGCGGGGGACACATAGAGCTGATGGGGATATATAGAGACAGGGACACATAGAGACGGGGGGCATACAGAGACAGGGACACATAGACGGCAACATAGAGGCGGGGGACACATAGAGCTGATGGGGATATATAGAGACAGGGACACATAGAGACGGGGGGCATACAGAGACAGGGACACATAGATGGCGACATAGAGGCGGGGGACACATAGAGCTGATGGGGATATATAGAGACAGGGACACATAGAGACGGGGGGCATACAGAGACAGGGACACATAGACGGCGACATAGAGGCGGGGGACACATAGAGCCGGGGACATACTTATACTTTTTATAGAGGCAGGGACATACAGAGAATGGGACACATAGAGACAGGGACACAATGATGGGGAAGCATAGAGCCGGGGACATACTTCCAGAAGCAGGGACATACAGAGACTGGGACACATAGAGACCGGGGACACAATGATGGGGACACATAGAGATGGGGACATATAAAGATGGGCACACATAGAGACAAGGACATATAAAGGTGGGGGACATATAGAGACAGGGACACACAAAGACGGGGACACATAGAGACAAGGACACATAGAGACAGGGACATAATAATGGGGACACATAGATAGAGGCGGGGACACATAGAGACGGGGACACATAGAGGCAGGGACATACAGAGAATGGGACACATAGAGACAAGGACACATAGAGACAGGGACATAATAATGGGGACACATAGATAGAGGCGGGGACACATAGAGACGGGGACACATAGAGACAGGGACACATAGAGGCAGGGACATACAGAGAATGGGACACACAGAGACAAGGACACAATGATGGGGACGCATAGAGATGGGGACGCATAGAGACGGGGACATATAGAGACGGGGACATATAGAGACCGGGGACACATAGAGATGGGGACATATAAAGATGGGCACACATAGAGACAAGGACATATAAAGGCGGGGGACATAATAGAGACAGGGACACACAGAGATGGGGACACACAGAGACAAGGACACATAGAGACAGGGACACAATAAGGGGTACCCAAAGATCGAGGCGGGGACACATAGAGACGGGGACACACTGAGATGGGGACACACAGAGACAAGGACACATAGAGACAGGGACACAATAAGGGGTACCCAAAGATCGAGGCGGGGACACATAGAGACGGGGACATAGAGGCGGGGACACAATGATGGGGTCACATGGCCCTGATCCCATGACTGACCATGCTCTGGGCCAGGGTGAAGAGGAAGTACTGGGACCAGAGCATCGTGAGGAAGTCCAGGGTCACCTTCACCGGGTTGACCAGCACGTACAGATTGGCATGAGGCACTGAAAAAGTCATATAGTTAAGGGGTCAACAGGAATTGTTTGGAAATAATTACGGGGAGTAATTTCATGGTGTGTGGGAGTGATCTTGCCTAATTCAATCGGCCAAACGGGGGAAGTTACTCTACCATCAGGTAGATCCCCAGCTCTCGCCTCGTGGGTTTGAGCAGACGTACAGCACTTAGAACACAGTGCATCATTCTAAAATTTGTTACTTATAATTTTACGTCACATTTTGCAAGTTTTATCAGTTTGTAGCAACTGGCCACCCCTAATTTTTCTTTTAAAAAAACACGTTTGCAAGTTGCTGACTCACATCCAGCAGTTTTAAGCTTTGATGCCATTGTTGCATTGTTGCTATGGTATTTGACCGAGTAATGGAGGTAAACAACTCTAATTTTCACGAAGTGCTCTCCCCATATTTTTTTCCAAAAATCGTCCATCACCACTTCATAAACTTTTTTCTTTTTTTTAACTGATTGAACTACAAAGATTCCTTTCCATAGCACAAATCGCTGCCCGGGAATTAATTCACCCCTTAACTGCCGGAGAAAATTTAAGAAAAATTACATGAAAAATTGTCAAATGGAAAAGAGAACTGTTACAGAGTCAATCTGGGAAAATGGTCTGGGGATAATGTTGCTGTTGTCTTACCCTGGCTTAAAGACTCCAGGGATCACCCCAACAGCTGAAGCACTTGAACACTATGGCACAAATGCACCAGCTAGGGATGACAACATTACGTGCGCGACATTTGTGATTACCCCGCCACGTGCGCAGCCACACTCCCGACTTTGGAGGATGTCTAGGGATAGAACCCTCCTGACTATTCAAAGGCAAAAACCCCCACTATATTCCAGAATTATTCCTCTTCATCTGATGACGTCATCAGTGACGTCATGGAACCTGTACGTGATACGCTATACGGCAGTCGAGGTGTCAAACTAATACACCTCAAAAGAGCATCTCCCCCTCCCCTCCCTCCCTCCCTCCCTCCCTCCCTCTCCCTCTCCCTCTCCCTCTCTCCTCTCCTCTCTCTCTCTCTCTCTCTACGCCCAACTAAGAATTTCGCGCCATAAGCCCCTACTGGTTTGACTGCCCCCCGGCGGTAAAATGCGCATCCTAAGTTGCTCATTGTATACAAATGTACTTACTGCAGTACCCCTGCACTCATCAGGCTAGTCAATGTACTCCATGTGCACCAAAGACACGTACTTACTGCAGTACCACTGCACTCACCAGAGTAGTCAATGTACTCCATGTGCACCAAAGACACATACTTACTGCAGTACCCCTGCACTCACCAGGGTAGTCAATGTACTCCATGTGCACCAAAGACACGTACTTACTGCAGTACCACTGCACTCACCGGGGTAGTCGATGCCGTCGGGGAAGTAGTACTCGGTGTACTCCATGTGCACCACAGACATGTCCTGGGGCAGGTGGAGTTGCTTCTTGTCGGAGACCAGGAACTTCTGGTGGCCCCCGCGCTTGGTGCTGGTCGTGGACACCATGTAGATGGTCAGGTCTTCCACCTGACACAAGGTACACACAGTTCTTGTTGTTGCATGGGTGCTCCAGGGAAATTTAAAAATCCTACAAGGGGGGCGCAGGGGCAGCTCTCACACACACACACACACACACACACACACACACACACACACACACACACACATTTACTGCTCTTTTTTCACCCCTCTAGACTAGTACAAGTGCCACATTCCTTTGAATATAGTAAATGCTTATATAGGCCCTTTTGCGTGTGCGCGTGTGCGTGTGCGTGCGTGTGCGTGTGTGGTGGTGTGGTGTGGTGTGGTGTGGTGT
>CM065701.1:31733664-31741164 GCA_017654935.2 Phymorhynchus buccinoides
TGTGTTTGTAGAGGAAAGAAACAAACAGAGAAGGCAAAAGAGGCAAGTAATGAAGGCCATAATTGTTTTGAAACACCTTCGGTGCTTACTCTCAGGGTGCTGTTGCTAAGCAAATTACCTTTCCTAACACAGAAGCGAAACATGGCCCCTCAAGTTTGAGGTTCTTAATTGTTTGTTTGATAGATTACAGTCTGACGTCAAGCAGAGAATAATTAGGGGAAGGCGTTGTTTTTTAGATCCGGGGATTTTGAAGCCCTCCACTGAGGCTGATGTTGCTGCCTCAGGGGGTAGGGAGTTCCAATCTCCGTTGGTCCGGGGGAAGAAGGAGAACTTTCTATAACTTGTATTAAGTCGTGCAAGTGTTTATTATTGTGCTGATTTGGCCTGTCTGGCAAAGACATAGAGGTAGCGGTACATTTATGGATAAATACGTTTACAACGTACTGTGTCTAAAAGATAGTCTGACAGACTGCAAAAATGTACTTTACATATATTATTTTTCTCATACACGTCGTATCTTTCGAACACTTTTTTTTAATTGCATAAATATCGGTTTTCAATTTTATGACCGATCCAATCATGTCAACCAATAGTTTGTAAAGAAGATATTAAAAAAAAAGTATGTGTAAAACGTAAAACAAATCCGTAACGACATACCACATCAATTCCAAAATTAGAATGACAATCCACACCAATTCCAAAATGAGACTGATAGCTAACACAAACTTAGAGCAACAGTCCGCACCAATTCCAAAATTAGAATAACAGTCGGCACCAACTCCAAAATTAGAATGACAACCCACACCAATTCCAAAATTAGAAAGACAATCCACACCAATTCCAAAATTAGAATGACAACCCATACCTATTCCAAAATTAGAATGACAACCCATACCTATTCCAAAATTAGAATGACAACCCATACCTATTCCAAAATTAGAATGACAACCCATACCTATTCCAAAATTAGAATGACAACCCATACCTATTCCAAAATTAGAATGACAATCCACACCAATTCCAAAAAATGACAATCCATACCAATTCCAAAATTAGAGTGACAATCCATACCAATTCCAAAATTAGAATGACAATCCACACCAATTCCAAAATTAGAATGACAACCCACACCAATTCCAAAATTAGAATGACAATTCCATTAGACCAATTCCAAAATTAGAATGACAACCCACACCAATTCCAAAATTAGAATGACAATCCACACCAATTCCAAAATTAGAATGACAATCCACACCAATTCCAAAATTAGAATGACAACCCATACCTATTCCAAAATTAGAATGACAACCCATACCTATTCCAAAATTAGAATGACAATCCACGTCAATTCCAAAATTAGAATGACAACCCATACCAATTCCAAAATTAGAATGACAACCCATACCTATTCCAAAATTAGAATGACAATCCACACCAATTCCAAAATTAGAATGACAATACACCAATTCCAAAATTAGAATGACAGTCCACACCAATTCCAAAATTAGAATGACAATCCACACCAATTCCAAAATTAGAATGACAACCCACAATTCCAAAATTAGAATGACAACCCACAATTCCAAAATTAGAATGACAATCCACACCAATTCCAAAATTAGAATGACAATCCACACCAATTCCAAAATTAGAATGACAATCCACACCAATTCCAAAATTAGAATGACAATCCACGTCAATTCTAAAATTAGAATGATAATCCACACCAATTCCAAAATTAGAATGACAATCCACACCAATTCCAAAATTAGAATGACAATCCACACCAATTCCAAAATTAGAATGACAATCCACACCAATTCCAAAAGATGACAATCCACACCAATTCCAAAATTAGAGTGACAATCCACACCAATTCCAAAAGATGACAATCCACACCAATTCCAAAATTAGAATGACAATCCACACCAATTCCAAAAGATGACAATCCACACCAATTCCAAAATTAGAGTGACAATCCACACCAATTCCAAAAGATGACAATCCACACCAATTCCAAAATTAGAGTGACAATCCACACCAATTCCAAAAGATGACAATCCACACCAATTCCAAAATTAGAGTGACAATCCACACCAATTCCAAAAGATGACAATCCACACCAATTCCAAAATTAGAATGACAATCCACACCAATTCCAAAATTAGAATGACAATCCACACCAATTCCAAAATTAGAATGACAATCCACACCAATTCCAAAATTAGATGACAATCCACACCAATTCCAAAATTAGAATGACAATCCACACCAATTCCAAAATTAGAATGACAATCCACACCAATTCCAAAAGATGACAATCCACACCAATTCCAAAATTAGAGTGACAATCCACACCAATTCCAAAAGATGACAATCCACACCAATTCCAAAATTAGAATGACAATCCACACCAATTCCAAAAGATGACAATCCACACCAATTCCAAAATTAGAATGACAATCCACACCAATTCCAAAAGATGACAATCCACACCAATTCCAAAATTAGATGACAATCCACACCAATTCCAAAATTAGAATGACAATCCACACCAATTCCAAAAGATGACAATCCACACCAATTCCAAAATTAGATGACAATCCACACCAATTCCAAAAAGATGACAATCCACACCAATTCCAAAATTAGATGACAATCCACACCAATTCCAAAAGATGACAATCCACACCAATTCCAAAAGATGACAATCCACACCAATTCCAAAATTAGAATGACAATCCACACCAATTCCAAAATTAGAGTGACAATCCACACCAATTCCAAAATTAGAATGACAACCCACACCAATTCTAAAATTAGAGTGAAAACCCACACCAATTCTAAAATTAGAGTGAAAACCCACACCAATTCTAAAATTAGAGTGAAAACCCACACCAATTCTAAAATTAGAATGACAACCCACACCAATTCTAAAATTAGAGTGAAAACCCACACCAATTCTAAAATTAGAGTGAAAACCCACACCAATTCTAAAATTAGAATGACAACCCACACCAATTCTAAAATTAGAGTGAAAACCCATACCAATTCTAAAATTAGAGTGAAAACCCATACCCAATTCTAAAATTAGAGTGAAAACCCACACCAATTCTAAAATTTAGAGTGAAAACCCACACCAATTTCTAAACCAAGAATAACGGTCATTGGGTGATACTTTAATCCTTCACAACATTTTATTGATAACTGTCCTTTACATTTGAGCAAAGTTGAAAACAGATAGATTACACAAGCAGACCAAATGTACATACCAACACACAAGGACGAAAACATCATTTCCTCAGATGAGGCAATAAACAGTCTGGAAACAATCCAATGTTTGGCCTTCTTTTTTTTCCTTTTGGGTTTTTCTTTATATTCGTAGTCCGGGGGGGGGGAGAGAGAGAGAGAGAGAGAGAGAGGAGAGAGGAGAGAGAGAGAGAGAGAGAGAGAGAGAGAGAGAGAGAGGAGAGAGAGAAGAGAGAGAGAGAGAGAGGTGTGGGGGGAGAAAGAGAGAGAGAGGTGTGTGTGTGGGGGAGAGAGAGAGAGAGAGAGAGAGGGGGGGGGGGCATAATACGTTACGCCATAATGTTTAGCACCAAAACAGTGTGAGGAGAGGACAAACAGATGAGGGCAATAGACGATTCTATTTGTCTATCCGTGTCTATTCGTCTGGTCTCTCTCTCTCTCTCTCTCTCTCTCTCTCTCTCTCTCTCACTCTCTCTCTTCAGGGCTGGGTGTAAAAACGAGTGCATTACACTTTTACGCCTCATTACCCCTGTGAGATAAATAGGGCAAACGATTCTTTTGTCTTCGTTCTATTCGTCTCTCTCTCCTCTCTCTCTCTCTCTCTCTCTCTCTCTCTCTCTCTCTCTCAGGCTGGTAAAAAAGCTTATCTCATTACCTCGTTATAAATAAAATGTCGTTCTCGTCTCTCTCTCTCTCTCTCTCTCTCTCTCTCTCTCTCTCTCTCTCTCTCTCTCTCTCTTCTCCTCTCACTCTCCTCTCTCTCTCTCTCTCTCTCTCTCTCTCTCTCTCCCTCTCCCCCTTTCTCTCTCTGTTTGTCTGTACAATGTTCTATTACAGCGTCCTGTATAGCATTTATCTCTCTCACGCACCAAGGTCCTTGCCCCGAGAACAGGAGGCTCATGACTGTACGTCAGCTCTGATGGATATGAGTGTCTGTGGACCCGTACCTGTCTCACGTCTCTACTGTGCAAAGCGTCTCTGTAACAATGGACAGGCGGGGTGGAATCACCCCCGAGGACTTACCAGAATAAGCGTGTTATCTTCGTGTTTATGACTCTCGATCTCAAAGTCTGGTTTCTTTCAGTTTCGCGAGAATAGCCCTAGGCTGATCCTAGCCCTATCCTATTCATTTTTGTTGGCTCTCGATCTCAAAGTCTGGTTTCTTTCAGTTTCGCAACAACAACCCTAGGCTGATACTACCCCTATCCTCTTTGTGTTTACGACGCTCGATCTCAAAGTGTGGTTCTTGTCAGTTTCATGATATCAACCCTAGGCTGATCCTACCCTATCCTCATCATGTTTATGATTCTCGATCTCAAAGTCTGGTTCTTTTTAGTTTCATGACAACATCCCTAGGCTGATCCTAACCCTGTTCTCTTCGTATTTACGACTCACGCTCTCAAAGTCTGGTTCTTTTCAATTTCATAGCAACAACCCTAAGCTGATCCTAACCCTATTCTCTTCGTGTTTATGACTCTCGATCTCAAAGTCTGATTCTTTTCAGTTTCACAACAACAAACCACAGTCTGCTCTTCATGTTTATGACTCGATCTCAAAGTCTGGTTCTTTTCAGTTTCACAACAACAACCCTAGGCTGATCCTAACCATATCCTCTTAGCCTAACCCTATCCTCTTCATGTTTATGACTCTCGATCTCATAGTTTGGTTTCTTTCAGATTCATGACAACATCCCTAGGCTGATCCTAATCCTTTTCCTCTTCATGTTTACCACTCTCGATCTCAAAGTCTGGTTCTTTTCAGTTTCATGACAACAACCCTAGGCTGATCCTACCCTTATCCTCTTCGTGTTTATGATTCTCAATCTCAAAGTCTGGTTCTTTTCTGTTTATGACAACAACCCTAGGCTGATCCTAACCCTATCCTAATCGTGTGTACGGCTCTCGATCTCAAAGTTTAGCTTCATGAACATGTGCAATGTGTACATTTGTTTCAATTGGTGCTTCTTATTTTTTTATGCCACTCTCATTATATTATATGTTCACGAAAACAGCATTTTGTCATTTAAAAACCTTTTCTGGTATTGTGAAACAAAGTCTTGAAAACGTGAAATCTCCATAAGTATTGTTTTAAACAACTTGTTGATCACAAATACTTTGGAAGACGAATCTCGTTTGCTTACAGAACTAAACCTACATTTTTAGCAATATGATGTCGCTTTACTGTGTTTAACTTTTTTTGGGGGACACATTCATATTTTATGTAACTTTTCTTCTTCTTCTTGTTCTTCTTCTTCTTCTTGTTCTTCTTGTTCTTCTTGTTCTTCTTCTTCTTCTTCCTTCTTCTCTTCTTCTTCTTCTTCTTCTTCTTCTTCTTTCTTCTTCTTCTTCTTCTTCTTCTTCTTCTTAACTTCATCACGTTAAAGATATTTTGAAAAGACATGTTCATATTGTTACACTTTTGAAGTGCAATGCACTCTTCTACATTACGTCAACACTGTTTGGCATCGACTGATTCAACTGAATTTCTTGCTACTACTACTACTACTACTACTACTACTACTACTACTACTACTACTACTACTACTACTACTACTACTACTACTACTACTACTACTACTACTACTACTACTACAGTGCCACAGTAATATAACAATGACATGGTCGACTGATTCAACTGAATTTCTTGCTACTACTACTACTACTACTACTACTACTACTACTACTACTACTACTACTACTACTACTACTACAGTAATATAACAATGACATGGTAGGCAGAGCATCAACATCAGTAATTAGAACAAGCAAAACAGAAACCAACCGACCAAACAAAGAAATAAATGAGAGAGAGAGAGAAAAATTGAAATTGAAATTGAAAAATGAATTTGATTGACTTTAGCAAACAATGCTCCGATGCCAAGGAAGCACAAACCATGAACTAAAGAATATAAGCCTAACTGGCGACTAAATCAGTTCATAAGATTTGTTTTTAAGAAACATAAAATAAAACATCTTACATACATAGATAGATTACACTAGAGAACATTAAATTTACACTAAAGAATAACTGTCAGACTGACCAACCAACAATAACATGTAAGTTACCAGTAGGGTAAGTCGGGTAATGCACCACCAAGTTATATGCAACAATCCAATTTTTCTTTTCTAAGCTTTGTAGCTTTAGCTAAAAACAAAGCATAAGACTTTATGACATTTTCATTCGCTGAGGCAAGTAAATTACATAAATTATACCTCTGCAAATTGAATTTAGTGAATATAAGACATGCTTTGCGTAACTTATTATATTCCGTACAAGAAAATAAAAAGTGCAATTCATCCTCAAAACAATCAGAACACAAAGGACAAACAGAATTAATAAACAAATCACGAGTGAACCACAATTTGTTAGAATACAAGCCTAGAGTTCTCGTTCTAAATTTAATAAAGGCATCCCTACACCATTTATTTGTTAGCACATCAAGATATTTTTCAGGATATAATCCGTCCTTAAAAGAATGGTACCAACTATATTTATCCTTTTCAGCTATAGCAGCGTGCCTGTTTTGTTTAAAGCAATCGACCATGCGTTGTTTGAATTCATACAGAAAACCTTTTTGATTTCCTACACCCTGCGTTATCCAAACCAATCCAAAACAATTTTCGAGAGAGAGAGAGAGAATGCGAATGCGAATGCGAATGCGAAAGTTTATTCAGTTCAGGCCTAGGCCCCTCACTGAAGGGGTGTCAAGTAATACAAAGCATGTTGATATAATTGCATAAACAGCCATAATCACGAAGCATTGAATTAATTAATTAATTGTACAAACATAAAACAGAAGACAATTCAAGCCTATTAAGAAATCATTAACTGTAGCCTTTTCTGGGCTTTGTAAACATACATAGCCAAGTTCACAATAGTTTTCTCATTTTGACATGCCATTAAGAGATTCAAACGAAAAAGACAAGGGTTATTATAATACTTTGCTTGAATTAGTTTCATTCTTAGATCATGCAGCACAGGACAAATAAAAAGGAAATGTAGTTCATCTTCTCTACCTATATTACAAAGTCGGCATTTCATTCCATGATCATTTGATATTCAGAGAGAGAGAGAGAGAGAGAGAGAGAGAGAGAGAGAGAGAGAGAGAGAGAGAGAGAGAGAGAGAGAGAGAGAGAGGCAGAGACAGAGACAGAGAGAGAAGAGAGAGAGGAGACAGACAGAGGCAGACAGAGAGACTCAATGGCTCAAATATGTAATGACGACAGCTAAAATAAGTTCATGTCATCAGTG
>CM065701.1:31752347-31757347 GCA_017654935.2 Phymorhynchus buccinoides
CAACAACTATTGACAAAGTGGAAAACTGAGGTTAAATTTTGTGTCATGTGGAAGGTGCAGTGACCAAGATGCATCCCCACTCTCTCAACTGTAAACACAAGCAATAACAACCTCTCTCGCTCTCCATAAATCTCTCACACAGACACACACACACTTATCCAAGGGTGTTTGTGAATCTTTGACACATTCTCACACACACACCACACACACACACACACACACACAACTGTCAAGACAACTGTCCAAGAGGAAGGGCCAGTCAGTGTGATGGGATCCCAGAACCAACTGGCACCAACCATCATCAGTTGCTTAATGAACTAATCCCCAGTGGCCACCACCCACCACCCCCTAACCCCGGTCAAATCAAAGGCAGCCGGGAACAGACGAAGCTATGCCTATTGGCCACTGCAACTAGGGTTATTAACGCCCTTGACAGCAAGAGTTAAACCCTTGTTGATCAGAATCCAAAAGGGCATTCACTCTTGCAAATGGCAGCCATTAAGTGGCCTCAAATAGGATTATTGGCAAAATGTATTCCCTTGTTTGGTCAGTACTCAACCATCTTCCCCCACTCACCTGGGCATTCGATATTCACTCTTGCAAACGGTGTTCACAACGGGCTTAGCCAAAAGGCCGAGAAGCGATCAGAAAATTCATCGTTGCTTGTGGATGGAAGTTCAGTTTAACGTCGCATATCGGCTTTCGCCATGTACGACGGACTGAACAAACCAACCATGGCATAAAGAAAAAATTTATGTTCCTGAATCACTGTCTTAGCCAAAAGGCCGAGAAGCGATCAGGAAGTTACATTCACACGAAAAGGTGTTCTTTGCAGTGGCCATTAATATCGTACCAAGGAGTGGCCTAAGGGCCAGAAAATCAATAGCTTCCACTGACCCTTGCCATTGGGACTCTCTGATGCACACACACACACACACTCTCTCTCTCACACTTCTCTCTCTCTCTCTTCTCTCTCTCTCGTCTCTCTCTCTCTCCGTCTCTCTCTCTCTCTCTCTCTCTCTCTCATCTCTCTCTCTCTCTCTCTCCTCTCTCTCTCTCTCTCTCTCTCTCTCTCAGTGATGCACCAAGGAGGGACAAAAATTTTAGGACATTATATGGGTGCAAAATGAAAAAAACTGAAAAGCCAGTGTCCACGGGTAAATGTCCCCCTGCAGCTGGAGCAAAACTTGATTTATGAAGGTATTTTATGCAAACGCTTATTTTAAAGTGTTTGCAAAATACAATAGACACATAAAGATCTTGTTTGACAAATCTTAAAAAAAGGAACGTCCTTTTCTGGCAAAATTCAAAAACAGGAAATCCTTGGATACCAGGAAAAGTTGCACCCTTGGACATACAAACTGTACTGGAGCAGGAACATCAACAGGACAAGGGTCCAGGGAACTGCATAGGCTTTGGATTAAGGGGTAATGCCCTTTTCGGAGCCCTCAGAAAATGTTGCAATTTAGTTATTATACAAACAAAAATCGAGCCATTTTTTTTTACTATTCACCCTTGTATAAGGTACATGCTTAGGGCAGAGGGGGGGGGGTGTGTGTCTGGAAACGCTGAAATCCCTCCCCCCTCCCTTCCCTACCTCAGATCCGCCCCTGCAGTCACACAGTCTCTCACACACACAACGCAATGCAACACAACGCAATGCAACGCGCGCACACACACACTACGCACGCAACGCAACGCAACGCAACGCAACGCAACGCACGCAACGCACACGCACACGCACACACACAACGCAACACAACGCAACACAACGCAAAACAACACACACGCACGCAACGCACGCAACCACACGCACGCACGCACGCACGCACGCACACGCACGCACGCACGCACACGCACACGCACACACACACACGCACATACACACACACACACACACACACACACACAACACACACACACACACACACACACAGAGGAGGAGTAAATAAAAGGCAAACACTGAAGCAGAAAGTTGCATTAACAAAAACAAATGAAACAAAAACACAACATTGGAGACAAAACTTAGGCAGACAACGGGATAAAGAACAACAACAAAGGAAACTGTCCTGGGTGTATGATATGCAGAGAGACAGAGAAAGAGAGAGAGAGAGAGGGGGGGAGGGGGCAATTCATTGATTTTTCAAAAGCTTTTGACAGGAGTAGGCAGTGATTCATCTGGAAATTGTCCTGCTGCCCAAATTCAATCCCCAAAATATTTTATTTTCATTGCACTGTGTAAAGAAAACAAATAAACACATCTAAAAATAGTAATCAGCAGAATATTATTGTTTGGATGGGGTGGGGTGGGGTGGGGAGCTTGCCATAGCAGAACCCATTGGCATTACTGATATACTGGAGAGAGAGAGAGAGAGAGAGAGAAAAAAAAAGCGAAAAAATGTATTCCCAAAGATTAAGACCATACATGTTATCATATGTATTTTAGCATCAATAGCACAATAAATATTTTCATTGTGTGTTAATGTGTTTACATCTGTGCATGTTTGTTGTCTGGCATTGGAAACATTATTTACATATTCCTCTTTCCACTCCCCCACCCACTCCCACCCCCACCTTTGCTATTTTCTCATTCTCAACTGTTTTCTTGATCCAACCACACTCAGTTGAAAGTGATTCCAGCAAAAACACCAAGCGCACACCAAACAAAGGCAACTTCGATTGATTTCTCTACGCATGGTCTAGAAGCGGCTTCACCTCCAAACCTTAACTCTTCAAGCACCAAGTATTTTTCGGACGTTCTTGGTTGTCCGTTGCATCTCAACCGACAGAAGGGGAGTAACTATTTTTCAGAGTGTGCATCGCATGCGCTGCCTCAATGGAAGAAACAGTGACATAAGCTCTAAAAACCAAACACATGGTAGGGTGCTTGACAGTGAATGTCTTTGCATTTTTGTGGGGAGCGTAGAGTAGATTCGCCCGTGGTGCTAGAAGAGTTAAAGGTTCAAACCTTTGAGAAGCCAATGAATCCAATGACTTCCACTAACTTTGATCAAGAAGGGAATGGGTACACAATTGAGGGACGAAAAACAAAAGGAAATGGTGGCATGAGAACATTAAGGAAGCGGCTAACAGAATGGAAATGTTGGAAAAATATGTGATGGTGCTTAGGAAAAACCTACATAAGTCGCTCAGAACGTTTTGAGCAAAATCCAAAAATAGTCAACATTACCCCCCAAATATCAATTGTCTATTTAGGGCATATTTATGTCGATGTTTATGTATTCTACCAGTATCCACAACGTGAAAGACAACTATGAATGATTTCTTTGTTTATTTGATCGTTTTCTAAATCAAGTCAATAGAAACAAAGAGGAAAAATTGTATCTTCTATGCCCGATTTCTGCAAATGATCTATTTCGAATGCCAAACTTCAAATAATTATAAAATAAAAACTAGACAAGATAACTCATAAATTCGGTTTTCTGTGTATTAACAAGGAATCTCAGCTCCACCATGACAAATTAAAATATTAATTTATGCCCAAATTCCATTATGTTTGGTTTTCCCATGCACTGTCACAACTGGCAAGAAGCCAGAAGATTGTGTCGAGCTTTCCTGACTACATCCCCGGTAAATGCCAGATATTCCCTGGAGAGGTTTGCATCTATGAGCTACACGGAAATTCCATCAGAATCTTTAACAGAGGTTACCCCCCAGGACTAAATCCCCATCTCAATCTTCATTCCGTGAAATAGGGGGTTGTGTTCTCTGAGGTGCAGTCACTGGGGGGGGGGGGGGGGGGGGGGGGGGGTGGCTCAGGTGACCTGGGATAATTCAGTTATTGTACAGTGTGACAATAAAAATGCAACCCAAAAATCAGTAATTAAATAGATTAATAATCAAGCTATCATTTTGATTTCTGGGTTTTTTTTAAAGAAGATTCAAATTTCAATGCATGAAAAATTACAACAATTTGTTTTTTTTAAGATTTGTGTCTGTGCTCCAGAAATTAAGTTTCCATGGTACCCCATTTTCAGAAAATGCTTCTTTTTGTTTTAGGTTAAAAAAAAAAAAAGCTTTTGCAATTTCAATGTCTTCATATGTAATTTCAATTTCTGCGGTGTCCTGACAAAATGTGTATTCATATGTGGGCTCAAAATGTTGGGATATGTTGTACAGTCTTTCATTCCAATTTTCAGTGCAAAAAAACCCCTGTCATTTTTTAAAAAAAAGACAGTTTTCAGATAATTGAAAATTTTGCAAATGTGTTTTTACCCTCAAAAATGGACTTTTCTAAAAATGGGTTACCACGGAAACTGTTCTTTTCTTAAGCTATCTGAGGCATCTTGGAAAAGCAAACTGTTGCAACCTTTCATGCATTGAATGTTCTTCCTAAATATGAAAAAAAAAAAGCTTCAATATTGAAAAAAATATTAACGATTTTGCGAGTTGCATTTTGTTTCTTGGAGTCACCCGATATCTTAGTTTAGGAGTTCATAGTTCGAACCACAGACAGCCAGTTCATAAAACCACAACCGAAGTTTGTGGAAGTTTCTGGGTTTGGTCCTCTGTGCCTGGATCTACCAGTACCTGCACAGAGCTATTATAAGGTGCTGTAGACGGCTCTGATGGGAGTTGTGTGCCCTTTAAAAGTGGAGCGTTATCTACCTTTTTTTTAAATTTCATTAATCATTTTCAGATAGATTCAGATCTGACAAACAATATTCTATCTCTGAAACTCGCAAACGATAGAGCATGTTTGCACAGAATGGAGTTTTGTTTTAATAAACAAATAATGCTAAATATTGTTTTACGATACTGACTGATCCAACATGGATTGTATCTTCATAATGATCAGGGCCTGTATGGTAAGAGATCACCTCTGTAATCCTGGGCCTGTATTCACATTAAGATAGTATAAGATTTATCATCGTGGTATCTTAGAAGTCCTTCTAAAGTAGTGGGATTTAATAGGACTTTAGAAGGACTTCTAAGATATGATAAATCTCATACTATCTCAATGTGAATACAGGCCCAGG
>CM065701.1:31762347-31772347 GCA_017654935.2 Phymorhynchus buccinoides
CCAGTGTCTTGAACTCTTCTACGCTTTGTATTAGACCCCTCCACAAAATTTTAAGTGATTCCATGCAGTGCTCCATGAGACTTAACAGTGTGAAGATATGTCTGCCGCTCTGAGACATGTCTGCCACTCGGCGACAGCTCTGAGACATTGTAAGCACCAATGTCTTCTACTCTTTCTTTGTAATAGTAAAACTAATACACACACACAAACATAAAATTTGAAGAAAGCCATTTCAATGCAATGCTTCATGAGATATTATAACAGTATGACACCTCAGGGCATAATGTATGCACCGTTGTCTTCTACTCTTAATGTTACACACACACACACACACACACACACACACACACACATACAAACTTTGAAGCTATTCTGTGCAGCAGTTCAAGAGATATCCTTGGCACAGACAAACAAAGAAAAAACAAACCATGACAAACATATACAGAGTCTATTTCTGCTTGTATGTCTGTCTTCATTGTCTTTTGCCCAACCTGAGTCAGTAAATGAGAAAAACACAGAAAGAAAGGCTTCTCTGGAAATAAAAACAGCAGGGAAAGAGCCAGAAAAAAACCTTTCCCTGGAAGTCAGGAAAATGACCTACACTAAAACTCTCTTCATTACCGACACTTTCAGAAAACCTTAAGCAGAAAGGTAATTCAATAAGGCACCTGGGGAGAAAGGGGGGAGGGGGGAACAAGACCTGAAGAAGACATTGTGAGAAGGTTTAACTTGCTTTTAATGTCCAGTGTGACTGTCTTGACTGACTCTAGGGACCTGAGGCTTGGCTACAGCTAAGTTAAGCTAACCACCTTCCTCAATATTATGGGCTACTGGCATGCTCTGGCCACTATTTTGTGCACACCATGAATACCACAAGGATGCTTAAAGCCACAGTGGGCATCAGTAAAAAGCAGCGAGGAAGCCAGAAAGGCAGACCTTTTGTGGCACACTGGATAAACTGCGTTTCTCTATGCTTGTGGATCTTTCTGATTGAAAACTGTCCAAACTTTAAAAAATTTAAAAAATTGCTGCCAAACTAGTTTTGCAAAAGTCGAGGTGTGAAAGTGCAACAGCTCTTCTACACACCCTCCACTGGCTGCCTGTCAAGGCTAGGATAGAGTATAAGGTTGCTTCTCTCTGCTTTCAATGCTTCAATTCCCGAATCTGCACCCTCTTATCTTTCGGAGCTTCTCCACCCTTACATGCCTCCTAGAGCACTTAGGTATCAAGACTCATCTCTGTTAATTGTTCCGAGGTATTCTCTGAATTCTTACGGCAAAAGGGCTTTCTTTGTTTCCGGACCTACAATTTGGAATTCTCTACCTCTTTCTCTCAGAAAAGTCACCTGTCTCCAAACTTTCAAATCCCAACTGAAAACATATCTGTTCAGAAAGTACTTTGATTGATGTTGTTGGGCATGAGGATGTATGGATTGTAGCGCTATATGAAAAAAAAGAATATTATTAGTATTTTCTTCTGATTTTGTTGTACTTGAGTGTGTAGCGGCTCGGTTAAGCAGAGTGTGCGTGTGTGTGTGTGTGTGTTTGGGGGGGGGGGGGGGGGGTAATGTGTGAAAACATGCATGAGCACATAATTGGTGTTGATACAGTAACAGTTGATCATGGGTCGCTTTTGTTTTTAACAGTACTAGCGCAACGCTGAGTCCCAGTAACGCCTAGTAACGGTAACGCCTAGTAACGGTAACGCCAAGTACTGGTAACGCCGAGTACAGCAAATTTGAAGCGATTCGGTTAAGAAACGGCGGAGTCGTATAGCGCGCGCGTTTCTGAACCGATTCGCTTCCGGGTTGGTACACGGATAGTCACCGTCCCCGGTGATATTCCTGCCAAATTCGAAGGCAATCGGTCCAGAAACACCGGAGATACGGGCGCCGAGAGGCTGGCGGATGCGCGTTTCGCGCATTTGCCGAACTGCGCAAATGACACGGCCGCCTCGGTTGCCGTTGCCATCGCCCCGTCAGGGCTCACAGCAAATTTGAAGCGATTCGGTCGAAAAACGGCGGAGTTATAAGGCCCGTTTCGTGTTTCAGACACACACACACACAGACACACGGACGGACACTTGGCTTTTTACTATATGATTAGATAGTTTTATTTAGTGTTTTCATCATGCGAAACACTAAATAGGAATGGAAGCATGAGCGTTTTGAATGTGTGTATACCCGGTATGTGTCCTTATCTGTCTCTGAACATAGTTTGTACTTGTAAGTAATATGTGAGCATGTGTGTTTGTGTGTGCATGTGTGTATGTATGAGAGACAGACAGACAGAGAGAGAGAGAGAGAGAGAGAGAGAGAGAGAGAGAGAGAGAGAGAGAGAGAGAGAGAGAGAGAGAGAGAGAGAGAGAGAGAGAGAGAGAGAGAGAGAGAGAGAGAGAGTGTGTGTGTCTTTCATTTAAAGTCTATCCACTTCTCGTGATATTAGTCGGAATGGAGAGAGAGCATGTGTGTGCATGTGTCTGTGTGTGCATTTATGCTTAAAAGTATGTGTGTGCATGTGTATGTGCCTGTGTGCTTGTATGCGTGCGTGCATGTGTGCATGCGTGTGTGTATGTGCATCCGCACATGCGTGCTCATGAACAAATCAAGCAAAAGAATGCTACTAGGAGGAATGTGAGCAAGTGGCATGGTGCTGGCATCATCGGTGGGAACACTAGTCATATGTGTTTACTCATTTCTGGGCCGCCAAATTTCTTGATGTACTTATTGAATCAGACTTCACTGAAGATCAGACAGACAGTCGCACCGTGTAGGTTTTATCAGAGTGGCTGCTCAATGAGTGTTTGAACAAGAAGTCTTACAGTTGCATAGGGGGGGGCTTTCTATGCAGTCTTTCTGCACTCTTTCGTTGCAGTCTGTTTCAGTGTGTGTGTGTGTGTGTGTGTTGTGTTGTGTTGTGTTGTGTTGTGTGGTGTTGTGTGGTGTGTTGTGTTGTGTTGTGTTGTGTTGTGTTGTGTTGTGTTGTGTTGTGTTGTGTTGTGTTGTGTTGTGTTTGTGTGTGTGTGTGTTGTTGTTCTTCAGCTTAATGTCCTTCCACTAAAAGTGACGTGATGTGTGTGTGTGTGTGTGTGTGTGTGTGTGTGTGTGTGTGTGTGTGTGTGTGTGTGTGTGTGTGTGTGTGTGTGTGTGTTGTTCTTCTTCTTCAGTTTAATGGCCTTCCTCTAAAAGTGAAGTGAAGTGTGTGTGTGTGTGTGTGTGTGTGTGTGTGTGTGTGTGTGTGTGTGTGTGTGTGTGTGTGTGTGTGTGTGTGTGTGTGTGTGTGTTCTTCTTCAGTTTAATGTACTTCCAATAAATGTGAAGTGTGTGTGTGTGTGTGTGTGTGTGTGTGTGTGTGTGTGTGTGTGTGTGTGTGTGTGTGCGTGTGCGTGTGCGTGTGCGTGTGCGTGCGTGCGTACATGTTTTTTTCTACCCTTTCTTAGACTTTACTTCCAGCTGCGAAGCGAAGCTGGCAATGTTTTCACTGCTGTCTGTCTGCTTGTTCCTGACTGTGTATGTATGTATACATGCACATGTATGTATGTTATGACGATGTTTGGGGGGGGGGTCTTCCGTACAAATAGTTCCCCCACCTTCTGGAAGTTCTGTGCTTGCAACTTCCTCTAATCTGTCTCTCTGTTTGACTCTGCCTTTTTCCTTGCTTTGTGTCGTCTACTAATCGTTCTGACTTTTAGGCCCATTTTCTTGCCTTTTTTTCCCCAAAAAAATCTTCCATATACTTTTCTCCATTGAACTCCTCCAAAATCAGAATGTGTCGGCTGAATGCAGCGGGGAGACCAGTAAAAACTGGAAAACGGACACATATGTACCCATTGTGGCCTTATGGCCTGGGAACGCAGAAGAAGAAAATGTTTTTAAAAAGCTGTGAAAAATCATGCAGGTTTCATTTTCACTTTAGTATTGGCCCAAACTTAACTCATTCAACACTGCCCAATTGTTTCCCTTTGCAAACCGTTCAACACTAGCATCAATTACATAAAGAATGCTGGAAAAGGTCAAGATGCCCCCCCCCCCCCCCCCCCGCCCCCTCCTCCATTTCTCAGTTCTTTCCACTTTTTCAGTCTTGCCTTTCTTACTGCAGATTGAGTACTTCATCCTCTATCGTTTGCTATATTTAACACTAATTTTCATCCATTTACATAATTAAACACATGCATTAATAATAGTAGAAGAAAAAGGCAAGACGGAAAAAAATGCAATGAACCAGGACTGTGACAAATGCTCCGCAGCTGTTGTGTGTACTGCACTACATAGAGGGGGGGGGGGGGGGGTCCGTGTTAGATAATGGCCTTTATCATGACTGCGATTAATTACTCAACAAAGATAACTAGCTCAAAAAGTTGACGAGATACAGCTTAATGTTTGGTAAGAAAGGCAGGTGTAAAAATGTGGGGAGAGCTGAGAAATGTAAGAGGGGGGAGGGGCACATCTTTACCTTTACCAGAATGCTTTATAAAGAATGCTTAATGCTACAATTTTGAAAGTCTGTAGCATTGTTTGTAATATTAAAACTAATAAAAGCTGACGGCTGTTAAAAGTTCCAAGGCATTTTTTTTTTAATTACAGGCCAATTAAATAAAATAATTTAAAGCATGATAAAGAAGACAAAGAGGTGGGGGTGAGTACTCGTTTGCATTCATTGCCGTCCTTAAAATAGACTAGAAGTCATTTCACTGGTTGAAAACTACTAAGGGACCGTACCAGCTTGGTGTGCATGGATTCGCCGAGTTATGAACTGTGAATGCTTGTGAACACGATATACGCTATAGCACACTCTCGTGTTGAACGTATGTGCAAGGTATACATGTGCGCTATTGGCCACTGCAATGACAACCTTTTGCAAGAGTGAATGCCCTTGGTAGATGCTTGAGTACTAACCAAACAAGGGAATAACTCTCGCCAATAACTCTATTTGAGGCCACTAAAAATGGCTGCCTTTTGCAAGAGTGAATGCCCTTTTGGATACTGACCAACAAGGGCTTAACTCTCACTGTCAAGGGCGTTAATAACCCTAGTTGCAGTGGCCAATAGTGTACTCTCGTGAAGAGAGAGATACATCAACTCATGAAAAAAAAGAGGATAATTTCAGAATTAGGGACTATCACCAAGACAGGCAAACAGGTAAAAATAATTGTACCTATCAGAATGACTAACACAGTAACAGCTGAGCCTGAATCTGCATTTAAGCCATGACTTTTCATTGAAACAAGCCAAAGACCAAGTTAAACAATTGTATCGCCATAACAGTTATCAAAATTGTTATTTAACATCATGGGGGATACATTTGATACCAACAGTTATCAAAATTGGTATTTAACATCATAGAGGTAAATTTGATACCAACAGTTATCAAAATTGGTATTTAACATCATAGAGGTAAATTTGATACCAACAGTTATCAAAATTGGTATTTAACATCATAGACCATAGAGATAAATTTGATACTAACAGTTATCAAAATTGGTATTTAACATCATAGAGGTAAATTTGATACTAACAGTTATCAAAATTGTTATTTAACATCATAGAGGTACATTTGATACCAACAGTTATCAAAATTGGTATTTAACATCATAGACCATAGAGATAAATTTGATACTAACAACAGTTATCATAGAGGTAAATTTTGTTATCAAAATTTATTTAACATCATAGAGAGGTAAATTTGATACCAACAGTTATCAAAATTGTTATCAAAATTGGTATTTAACATCATAGAGATAAATTTGATACAGTTATCAAAATTGGTATTTATCAAAATTGTTATCAAAATTGGTATTTAACATCATAGAGGTAAATTTGATACCAACAGTTATCAAAATTGGTATTTAATCATAGAGGTAAATTTGATCATAACATCATAGACCATAGAGATAAATTACTAACAGTTATCAAAATTGTTACTTAACATCATAGAGGTAAATTTGATACCAACAGTTATCAAAATTGTTCTTTAACATCAGAGATAAATTTGATACTAACAGTTATCAAAATTGTTATTTAACATCATAGAGATAAATTTGATACCAACAGTTATCAAAATTGTTACTTAACATCATAGAGATAAATTTGATACAAAAAATTATCAAAATTGTTACTTAACATAAATTCATAATAGATAAATTCCCATGTATCTTCATCACAGTATTTCCACTCTTCAATTAAATGTACACGACACAGGGCCTATTGAACCAGTCAATGAACTGCATAGATAATCAATGTGTGATAAGCAGCATACTGCACTATCAATAGCAATGGCTCGATTAAAAAGTCTTGGCAAAACTTTTGACAAACACTTTTCGCCACCATGAACTGGCTCTAATCTGACACAGTCACAGGTAGGTAGTATAATCTCAAGAGATGGAAGTAGAAGTCAAAGCTTAATTAAGATCACCCTGAAAAAGAAAAAACCCTCATAATTTGAGCCTGCATGCTCGCGGTCGCGCACCGTGCGTGCGTGCGTGCGTGTGTGTGTGTGTCAAGTCAAGTCAAGTCAAAATTTTATTTCCAGATGGGAACAGTTTAACCCTTTCACCGCCAGCCATATTTCAGCCAAAATGTTCCATTAAGATGACCTGGGTAGAGAACAAAATGCATCTGCAGTATTGGGGATTCTTCTGTGAAATTTATAAAATAAGGTCTATCCTTACTTCCCCAAACTAAGACAATAGGGTCTTTGGATAATAGACCCCAATTTGATGCCTTTTAGTGACATAGGAGTTAAAGCACTGTGGTGCTAAACTGCGACTTTGGCGGTGAAAGGGTTAATAAGCAAATGACATGGGGTTTTTCAACAAGCCATCCATAAAAAAATATGTAAAAAAACAACAACAACTAAACATTCCAAATGTGTGTGCATGTATGCGGGGTGGGGTTAGGGTGGGGTGGGTGGCACGTGTGTTGGTATAAATGTGTATGCACACATGTATGTGTGTGTGTGTGTTGGTGCATACATGTGTAGGTGTGTGTCTGAGAGTAAGAGAGAATCTGAGGGAGAGATACGTGATTATGTAGCCTGAGTTTGTTACCATTTGTTTTCTCTTACATTGGTTGTCCATCCATGTGCATGCTTTCGTTGTTGTTGGATTGTGTCTTGTGCAAAACCAAAACGATTTCCTTTGTATTCTGATGCATTGGCTGATTAAAGAATCTTGAAATATTGAAATAATTTCATGTCTTGGACTGAATGTTTTTTGATTTTTTTTTAATTTGGACTATAAGAAGATAGCTACTTTTGGTATAGGTCAAGATGTGCCCCCCCCCCCCCCCCCCCTACATTTCTCGGTTAATTTTTTTTTTTTCCGTTTTTGCCTTTCTTACCAAACATGAAGCTGTATTTTATGAACATTTTCAGCTAATTATCTTTGTTCAATAATTAATTGCAGTCATGATAAAGGCCATTATCTAATAGGACCCCCCCCCCCCCCTATGTACTGCAGTACACCGCAGCATTTGTCACAGTCGTGGTTCATTGCGTTTTTCAGGCAAAAACGGACAAATGGAATTAACCAAGAAATGCAGGGGGGGTGGCACATCTTTACCTTTACCCTACTTTTTTTTTCAGACTGTCAGACCCCAGGTGTGCCTTATAATATTACTAATATAGTAAGAAAATATAACAACAAATTTCCCTATGGGGATACCGAGGGGTCTTTCATAAAAACAGTTCCCCCACCTTCTGGAAGTTCTGTGCTTGTAACTTCCTCTAATCTGTCACTCTCTTTGACTCTGCCTTTTCTTTTTGCTTTCTGTCATCTACTATCTTTCTGACTTACTGGCCCATTCTCCTGCCTTTTAAAAAAAATATATCTTCCAAATTATTTCCTGCTTTGAGCTCCTCCGAAATCGGAATGTGTCGGCTGTACGCAGCGGGGAGACCAGTGAAAACCGGACACATATGTACCTTACCCATTATGGCCATATGGCCTGGGAACACAGAATAATAATAATAACAAATTATAGTTACAAAATCTGAATTTTGTGTAAAATTTAAAGGTACTGTGCCTTATAATTATGGTCTGAAAAATATGGAACAAGAAGAAACAATGGATAGGACTGCAGCAACAAATGCTCCCCCCCCTCCCACCCCCCCCCCCTCTCTCTCTCTCTCTCTCTCTCTCTCTCTCCCTCCCTCCCTCCCTCCCTCTGAAATCAATACCAGATCTATGAACATCATCACACAACATTTACAATGCAACAGAAATTGTTAATATCGATTCAATCTACATTTCGCTTTAACCAAAAAAAAGTGTTAGTTCGTCATCAAAATTCAAACCTCATAATTTGACATTATAGATTTAGGGTGGATTCTGTGTTTGTATAAACTATCATGAACTTGGCACAGGAGCCAGAACAGTGTGTGTGTGTGTGTGTGTGTGTGTGTGTGTGTGTGTGTGTGTGTGTGTGTGTGTGTGTGTGTGTGTGTGTGTGTGTGTGTGTGTGTGTGTGTGTGTGTGTGTGCGTGCGTGCGTGTGCGTGCGTGCGTGTGTGTGTGTGTGCATGCGTGCGTGCGTGCGTGCGTGTGTGCATGCATGCATGCATGCATGTGTGTGTGTGCATGTGTGTGTGCATGCGCATGTGTGTGTGTGTGCTAGGCTCATTCCATCCTATTTCTAATAAGTAACTTACACAAGGATCGCATCCATAACACCTATCAAAGCAAAATTAGCCAATTAGGTTTGTTCTTGTTTACACAATGGAACTTTCCTGGTATTGCAGTACCTCCAGGATCGACCCACTATCTGTACATATAAATGTCCCATATGTACCTGTTTCAGGTCGGAGGATGTTAAACACATTTTAGTACCTCCAGGATCGACCCACTATCTGTACATTTATAAATGTCCCATATGTACCTGTTCCAGGTCGGAGGACGTTAAACACATTTTAGTACCTCCAGGATCGACCCACTATCTGTACATTTATAAATGTCCCATATGTACCTGTACCAGGTCGGAGGACGTTAAACACATTTTAGTACCTCCAGGATCGACCCACTATCTGTACATTTATAAATGTCCCATATATGTACCTGTACCAGGTCGGAGGACGTTAAACACATTTAGTACCTCCAGGATCGACCCACTATCTACATTGATAAATGTCCCATATGTACCTGTTCCAGGTCGGAGGACGTTAAACACATTTTAGTACCTCCAGGATCGACCCACTATCTGTACATTTATAAATGTCCCCATATGTACCTGTTCCAGGTCGGAGGACGTTAAACACATTTCAGTACCTCCAGGATCGACCCACTATCTGTACATTTATAAATGTCCCATATGTACCTGTGCCAGGTCGGAGGACGGTAAACACATGGACAAAGACAAAGACTGCAAAACTTAAGAAGACAATGACAAGGGAATGGAACTGAAAAACGTTAGTAATGAATGGATTACTTTTATTTTAATGACTGTGCATGATTATTTTTTTTACTTACTTTTTATACGAAAAGTTATGTCTACTACTGCTTACTTTTAAGGGGTAGACACAAACAGGAGCAAACTATCTTAAGCAATCGCCAAATCTGAAAATGTTATCATAGAAACAGAAAGCCAGAACCATCAAAACTAAGATTTGAGTGGACAACAATCACAAATGGACAAGACATGGGCCTTGCCCCATATCGGGCCTTAGCAAAAGAAATGGAATCAGTTGGATTTGGAGTGTCCATCATTACATAAATGGATTAATGATAACGATGATGATAACACAAGACTTGCTTACTCAGCTCCCGAGTCTCAATGTTTGGAGAGGTTACAGTTGGGTAGGTGGGTTGATAGATTTGCTTAGTTAGTTGATTCAAAGGTCACGTTACTAATTTAATCAACCACAAAGTCACCTAATCAATGGTCAACTTAGAACGCTGATGAGTCCTTCCCCCTCTCTCTCTCTTTCACTACGCCCAACTAAGAAAATCACGCGCTAAGCCCCTACTGGTTTGATTGCCCCTTGGCGGTAAAATGCGCGTCCTAAGTTGCT
>CM065701.1:31777347-31794847 GCA_017654935.2 Phymorhynchus buccinoides
TCTCTCGATCCTAAAATGACACGTTTCAATGTTCTCTGAATCTTCCCATTTCTGAAATCGTAGGCTAACCGCATTACAAATAATTTCCAACGTGTGTGTCTGTGCATACAAGACGGATGGGGGGATACTCACTGTTAGAACTGCATGTCTATCATCTTGTTTTAATCTGCCATGTTGGCAAAAATGTTTGATTTTACAGTGGAATCCGTTTAATTGGCCATCGGATAATCGGCCAAAGCCGCTTAATTGGCCAATTTCCTCTGGAACGGAATTTTTTCTTCTTAAGCATGTGTTATTTTGTTCGTTTTTACAGCCAAAGCTGAAATCTTCAATTTCGCTTTATTGGCCACTTTTTCTCTCTAATTTTTCCTCTTTACCCCTTTTTGAGAGGGAGAACAACAGAGGCAGACAAACTGACAACACGCTTTTGACGTTTACATGGTTGAGTGTGAAGTTGGAAGGTGAGCTGTTGTCAACTGAAAGACCCTGCATGGCGTTAAAATCACTCAAGAAAACAAAATCATTGTCTTTTACTCGTGCTTCTGTCAAGTTGTAGGATTAATAAACACACACACACACACACACACACACACACACACACACACACACACACACACACACACACACACACACACACACACACACACACACACACACAAAGGGAAAGAATTTGAATTTGAACTGCAACATTTAATTTTGACGTCATTGCTTTTGACTTGCATAATTGCGTCATACAGTATCTCGATGTTCATTTTATCGGCCGATTCGCTTCATCGGCCATATTCTTCCTGGTCCCAAAAGTGGCCGATTAAGCGGATTCCACTGTAATATAATATTGACCGTGGTTCCAGATTACGGCCAATCCTGAAGGCTTTTCCAACCCTGCTTTCAGGAGCCCTCCTGGACTACTTTGACCCATTGCAGTGGGATTACATTATTCAGAAGCTAAAACGTGAGGGAAACGATTCCGGAACAATAAATCAGGGCGGAATCGGCCAGCAGTGGACACTCACTGACACCATCAATATTTCATCTACAGAATACAGACAACCAACCTTAACCTACCAACTAAAGAAAGAGCAAATATCTGACCACTAAGAATTAGGATAGTGGTCAGATATTTGCTCTTTCTTTAGTTTATAATCTTAATAAACTAAAGAAAGAGCAAATATCTGACCATTATCCTAATTCTTATGAAATTAATTACTTTAATTTGTTTTTGTCACTGTGGGAAAAAAAAATAATAATTTGTGTGAAAAATATATCCTTAAGTTTCTTAGCCTCTTGGTTTGACGGAATCCAAATTTGCAGCTTAAAGGGGCACCCTGGCGGATGAGTTTTTGCAAGAAACACGTTGAGATCACCAGGAAAACACCCTTTACAGAGACCGCAACACTCATTTTGCTCTGGTTTCCTAGAAATCAAACCGTCAAATCAGCGGTTCCTCCTAAACCTGAAGTGCTGGAAGTCAAATTCTTTCTTTTCTAATGGCTGCCTGAGTTTAGACCAAATTGTTTGCACGATATTTCCACAATATAAGCCTTGGTTTTTTTTCCTTCTTTTTTGTATACAGTTTACCAAAAGGAGTTTCACTCACAACAAAGGAAATACTTCAAATAGCTCCAATTTGTTTTTTACTGCACTACAAAGAAGAAAAACTTAAAAAGATTCAACCACAATGAGTGGCCTCCACCCACCCCATCCAAAATGGCTTCTCTCTCCGGCATCTCCGCCAAGGAGGAATCGCCGTTTTAACGGTTTGATTTATAGGAAACCAGAACAAAGTGAGTGTTCTGATCCCTGAAAAGGCTGTCTTTCTGGTGATCTCGACATGTTTCTTGCAAAAACTCATCCGTCAGGGTCCACCATTAATAGATTTACGAGAAAAGAAAACACTAAGAGATTTTTTTAAATATGAAAAGAAAGAAAAAAAGGCAAAAGACTAATGTTTGCTTATGTCATAGCCCTTGATTTTTAACTGTGTCAAACTCTGCATCTACAATTTAAAGAAAGGTACAATAATCATCCTTTGGAAGATTAGTAAGCATGCATCCTTTGGACAGAGACCATATTCCTATTTGACTTTCATTTTCAGGATTCCACGTTTAACAAAAATCAATAGGAAAAAAAGTATCAAAACACCCTCTGTTCAGCCTTTAACCCTTTCACCGCCAAAGTCGCATTTTAGCACCACAGTGATTTAACACCTATGTCACTAAAAGGCATCAAATTGGGGTCTATTATCCAAAGACCCTATTGTCTTAGTTTTGGGAAGTTAAAGGATAGACCTTATTTTATATAATTCACAGAAGAACCCCCAATACTACAGATGGATTTTGTTCTATACACAGATACATTTAATGGAAATGTTGGGCTGAAATATGGATGGCGGTGAAAGGGTTAAAGTTCTTGTCTTAGTACATGTTTCAAACCCAGTTAAAAAAAATTTTAAAGTCTAAAGACTGCTAGCAATACAAGTGTAACCGAAACAAAATCTGTGGGCTTTAATGTTCTAATTTTAAACTGGAAAGAAACCAGGAAAATCGGTTTTAAAGAAATTGTGTGCATACTGCATATGAAATGCACCAGAAGTACAGTATTGACTTTGATCTTTTAACAAACTAAAGACTTAACTTATTACTTTACCAAAATAACCGCCAAGTCCAATATAAATAGGTGACTAACTCATGAAGCAGCAGTTTCCTTTAAGAAATCAATAACCACAACAAGAACTGGGAAGCTGGGAAAAATAACCAAAAAAGGAAAAATCCCAAACCACAAGCCTTTAAACAAGAAATCAATAATCAGAGAACAGCCAAGGTTGGGAGAAGGAAAAAAAGGGTATCGTGACAACCTTTTACAGAGCCTCATAACAGAAATGGAAAAAAAATGCGGTTAACACAATAACAGCACTTCTTTAGGAGAAAAAAAACCCCATCCACTCATTTCCTGTTGTTTCCGTGTTTTTATTTCACGCTCAATTTACCGCTGCAGCAAAAGCTGATCCCCAGACTAGTATAATTCTACTGTTCCTTTTTATCGATCCTCAGAGTGTGGTGTTTGACAACATTTCTTTCCTGTGCATGATAAACATTGTATTGTGAATCCTAAGAGAAAGCATACAGCCACTTCTCTGACTCTGCATTAGAGCTGTACATAGCCAGTGATTTTTTTTTTTTTTTAAATGGTAGCATAGAATCAATTAAAAAAAGTAGAATGTTCTTGCTGTGTTCAAGACACTTTTAAAGACCTTTTTTTTCTTTAATACACAATTTTTGGAGGACAAAACTAGGGGAGAGCACTTCGTGAAAATTAGAGTTGTTTATCTCGATTACTCGGCCAAATACCATAGCAACAATGGCGTCAAAGCTTGAAACCGCAAGATGCGAGTCAGCGACTTGCAAACATTTTTTTAGAAAAATGAGGGGTGGCCAGTGGCCACAAACTGATAGAACCAGTTTTCATTGGTCTCCCTGCTGCGTACAGTCGACACATTCTGATTTTGTAGGAGCTCAAACAAGAAACAAATATTTGGAAGATTTTTTTTTTTAAAGACAGATTGGGTCAATATTTAGTCAGAAAGATAGTAGATGAAAGAAAGCAAAGGGAAAAGGCAGAGTCAAAGAGTAGCAGATTAGAGGAAGTTATAAGCACATAACTTCCAGAAGGTGGGGGAACTATTTTTACAAAAGCCTCCCCACCCGGTATCCCCACGGGGAGACTAGGGGACTAATTTTGTTCTTAAGTCCTCGTGGATGAGCTGAGTGAGACTGACGCTGAGAGACAGTGGGGATCAGCCCTGTACCTGATGCATCTCCGCTGTAAACAAATTCCTGTCCCGCTTTTTCAGAATAGCCGAGGCATCCTTTGCTATGTGAAGGCTATTTGACAGACACGACAATGTGCTAGTGGATGGAAGTTCAGTTTAACGTCGCGTATCGGCTTTCGCCATGTACGACGGGCTGAGCAAACCAACCAGGGTATAAACAAAAATTTATGCTCCTGAGTCACTGTCTTAGCCAAAAGGCCGAGAAGCGATCAGAATGTGCTAGTAAACTCCTCAGGCATGGGAATTGGAAAAGTAAAAAACACTGAAAAGTGGGGGTCTGGGGGCCGCAGAAGGCCCCTACTAGGGTTCCAGGGTGTTACAACGCTGAAGCTTTTTTTGTAACTGAAGCCCTAAAACTGCATTAGAATCTAGCTAAATTTTGTTCATTTCTTTGTGTTTTTTTCTCAGCAGACAGACTTTTTCGGCGGAAAAGCAACGTCATTTCGGCGGAAATTTGCTATTTGGCAGACAATTCCCATCCCTGAAACTGTTGGCATGATCCCTGGAGTCTTTTAGCCAGGGTAAGCCAACAATGACATATTGCTTGCCTGATCACTGTGTTGCCATGGGGAAAGAGTGAAAACTATCGTGTATTTCGACCTTAACACCGGCTCTCTATGAGGACTGGCATCATAACCACCCACACCAGGGAAGATCAAACAAAGCTCGCCTATAGCCAAATGCAAACAGATTAGTCGCCTGGCAAGCACTTCTCACTTGTACTAGTCTACCGGCATGTCTCCCTTGTATGTAATGATACAGTTGTAATGCCTTCTCTCAGTACAGGCTCATACCACAAATGACCTCAGAGCTATAATAGGAATTGTTCGGAAATAATAAAGGGGAGTAATCAATAGGTCAAACAGGGGAAGTTACTCGATCTACCATCAGGTAGATCCCCAGCTCTCGCCTCGTGTGTTTGCGCAAACATACAGCACTTAGAACACTGTGCATCATTCTAAAATGTATGTCATTTATATTTTTACGTCACATTTTGCAAGTTTTATCAGTTCGTGGCAACTGGCCACCCCTCATTTTTCTTCAAAAAATGTTTGCAAGTCGCTGACTCACATCCTGCGGTTTCAAGCTTTGACGCCATAATGTTGCAATGGTATTTGATCGAGTTAGTCGAGGTAAAAAAAACTCTAATTTTCATGAAGTGCTCTCCCCTATTTTTTTTCAAAAAATCACATCTAGTATTAAATAATCTGCCAGGCATAAATCAATTAAATCAAAAGCTAAAACTTGACTTCAGAATGCCAGTCACTCTCTCCAGACCATCACTCATCACTGCCAGACAGCAGATGGGGCAGATCATGTTATTCTGGTGGGCTGGGCTAGATTTTGTTTATAGTGGAGATGCAGGGCTTCCAGGGACCCCCATTTGGGGGTCCATGAAGCACTCAAGTTCTAAAGGACCCTCTAAAAGAATGTGCAGGGGGTCCCAGGGATGCACTAGAAAAATTATTTTTAGCGTTCGCTATGCCACTGGGACCCTCTATCTCACCTCTAGGACCCTCTATTCTGTAAGTGAAGGATTCCCTGGGACCCCTTGTTTTGCGGGACAATTGGGAGCCCTGGAGATGACTTGCCCAGGGTACATCCCCACACTGTTGGCCAAAGGGATTTGAGGACAGCTGACATTGGGGAAGGTCCCCAAAGGCCAACCCATCCCTTTGGTTTTGCTGCAGCACTAGAACCAGTGCAAAGGCCCCCTCGTTTGAGAGTTATAGTCTTCCAAATAGTGAACTATTATCTACCTACTTTTAACACATTCTACCCCACCCATGCAGCCGCATTTATCTTCCCTGGCCCAGCTGTGCAGAGAGCTCTGAGCATTACAATAATAATGTTTAGAAAAATTGCTATAACTTTGAAACAATTCACTGTATTGCTATAAAATTTTAAAGCGTTATTGTCAAATGCGCGTTTTAAAAGTTTACAGTTTCATAGAATTTTAAATGTGGCTTGTAGTTCTAAAAATAGCTCTTTTACACACAAAAAGCAGTAATATAGAAAATGTTTGTTCTTTATGTAATGATCGAAAGTAGCTTTCTATTTCACCTACATTTGCTAAAAACTCTATACAATCGCTATTTTTGTCATTATAATAGTCTTAAATCAATCCAAAAACAAGTTTACTTGTCGTTTCATCATTCAGACATAATAGGTACGTGTATCAACCCATCATCGGAAAAAATCAGTAAAAATAAGAAATCTTCTCCAAAATTCATAAAATCTAAGCATGATCGGAAATGAAGTGTCTGTAAACAGGCTAAAGCTACCAAAGTGAACAATTTGAGGACGAGAACCAAGCCAGACGCTTTCGTTTGAAGATGGGCTTGTATTATGAGTTAACTCGTAAACGGGCAGATATGGTTGGCGTTAGTTTACGAGTATGCTCATAAATGGGGTAGAACGAGTTAATTATCTCTCTACCAACTTGAATTTTCAAACTGAGTCTTAGGCATGCCTTCAGGGAAGTATTCAGAGCCAACAAAATCTCCTTTCCATGCGCTATGCAGTGTAAACTGTGTAGTCATTGCCATATTTCACAAAGCATAATAATAGCCGATGAATGTCAACAGGAGAATTTTATTTCACCACTTCGCATCAAATTATTGACCTCTTGCTTATTCATGAATTCAAAAGCACTACCAGCACATTTTTGGGGTGGGGGGTGGGGGATGGGGGAGGGGTGGCAGCGTAATTGCATTGTCTGCTCAACAAACAAATTATATTGTCTGCTCAAACTGAGATGCACAGATCTACAAGCCCTGATGAGAAGCGACCAACAATCAGGACTAGCTAGATTATCTACCTAGATACTACACTATAACGTAGTATACATAGTATATTATATCCACCAGATACAAGCTACGTTTCGACAATGCAGAAATGTATTCAAAGAGTTCCAGAAGTGCGAACAGACAATGCCAAACAATCGAAAAGAAATATATATTTTTCTTTTATTGGCCACTGCAAGTAGGGTTATCGCCCTTGATGGCAAGAGTTAAGCCTTGTTGATCAGTATCCAAAAGGGCATTTACTTTTGTAAAAGGCAGCCATTAACTGGCCTCAAATAGGGTTATTGGCGAGAATTATGCCCTTGTTTCGTCAGTACTCAACCATCTTCCCCCACCCACCAAGGGCATTCACTCTTGCAAAAGGTGTTTTTTGCAGCGGCCAATAGATCTATGGCAATAAAAATAGGTCAAAAACTATTTTGTCAATCAGTGTCTGCCCCCCGTGGGGATACCGGAGGGTCTTTTTTACAAAAAGTTCACCCACCTTCTGGAAGTTCTGTGCTTGTTAAGTTCCTCTAATCTGTCTCTCTTTGACTTCTGCCTTTTCCCTTTGCTTACTGTCATCTACTTATCTTTCTGCCTTACATGGTCCATTCTCCTGCCTTTTTTTCTGGAAATTCTTACAAAGATTTTCTCCAGCCGAAGACAGACAAGCTGGGCCTAACTATTTCTTAAATTAAAAAAAAAAAAAAAAATTAAAAACTGAAACAGACTGCAACGTCACTGGAACATACAACAAACAAATAACTACATGACAAATATAAAGTGACGTTATTTTATTCACAAGTGATAAAACAAAAACTACTGGATATTTCAGCGAATGCACCTTTATCAACATAGACAAACAAGAAAACAGCAAACATAGCAAAAGGAGCAAAAAGCAGGCAACAAAAGGAGCAAAAAACCAACAAGATCAAAATTTAAAAAAAACACTTCCCCTCTACAGTCCAATGCGTAAATAATACAACTCATTTCTTAGTTAGGAGCATAACAGCAGCATGACGCATCAGCATTCATAATGATAAGAAACTGTCTGAGCGATCGTAGAAGAAAAAGAAGAAGAAAATACAAGATATGCTTCGACAATGCAGAAATGTATTCAAAGAGTTCCAGAAGTAGAGGCAGTATGCCAAACAATCGAAAAGAAAATATATTTTTCTTTTATAATTTTAGGCAATGAAAATAGATCTAAACCTATTCTGTCAATCAGTGTCTCACCTTGATGGCCACCCTGTTGCAGGAGACGGAAGATATCTTGAGCCATGTGGGCAGCTCCAAGAGGCCTGTGAGCACCTCCTCATCCAACTCCAAGTTGGACAGCTCCCCCTCCCCCTTGATGGCGCTCACATTCAGCCGGTCAGAGGACAGGTTCTTGGTGAATCTGCAACAGAAACACGAGCGTGGACTGGTCAAAAATTAACTTCGCACCCCCCCCCCCCCCTCCCCGTGGGGATACCGGGGAGTCTTTTGTATAAACAGTTCCCCCACCTTCTGGAAAACTTCTGTGCTTGTAACTTCCTCTAATTTGTCAATTTCTTTGACTCTTCCCTTTGCTTACTGTCATCTACTATCTTTCTGCCTTACCGGTCCATTCTCCTGCCTTTTTTCAGGAAACACTTTCAAAAAGATTTCCTCCAGCCGAAGTCAGACTTGTTGGGCCTAACTACATGTATTTCTTAGGCGCATAACGGCAGCATGATGCATCTGTGCTCATAATTGACTGGAAACTGTCTGAGCGATCGAAGAAGAAGACTTCACACACACACATCGTCGTGTGTACACAACAAACTGTTCCAAATTACATGCACACATGTATTCTCAATGATGCACTGAGGTTGGAAAAGTGATAGTCCTGACAAACTGTCCTAAAACAAGAATATTGATAATGATAGGACAATGTCATGACTTGCAGAAATCAGTAGGACAAAGTCCGTCTTTGTTCAATTTAAATGGGACATTTGTCCTGACAGGTGGGAACAGAATAGGACATTTCTGGTTTCAATAGGACTATGTTCTATGACTTGGACCTCAGGACAACACTGATGATTCTGGGTTAAATATCACAATTATTTTGGTACTGGTACAGTGGTACATGTAGCATTATATTTCGTATTTTCACACACTCGAGTTCTCTTGCACGTTTACACCATCCTAACACTTTTTGTTTGTTTATCTGATTGTTGATAAGTTTGGTTGAGTCTGGTTTGGTTTTGCATTCTTACTCTTAGCCCACGACTATGCAAAATCCAAAGATTAAGAAAAGAAGGAAGTATGCATAGTCTTCAGAAACTTTGTGAATTTTAATTTAGTTTTATCTCTTTCGTCTTTTCTAATCTCTATTTTAGTACTTTCTATGCACACAAAGGATGACAGACACTCTCTCTCTCTCTCTCTCTCTCTATATATATATATATATATATATATATATATCTCTCTCTCTCTCTCTCTCTCTCTCTATCTATCTCTCTCTCTCTCTCTCTCTCTCTCTCTCTCTCTCTCTCTCTCTCTCTCTCTCTCTCTCTCTCTCAATCCCAGGGCTGATTGGAAAATAAGCTTTGTACATCACTACATGTATGCTTAAAAATATATCATTATTATATCAGGAGAGAAGAGAGCAGCATACCAACCAGCTAAAAAAGAATGTAATTGATGTAATCACGATGCAACAGTCTATTAGGTCTACAATGAAAGGGGAATGTTTTACAGGCTTTTTTTTTTACATAGATTAGATTACTTAACCCTCTCAAGGCTGCAGAACCGAAATCCGCCCGATTTTTTTTTCCTTCCCTGGTGCCTGATGACGCCGATTGCGCCCGCTGAACGCCAGGTCTAGTAGTTTCACTTTCACTTTCTCCCTACCCACAATGCAATATACTAGGTTAGTTCTTCCTGTTCCTGACACTCACTGATCCGTTTTTGGTCTTTACAGCAAGGGAAAGCACCCAATAGTCTTTTTGAACGGATTTTTCGAAGTGACCCCAAATTTTTTTCTTCTTTCCACGTGAGCGCCATTACGGATTTTTTCTTCTAATTCATGGTTTGTTGTGTGACATTGTGTAAGCTTTCGAATGAAAATATCATCATTGACATTGCTATTCAATATGCATCTTTCAGAAATGAAATGTGAGTTAGACTGTATTCTGGGTGATTTTTTAATGAAAAGATTTGGTGTGACGTTCGGAGTTAATGCCCTTGTCTCAGGGACTGGGATCGATTCTCGGTTCGAATGGTCAGTAGTCAAAGGGTTAAGCTTAAAGTCTATACAGATCATAAAGGAATGAGTGCATAGCATTTAACACACACACATCGGACACCAATCACACACACACACACAAAATAAAATGTATGATAACCCAAGTATTCTTATACAAGATACTAGTTAGATCAAGAACAAGAACCCGTATCTTAGGGTGTTCCTGCCAGACGCAGCATCACGTCAGGTGTCCGCTGAATGGGCTCTGACTGGCTGGGTCACATAGCTTAGTTTTTTTCTTTTCTCTCATTTTCCTTTTTCCCTAAGGCGCTTCTTCCACAGATCCCCCTGTTTTAAGTGACAAAATAATCTATTAATGTGACTGTTGGCACTCAGACGGATTCACGGAAGGAACGGAACAACTGAGGTTTACTAGTAATGAGTAGTAATAGTAATTAGTACTCAGTTAAGGTTATGGTTCTGGTTCTGGTTGATATGTTAATGGAGCCGATAGACTAATACAGTAATAGAGGCTATAATTATAAAACTCAACTTGGGCATGTGTAATTTATTACTTCCCTTGGATGTGACGTTGTGACTAAATGTCTTAATCTTTGTTCAAGCAAACCAGAAGATTTGAATATATATTGGTCACTTTGGAAGAAACAGGATTCAACTTCAAGTGCATAGATCTAAAAATAAAGAAGTGTTCACGAGTGTGTGAACGAACGGTCTTGCTTGTTACTATGTTAGCTGCCCGGAGGGCTGATATAATTTCAAAATCAAATCTACCACTATTCCAAGAGAGGTAACAGACCGGATTATTGACTGTTCAATTTATGTGTCGTTAGCTCACAATCCAAGCTATCACTATCAGCAAGCTTCAATTTAATCTGCAAAAAAGGTCGATCATTTTCATAAATCCTGGTGTAGTTTTTTTTAAACTTCCAGAATCTCAATCCTCTTCAAATTTTCACTCCAAGTTTTGAGTTGTTCGCCCGATAAAATGGCTGCCACTAGAATTCTGAGCAGCACTGCCAGCAGAATTTAACCCAATGATACCAATCTCAATCTGAGCTCTAAATCTAACATTAATTTGCCTTTTAGCAAATACTAAAAAGTTTTACAGCCAACTTGTTAAGAAAATGTACTTGATTTAGCTTTGATTTTATAATTAAGTATAAAAGGTTGCATGATAATACATTTTGAACTTGGTAATTTTGAAACATTCCATAACGGCATTAGGCTCTAGGGTTGCTAGCATACAGATATCGTGACGATGGTCGTCTGCTCTTTCTTAGTCATGTGATGAACTTGAAGACAGCGAAATATAGTTATACTTATAGTTATAGAAAGTGGTTTTCCAAGTTCGTTGTTTTATCTTCGATTGGGGTGTTTTAACTGCAAAAACAAATTGGTGAGAGGTGTTCTACCATCATAAACTCTTTGGTTGTTTGCAATATATACATAATTCTAATTTATATCCATAAAATGATAAATAAGGGATTTTGTGTTCCAGAGAAATCAAATTTTGTAGAAAATTCGGTTTTCCTTACATTTTGTGTCATAGAATAAGATCATATATATTTCTTTCTTCATCCAATCAAAGAACAAAAAAAAGACTTTCTTTCCTTCATTCTTCCAGCTGAGTGCCCACAATCAACACTCTGGCACTAGGCTATTTTTTTTTACTGGTCGAGGTTCCAGGTCGGGCCAAAAATAAAGAAAACTACCCAAGCTACTTTAGTGACCCAGCCAGTTAGGTCTTCCTGTGGATCCCCAACATGACGCCATATTGTTTCAGCTAAATCATAGACCCTTTCTCGCTTTCTGACTTTCACAAACAAATGATGCAAAACACACAAGTTTTTATTACAACAATAATGTTTTTGTCTCTTTTGCCTCATTTCACCAGTATTGCTTCAAAAAAAGCTTAAATGTACTTCTTTTTTTCACATTATAGGCCTATATATATAGCTAACTGTCAGCTCAGTGTTTGAAGGGTGACCGGTCAGATCGGCCTCGTGTCATTTCGGCCCCGCTTTTTGGGGTCGTTTAGGCCTCGCCCTATGAGTCAAATCGGCCTCGTTTCCGACCAACTCGTCCTCGAAATAATTATGTTTCTTTTAATGCTTTTTGTGTACCTCTCTCTCTCTCTGTCTCTCTTTATCTCTCTATGTTCCTGTCTCTCCCTCTGCCTCTCTCTCTCTCTCTCTCTCTGTTTGTCTGTCTGTGGGTGCGTGTCTGTATATCTGTGTGTCTGTGTAAGTTATTGTTCGAGTGTGCAAACGACGCCATTCACACAACAGTATAGAATGCCATCTCAACATCACATTAACCAAATATTGCTAATAACTTCATTGACTGATAGAGCCATGTGCACGTTTTTCTTAGTAGACAAAAGAACACCAGGACGAACATTAATGACCAGGGCTTGAGGCCGAGTTGACTTGCACCCAGGGCCGAGTTGGCACGAGGCCGACCTGGTAAAAGGCCGAGTTGACTGTCATTCGTTTGAAGCGACCATTAACTTAAGGTTTTAGAAAAAAAAGTGTTGAGTTCTTTCTACATGTAGCTTGCTGAAGGTTCTAATCACCTGGAGATTTACACTTGTTCACACACCACAATAATACAGTGATCATACACTGTAGCAAAGACTAGTAGTAGAGGGTAGAGCCGAGATTTCTGCTCACTATCTTTCTTATCGTTTGTAATTCGTGACAGATTGTGAGTCAGATTATGATACTGGTCCTGGATTAGCCTACCGCTGTAATTGTACAGAAACACGCCCAGATAATGTACAAAAAAGAAAAAAATACTTACTTTGATAGGTGTTTTAAAATCTGGTTCTTCAATAGTGAGGTCATGATGAACCCTCTACTTCCAAAACAGTACAATACAAGCAATCACATTATGTGCAGACGACGTTCTCCTGACTGCGAATGGGATCCTCACAACGCCATTTCGTCACTCCTACTTGGCGCTTGTAACAATAAAAACTATATTACAAAAAAAAAATTAAAATGTGCAAGACAAAAATGACGAAAAATGCTCCAATTTATCCAATGTTTCAAACACTATACTTTTTATGTTCTACTCCGTAAAATTATCCGACTTAACAAAATTTTGTATAACTCTGATTTGTTAATGTTGTAAGCTTTCCTGCCGATAAATGGTAGCGCTTGATTGTAGCATTATCTAGCGACGGCGACTTTGTCCGGAGTTAGCCGAATAGCGTGGTAGGAATATTCTCTTCTCCGAACACGAAATCCTTCGAGGTGGCGGGGGGGGGGTATGATAAAGACAGACAGAGAGGCATGTAGCAAGAGAGATAGAAAGAAAGAAGGAAAGAAACAAAGAATTTATTTGCACAAAAGGTTGCTCACAACTTTTTATAACTACCACCATGGCCAAGTCTCTATTAACACGCCGTACTCTCCGTCTCTGAATCCACCCACGAGGAGGACAAGGCAATCCGACCAGTCCAGTTTCCTCCTCCCTTCGTGCAAGACCAGCTACAGGAAGTACTCATTTTTTCCCACGGACAATCAGCAAGTGGAACGCCCTTCCAACTGAGGTTGTATCATTACCCTCAGTGGAAGGATTCAAATCCCGAATATAGAAAACCCCTCCCCCCTCTCCTCCCATCCCCTCTCCCCTTTTCCCCCCCCCCCACCCCCCCCCCCCCCCCCCCCCCATGACCCCCCCCCCCCCCCCACCCACACCACACACACACACACACACACACACGCCTCTTCAAGTTCTGCCCCTCCTCCCGTACCGTGACGTATGTCGACGTAAGCTGCCAGACTGGAGATGATGGATGGAAGTTCAGTTTAACGTCGCGTATCGGCTTTCGCCATGTACGACGGGCTGAACAAACAAACCAGGATATAAACAAAAATTTATGTTCCTGAATCACTGTCTTAGCCAAAAGGCCGAAAAGCGATCAGAATTTGAACAAAAGATGATGGAAAGTACCCCAAGTTTTATATACATCAGAATCTTCAGCAAGCTGAAGGAGGGTGTTCAACGAAAGAAGAGGCGCGTATGTGTGTGTGTGTGTGTGTGTGTGTGTGTGTGTGTGTGTGTGTGTGTGTGTGTGTGTGTGTGTGTGTGTGTGTGTGTGTGTGTGTGTGTGTGTGTGTGTGTGTGTGTGTGTGTGTGTGTGTGTGTGTATGTGTCGTGTGAGGGGTTTGGGGTGGTGGTGGTTGTGGGCTGGATCATGGGGATTTGGGGGAAAAGGGGAGAGGGGATGGGAGGAGAGGGGGGAGGGGGTTTCTATATTCGGGATTTGAATCCTTCCACTGAGGGTAATGATACAACCTCAGATGGAAGGGCGTTCCACTTGCTGGATGTCCGTGGAAAAAAGGAGTACTTCCTGTAGCTGGTCTTGCAGGAAGGGAGGAGGAAACTGGACTGGTCGGATTGCCTTGTCCTCCTCGTGGGTGGATTCAGAGACGGAGAGTACGGCGTGTTGATAGAGACTTTGCCATGGTGGTACTTATAAAAAGTTGTGAGCAACGCCATTTCGTCACTCCCACTTGGCGCTTATAACAATAAAAATGATTACAAAAATAAAGTGAAAATGTGCAAGAAAAAAACAGACGAAAAATGCTCCAATTTATCCAATGTTTCAAACACTAGCATTTTTATGTTCTACTCCGTAAAATTATCCGACTTAACAAAATTTTGTATAACTCTTATTTGTTAATGTTGTAAGCTTTCCTACTGATACAGCTTTCCTGCCAAATCCCTTTGGGCGAGAGAATGGGGATGTACCCTGGGCAAGGCATCTCCACTATAAACAAATTTTGTACAGCTCTCATGTTACTGTTGGCCTCTACTACAGGCTAATGTCAACCAATGATAAAAGCCATTTGAGTAAAGGGCTCTGCAACTAGGGTTACTAACGCCCTTGACAGTGAGAGTGATGCCCTTGCTGGTCAGTACTGACAAGGGCATTCACTCTTGCGAAAGGCAGCCATGTGGTGGCATCAAATAGGGTTATTGGCGAGAGTTATCCCCCTGTTTGGTCAGTACTGAACCATCTTCCCCCACCCACCAAGGGCATTCACTCTTGCAAAAGGTGTTCGTTGCAGACCCCAATTATAGGGACAGGCGAAAATATAATTATAATAGCCTAGACCTCAAAGGCTATGACGCGTCCCCTCTTTATTGCATCTTCGAAAGCAGCAATTGGAAATTATGTGATTTATCGTCATAATTATAAAATGATCTCTAACTTTTGGAATTGCATCCAGAAGATTATTGAAGTGGTCAATGATATTCTGTGCAAATTTCGAGGAACCGGCGCCGTACCTGCGGTTTATCTTTCCAAAACACTTCTCACCTATCAACCTTCTCGCACTCTCCGCTCTAGCAGTGACAGATTTCTCAAGGTTCCACGCATGAAGCTGAAAGCTTTTGGTCATCGTCCAGTTTTAATTCAGCGCCCCTATTGTCTTGTTTGGAACTCACTGCCTCCCCATTTCCGTTCTTAATATATCTCTCAGCATTCAAATCTGGTCAGTCAAAACACATCTCTTTCAAAAGTTCTTCAGTTCATGATTGAATGCGTGTTTTCCACGCACCCCCATCCCACCTTCCTCTGTTGTGTATGTACACCGCTTTTCAAGTTGTTTTGTTCAGAGATATCCAGGATATCTCTGTTTTTGCTTATGATGCTTTTTGACATCAGCTGGGTCATCTTTTGTGCGTCTAATACTTTATAAAGTCATGTCTTTTATGTCTTTTCTTTTGCATGCTTGTGTTTGACTTAGTTCATGCTTATTTGTACTCGTATATATCCTTTTGTACACGTCGTCCATATATAGTAGGTACATGTCCTCTCTCTCTCTCTCTCTCTCTCATCTCTCTCTCTCTCTCTTCTCTCTCTCTCTCTCTCTCTCTCTCTCTCTCTCTCTCTCTCTCTCTCTCTCTCTCTCTCTCTCTCTCTCTCTCTCTCTCTCTCTCTCTCTCTCTCTCTCTCTCTCTCTCTCTCTCTCTCTCTCTCTCTCTCTCTCTCTCTCTCTGTTTTCATTTTCTCTCCTCCGAACTCTTCGGCACACAGTACGAACGAACGAAATTTTATTAATGCAGGGTAATGAGATATAAGTATACATAGGCTACTTTTTTTTTTTACACCCAGCCCTGAGAGAAAGAAAGAGAGAGAGAGAGAGAGAGAGAGAGAGAGAGAGAGAGAGAGAGAGAGAGAGAGAGAGAGAGAGAGAGAGAGAGAGAGAGAGAGAGAGAGAGAGACAGAGACACAGAGAGACAGACATAGACACAGACAACACAGAAACACACACACACACACACACACACACACACACACACACACACACACACACACACACACACACACACACACACACACACACACACACACACACTAAAGTACACTACATAAACGCAACACAGAACATCTACAATAGGTACTATAGATTATGTTTATCATCACATGATTATGTTTATTATCATATATAAAATCTTCCATCCAAATATGTAGTGTTTTTAATTGCTATTTTCTTTCTTCACTTATTTTTTTCTTTCTTCTTCTTCTGCGTTCCCAGGCCATATGGCCCTAATGGGTCCGGTTTTCAGTTTTCACTGCCAGTGGTCTCTCCGCTGCGTACAGCCGACACATTCCGATTTCGGAGGAGCTCAAAGGAGAAAACATATTTGAAAGATTAAAAGCAGGAGAATGGGCTAATAAGTCAGAAAGATAGTAGATGCTAAAAAAAGCAAAGGGAAAAGGCAGAGTCAAAGAGAGGGCCAGGCAGATTAGAGGAAGTTACAAGCACTAACTTCCAGAAGGTGTGGGGGTGGGTGGGGGTGGGTGGGGGGGACTATTTTTACAAAAGACTGCCCAGCATCCCCACGGACAGGAACTTCTTTTTGAATAATATATCGTATTTTATTTAACTATCAGCCGGTGGACTATTTCTTTCCCCCTAAACCTCCTATCTTTTTATCTCTTTCTTTTCTTCTTTGTTCTCCCCCCCAAAGTGCAGCAGAATCTTCAACGTGTTGAAGCTAGCTGCTTATAACTGGAAAAAGAAGGGCCTCAACCATTGTACCCGGCAGATAATATTTAAGTTGAACCTGCATGGTGCAATATACAGGCACTAAGGGACATTTTGAACCTCTGGTACAAACCTCCGTCACGGAATAACTGCTGTGAAGCGATCGAAGCGAGCAGACATGCCTTTTAGCTATAGAGAAAATCTATTTTAAAATGTTCACAAAGAAGCTATGAATAATTTTAAAGCTGTCTTTTGCACACCGATGTGAACTCTGGTGAAACGTGACCTAAACTTTAATGGAACATCGAGTTGTTTGGGTGAAACCCTTTAGTTATCGAGTTCTTTTGGTGAAACCCTTTAGTTGTAGGCCTACCGGTCGGTAAGCAAGAATACCCAATCGTACCCAACCGGACCCAATCGTACCCAATCGGAGCGTATGAATGTGTGTGTGTGAGTAATCCAATCCAAATATACTTTATATGTACTTTTTTTTATGTAACTTGTGATAATAATTTACTTTTTTGTTTGCAGAGAAACAGACAGAAACACAAAGAGAGAGAAGAGTGAGAGACAGACGGTTACCGAAGAAAACGGCCCCTACGAAAACGGCCCTTGTCCTACGAAAACGGTCCTACTCGGAAAA
>CM065701.1:31797347-31807347 GCA_017654935.2 Phymorhynchus buccinoides
GGGATGTGACATCACCAGCCAGTCTGCATCCATAATGGCTGAACTTCCGACAAGCGTAACAATGGTATGTATTCCTCTCAAACAATCTGAATATTTGAATGAAAAATTGTATCATATGCATTTCATTTGCAAGCCTTTAATCTGTGATGATATAACACATCCATCTGATTTGCAATAATGTCAATATTTCTTTAAATTGGAGCATTTTGAGGCATGAACGTGGTGGGATACCCGGTGCCATGATGTTTCATGTTTGGCCTAGATAAACTGGGAAAGGAAAATTTCGGGTCTAAAGCCAGGACTGGTATGAATTATTTCCTGTTTGATGTTGGATGATCGAGAGATAAGTTCGGCGTCTGTCTAACGAAATTTAATGAGTGCTGTGCAGTGTAATTTTGTTGAGTTTGGCAATCAATTATTGATCAGCAAACATCCTCAAGAGTCAGATCCTGGACCTGGGTAATCAGTTGTAAACCTTGAATCATAGACTTAAGACTAGTCTAGTACAGTGGAACCTCCCTTATAAGACCTTCAAAAATGATCCAAAATGAGGTCTTATAAGGGAGGGGTCTCATAAGGGAGGTAATTTTAATACTTACAAAGAAGGACAATGTCTCGGAGAAGTAGGTCTTATGTGGGAGGGAGTCTTATAATGGAAGGTCTTATAAGGGAAGTTCCACTATAGTAGTATATCATAGTATCATATCATGGCACTATTATATATAGGCTTTTCAGTCTTTTGCCCTCTCGATTGCTTCTTTTTGTTATTAATGTTGTATCAGCATTACCGATCGACTACTTAGGCAGTCATTCTTTATTTGTTTAATTTGTTTACATTTACTGAATACACAGTATTCTGAAAATATCGATCTAATGAGTTCTTGAATGCATTTAGTGACGATGCATTTACTGCTTGAGTGCTTCATTTAGGTTATTCCATGCGTTAGTAATACGGTTAGTGAAAAAGGTTTGTGCAACTGCAAGTTTAGTGTTAGTAGTTTTTTTGAATAGTTTACTTTAACAAGTATGACCGCAGGTTCTTTCATCCTCACACAGAATTAGTAATTGTTTTTGTGGTATACAGTGGAATCCGCTTAATCGGCCACTTTTGGGACCAGGAAAAATATGGCCGATAAAGCGAATCGGCCGATAAAACGAACATCGAGATACAGTATGACACAATTATGCAAGTCAAAAGCAATGACGTCAAAATTAAATGTTGCCGTTCAAATTCAAATTCTTTCCCTTTTTGTGGTGTGCGTGTGCGTGTGTTTATTAATCCTACAACTTGACAGAAGCACGAGTAAAAGACAATGATTTTGTTTTCTTGAGTGATTTTAACGCCATGCAGGGTCTTTCAATTGACAACAGCTCACCTTCCAACTTCACACTCAACCATGTAAACGTCAAAAGCGTGTTGTCAGTTTGTCTGCCTCTGTTGTTCTCCCTCTCAAAAAGGGGTAAAGAGGAAAAATTAGAGAGAAAAAGTGGCCAATAAAGCGAAATTGAAGATTTCAGCTTTGGCCGTAAAAACGAACAAAATAACACATGCTTAAGAAGAAAAAATTCCGTTCCAGAGGAAATTGGCTGATTAAGCGGCTTTGGCCGATTATCCGATGGCCAATTAAACGGATTCCACTGTATATAGTCATAAAGCATACAGAAAATGTTGTATATTTCTATAAGAACACGTCTTCTGTATTCTAGGCTTGGTAGTTTTAAGTAAGTCAGTCTTTCCTCATAACTCATATTGTTGGTGCCTTGAATTTTCTTCGTGAACCTTTTCTGAACCCCTTCAACTAAATTTATATTCTTTCTTAGGTGTGGGCACCACATACGGTTTCCATACTTTAGAACAGGTCTTACTAGAGATTTGAATAGAGGGAGTCAGGGACCATAAATCGGCATAATATCTTTAGACTTGTTTAATGTTAGTGATTGTTCTGATTAGTAATCCTGAAATACGATTTGCTTTTAGTACAGTGTTATTTATGTGAGGCTCAAAAGACAGACCTGAGTCTACAAATACCTCTAGGTCCGTTTCAACTGACGTAGCTTCCAGCATTCTTTCTTTACCTTCCTTTATGTAGTATTCATGCATGGGATTTTGTTTACCTAGGTGCTCCCCCCTAGACCCCCTAGGCCTAGGCATTCAGGGTAGCTGGTTACACATAATTTTTGTTTGCTGATAATAGATTGCCAAATATTCAGAATGGGGAGAAACAAGGTAACTGGTTACACTTAATTTCTTATATGGCGTTTTCAATTTCACTGACTTGAATCCAAACAATCCGGCTGCAAAAGACAAAAGGTTTTGGGCCTACATCAAGCACCAGAAGGTGTCAAATGTCGGTGTGGCTCCCCTCAAAAAAGACGGTCGCCTAACTTCCAAGCCAGTGGAACAAGCCGAGGTTTTAAACCAACCGTTCCAGTCATTCTTTGGGAAAGGAGAAGCCACCACAGACGACGAATTCACGCAGAAAACTGGAATGCCAGACCTCAATATCCCATCAATGGACGCAATTGTGATCACAGTAGGTGGGGTGACTGCGCTCAGGACTCCACAATCTCAACCCCCACAAAGCATGTGGTCCAGACGGTATTACGCCACGCGTTCTCAACGAATTAGCAGTGGAATTGGCGGCAGCACTGACTAATTTTCAAGTCTTCTCTTGCCTCAGGCATTGTGCCAGCTGACTGGAGATGGCATTTGTCACACCTATTTTCAAGAAAGGGGAACAGTGCGACCCAGCAAATTATTTACCAGTCTCCTTCACCAGCGTTGTGTGCAAGCTCCTAGTCCTAGAGCATATCGTCGGATTGGTCGTGAGGCACAAAAAAAAAAGAAAGAAAAAAACTTGAAAAGCACCACATCCTGAACGAAAACCAGCATGGATTCAGGAAAGGGCGATCCTGCGAAACTCAACTCCTTGAGTTCACAGAGAAGCTGACAGCCAATTTCGAGAACGGCAAGCAGACGGACGTCCTTATCATGGACTTTTCGAAGGTGTTCGATGAAGTGAACCACTGCTTGCTGCTACACAAGCTCTAATGCTACAGTGTCAGAAACTCTACCCACTCATGGATCGCCAGCTTTCTCAAGGATCGCTGCCAAGTTGTGCTGGTTGAGGGCTCTATGTCATCTTTTGCTGAAGTAACATCAGGAGTTCCTTAGGGGTCAGTGCTGGGACCATGTCTATTCCTAGCATATATCAACAGCCTTCCGGACAATCTGACTTCGACTGCGAGGCTGTTTGCTGATGACACGGCGGCATACAGGATGGTCTCCTCCATTCAAGATGAGGACCAGCTGCAAGAAGACCTCCATTGCTTAGCGAAGGTGGGAGAAGAGCTGGGACATGGAGTTTCATCCTGCCAAGTGCCAGGCTCTGAAAGTCACCAGGAGTAGGAGCCCCCTACAGTTCTCGTATGTCCTGCATGAACACACCCTTGAGGACGTCGAGGAAGTCAAATATATCGGTGTGAACATCACCTCTGAGATCACCTGGGACAGCCACGTAAACATCATCTGCGCCAAGGCCAATAAGACCCTAGGATTTCTCAGGCGGAACTTGAAGATCGGTAGCACCAGCATCAAGGAATAAGCTTACAAATATGTGCTCCATCTGGGATCCATACAAGAACATTGGAAGGCTGGAAGCAGTCCAGCACAGAGCAGCGCGCTTTGTGCTCAACCAGTTCAGGCCAACGTCCAGTGTGAACACCATGCTGGAAAACCTGGGCTGGGAATCACTGGAGAGCAGACGGCAGAGGACCAGACTCTCCATGCTGCACAAGATAAGCACCAGCGCTGTGTACTGCCCCAGCCTCCAAGCCAAGCTGTAGTCTCTTCTTTCTTGGCAATGATGTGGCCACAGCCTACAGTTCAAAAGATTTCAGTGCCGCACCAAATATCGTTCAGATGTATTTCTCCCAAGGACCATCAGGGAGTTGAATGATCTGCGGCAGGATGACCTCTGTTCCTTCACTGCTGTCACCCCCAGTGTGTCAGCGGTGCAGGAGAATCAGCAATAACCCACCACCTCCCCCTCCCCCCCCCCCCCCCCCCCCCCCCCCCCCCCCCCCCCCCCCCCTTGCCCCTTTCCTCCCTCAACCCCTCCATATCCTACTCCAGGATGCGGCATCACGCTCAAACCCGATCAGTGGGTGCGAGTTGGCTGGGTCACTACCCCTCTATGCCCATGCAGCACTTGGCCAAATTCCCTTTTTTGAAGTGGAACTGACCCCCCTTTTTTAGTCTTTTTTTCCCTTTTCCTGAGGGTGCCAGAATTATCAACTGAGTGACCGTGGGCCCCAAAGAGAAGAAGAAGACTATGAAATGTCTTGCAAAATCCCTGGAGTCATAATGATTTACAAAAATGCTTTAAAAAGCTTACTGATCTTCAACATGTTGGTTTAAAATAGCAAAACTTTCCATGAAAGATTGACCACTTATTAGTCCCATTGAATGAGCATTAGCTTCCATAGTATACATTGCATCTCTTTGTGTTTCTTTTTTTTTTATGAATGAAGATGATAATAATAATAATATTGGTCGCTTATAAAGTTATATACATGTAGCGCAACACCTTTCAGCTAACTGGAGCTCTTTGTGCTTTACATATATTCTACATTTAACATGCCCGGTACATAAATAAGCACTTAACAAATTACTGCACACTGACTACATGGGAAATACAATGGTATAATATATTTTTCTGACGATAAGGCAATACTTTTCCCCCAGACTGAGACCCCTTCACCTTATAATAATATGACTAATTAAAAAGTAAGAAAACATAACAAAATTGGAATTTTGTGTAAGATTTGGGGTGTGTCTTATAGTTATAAAGTTATAGTCAGAAAAAATACGGTAGGCATATTGTGTGCTTATTCTTGTTAATCTTTATGGGGATACCGGGGGTGTCTTCTGTACAAATAGTTCCCCCACCTTCTGGAAGTTCTGTGCTTGTAACTTCCTCAAATCTGTCTCTCTCTTTGACTCTGCCTTTTTCCTTTCTTTGTGTCATCTAGTGATCTACTATCTTTCTGATTTTTTGGCCCACTCTCCTGCCTTTATTCAAAAAATATCTTTAGTTCCATATAGTTTTCTCATTTGAGCTCCTCCGAAATTGGAATGTGTCGGCTGAATGCAGCGAGGAAACCAGTGAAAATTGGAAAACGGACACATACGTACCCATTGTGGCCTTATGGCCTGGGAATGAAGAAGAAGTATAAGAAGCAGTTAAACTTTAAAACATTTCTGTTTGTTCATTGTCTCTGAGACTCTCAATGTCTTTTAGTTTCAGCCCAAACTTTGGACTTGTCCTACTCCTTGTCCAAGCTTATGGAGACACGAGATTCAAAAGAAATATATGTTTATAAATCAATGAAAGTATGTGTATCATCCTTATATAAAGCCTTGATTTTTTTTTTCTCAGGAAAATAAATTGTTTTTTGGTATCCCAGTACATTGGAAAGCGAAAAAAGCCAAAGGTCTATCTGATCATTAGGAATGTTTTTGCACATCGCTGTCGCTATATAATAGTATATACTGTACAGTGAAAATTGCTTACTTAATCGTAACTCCAAATTGAAGGGACTGAAACTTTATTTTGAGATAACCAATATTTGGAGTTAAAAGACCTTTTGCATAAAGATTATTAACTGGGACCTGAAAATTATTGTGTGTTTTTGAGTCATCCGCAGGAATCCACTGTATGTCTTTCCACTGTATGTCTTTCATCATTCGTGTCAGAAGCTATGTCAGCTTGATCATGATTCACAGTTTTGTTCTCACTTGCTGTCATAGGCAGACTGATCACTTGGTGATTCAAGATTCATACAAATCTTTACTCTATGATCAGCTGTCGCGTAAAGCATGGCCAGTTGTTTTGAATGGAAAAAAAATGATTCAGTGTCAAGAAAAATAAACGGTTTAAAAGTGTGGTTTGTTTGCGAGTGTGACCTTTTGCCATTTGTAGTACTGTAGTAACTGTGGTATTTGCCGCAGACTTAGACCATTGTAGTGAAAAATTATTCTATCTGTGGTTGTAGAATGCAGACACACTCCAGACAATCAATGATGTGATTGTGGCTGGTGTTGAATGGCTTGGTTTCAAGCTAAAGGGCAAGACAAGACAAGTAATGTAATAAAGTATTCATCTTACTAACTTGGGGCAGAGAAAAGGTTAATCAATGACGTGTACACAAGTGCCTGGAGTAATGTTTCGTTTATTAATATTTTGCCCTGCTTACTTTTGTTCAGCTGTCCAACTGATGACACATGAAACGGCATTGAAATGTACAAATTTTAAATCTACAGACATGTGTATCATATGCAATGTACTTTATAACTAAAACACATTATAATGATAATAATAATTTTATTTCATATAGCGCTAAAATCAATACAGTAGTATGCTCGATTCGCTTTACAAAAGCAACATTAAAATCAACATTAAAAACATGCTTTAACCCTTTCACCGCCAATGTCGCATTTATGCCCCACAATGGTTACACCCATGTCACTAAAAGGCATCAAATCAGGGCCTGTTATCCGAAGATAACAGTCTTTGTCAAGGATAACAAGTACTCTTGTTAAATAATTGATTTTTTGTTCATAGAAAATAATGAAAGAATGAAAAATGTATACCTTATGGTTAGCAAACAATGAAATTACAATTTTTTTAAGTGAAAGAACTGAGGGAAGTGCAGGTAGGATGGAGGAGGGTAGCAGGGTTTGAGGTGGTTTTGCAGGCTTTCATAATGAGATATTTGTTATTAGCTTTTGGCTCACACACACGCGCGCACGCGCACAGGCTATTTTGTACCTTAGTCCTCTCACCTTTCAGATTTTCGCACTGAAAAATGTCACTGAGAAACATTATTTTGCCATTCTTGGGAAAGGGATAGGATTAGAATCAGCCTAAGACTATTTTCATGAAACTGAAAGAAGCAAACTTTGAGATTGAGGGTCATAAACATGGGGGGGGGGGGGGGGGGTGGGGGGGGGGGTGACTAAGATTCAAAATTGCTAAATCGTGTATGCATTGGTATATTATTTTGCGCGCTTATAGTTTTTTACTTTTTTTTCCCCCAGCGGTTCATGGTCAGTTCAGGTGTAGGCTTTGAAAACCTTCCATGTAATTGTAAATAACTGGAGATTTAATGTGAGTTGAAACAGTGTCCAGTAAGCTAAACATTCATCCTGGAGCATTTTTTATTGATCATAAATCCCAGGATACTTGCTTTGATGACAAGAGCGGACATCCAAAGGAGAGAAGGATGCCTGCGGGTGTTTTTACTGTTTCTTGCTGCTCCCATCATCACATTTTAGCACCCCCCCCCCCCTCCTTTCCCCTTCCTTCTATGCCTTTCACTACTTTTTTTCTAGGTTTTCCTTGTCACCAGGTTTCAGATTCACATTTCTAATCACTACCTTTGTAGTTCCTCTTCTTTAACTTTACTGCTCTTCTCTAGAGCTCACTCTGCCCGGGGACATCCCCCTATCGCTACGTATGGATAACACTACCACGATAATACAGCTATCACTACGTATCGATAACACTACTGGGCTAAATCACTACGGCAACTAAGGGTTAGGGTTAGGGTTAAAATAGGGCTAAACTTAGGTAAGGAATAGGGTTAGGTTACGAAAAGGGTTCGGGTTAGGGTTAGGAATAGGGTTAGTCTGTTGGAATTCAAACTGACAAATTGGCACAGTCATCATCAGTTGTTTATGGGTAGTGGTGGTAACAACGTGTAGTTCTTTTGATATGTAGTGATAGCACTAAGCACCCCTCTGCTCCCATCACTTTTTACAATAATCATCATCTTTGCACGTGTGTGTTTTGTGCATGTGAGTGCGCGTGTGTGTCTGTGTGCGTGCGCATGTTTGTACAAGTGTATGTGTGTGCGTTTCAGTGAGCATGTGTTTTCTGTGTGTTTGATGAAATGTGTGTGGGTCTGTGTGTGTATGTCTGTGTACAAGAACGCGTTCACTCGCGTGCGTGCACATACGTGCGTATGTGTCTGTTGTGCGTGTGTGTGCATATGTGTTTCAATGCTGATTGTAAAGCGCTTTGTGCTCGATAAAAAGCGCTATATAACTAGTGTCCGTTTTTTATTATTAGGTCGAGAGGACGTAAAGCACCAGATTTGATTGATATTATTATTATTATTTGCCCCCACCCCTGGCCTCTCTCCCTGTCCCCAAGTCCCTCACCTCTCTCCATCTTTCTCCTTCCTGTTTCTTTTCTTGCTGCTGATGATACAGCATGCCCACGCATGCCTGCCTGCCCTCACACCGTAGGGCGAGGAGACACGCTGGCAGCTATTTTTAGCTGTGATGTAAGAGACATTCCTTTCTCCCCTGTACCCAAAACCAGACTGCCTTTCGTCAGCACTGGCCTACACCCCCTCTTTTGCCCAGACAGTGTGTGTGTGTGTGTGTGTGGTGTTGAGGTAGGGACGGTGGGCTTGTAATACATTACCTCTGGTAGAAAAATCAATAGCTTGTACAATGTACATGGCTACATCCTTAGTGTTTCTTCTCTCACTGGCTTGCTTTTTGGTGTGTAATGGGGGAGGGGGGGCTGGACTAGGCTAATGCTGAGCCCAGCCAGGGCTCGCGGTCAACACCCCCTTCAGTTGAAGACTTGCTGACGTCTGCCTGTGTCCCCCAGTCTTGAGCGGTGAGGTGACTGGGTGGGTGGGTAGACCTGTAGAGGAGAAAGTCGTTGGCCAGCTAGACAGGTCAGTCAGTGTCTGGGCAGGACAGAGAAAGGGAGGCAATTGCGGGTGCCTTCAGTGAGGTGTGTCATCAGCTGTTTGCTCCACTGGCTCGGGTTCAGTTATTTTTGGCCTCCTTGGGGCTTATGTCAAGGGAAAGCCGGCAGGTTATTTGTGGTGGGAGCGTGAGCATGTGACTCTAGATAAGCCCTCTCCTGTACAACGCAGTCGGGACAGACACTGCGGTTTTGGGGGTTGACCCACAAAGAAGGCACTGGCTGCTTACTGCATGTACAGTTATATAGAATCTACATAATCTGTGGTCTACTATAGATGTTGACTAGACAGACCTCACTTTCTTTCTTCACCGCATTGTAAATGTAAGTCTGTTAACACCTGTGACAAAGAAAGCTTTGGTGGTACTGGTAGGTACGAAGCTGTTGTCACCAGTCGGCATTGATTTTTTTACGCCAGGGACAGGGGAGTGGGAAGTGTTAGCTACCCCACGATCAGTGAAACTCGCTGATCAATCATTCAGCATTGCAAACAGAGTTTGCCGAGTCAGCACTTCATTCAGGTCAGCAGTTCCATTCAGGGACCCTGGGTAGTGGTACTAGTAACATTCCGTGTAATACGGTTGTAGCGTTATTTCGCGCCACAACATTTTCACGACGAATCTCATAGATGTGCTGAGTTTGCAGAATTGCCAATCATTACTGTTGGAAATGACAGTGGATTCCTGCTAACTCAAAAACGGACAACTCAAAAGCACTGGATAACTCCCAATAATTTTCTGGTCCCTGTTTAATAATGTTTATGCTAAAAGGTCTTTTTAACTCAAAATATCGTCTCAAAATAAAATTTCAGTCCCTTCAATTTTTGACTAAAGTGATTTTTCACTATACTCCGATTAAAAAAAGAGAGCACCCAGTCCCTTGGTAAAATGAAATTGCTTGAACTGTTGCATTGCACTACCATTGCTCCGGCTTTAAAAAAAAAAGTGCATTTGTATCAATTGTGAACTTTGAAGGAAGTGTTTGGCAATAGTCTTAATCTTATCAACTTGGTCAATAAACCTTTGCGAAAGTTTTTTGTGAGGCCTTGTCAGTTTGTGTCAGTTAAGATTATTTTGTAAAATGCACTGATTTGAGATCGAAAAAACGTTGGCAAGCACATTACCTTACAAAGGTGTGTGGAGCTTAGGGCTTCCAAATGCACTCCTTTCATGAAGCTCTCTTTGACTTTGAGTATATATAGGTCCTCTATA
>CM065701.1:31812347-31817347 GCA_017654935.2 Phymorhynchus buccinoides
TCTTTACCTTTGCCGACAATTGACATACAAACAAACACATTGTACAATTAGATGCCCTTTTTATATCATTACATCCGCAAAGGAGGCTATGTCTTCATCGAATACTAACCCTAACCCTAACCCTAGCCCTAACCCTAACCCTACCCCCCACCCTATAAGACGGAAAAACGCAACGAACCACAACTGTTTGTACTGCAGTACATAGTGGGGGGTCTTAGGTTAGGGCTATTAGGGTTAGGGTTAGTATTCCAAAAAGGTTATTAGCTGAAATGTAGCTAAAATACAGATTTATGTTTGGTAAGAAAGGCAAAAACGGAAAAATAGAATTAACCGAGAAATGCAGGGGGGGTGGCACATCTTTACCTTTGCCGACAATTGACATACAAACACACACATTGTACAATTAGATGCCCTTTTTATATTAATACCTCCGCAAAGGAGGCTGTCTTCATCAGTTGAGTTATTAGGGTATTACTATTAGGGTATTAGGTACTTTATAGTCACTGAGGCGTCTCTGTGAAGTTCGGGTTGCTCCCACCTGGAGAGCGCGTCGCAGCCAGAGGCTGTGTATCTGTCTTAGTTAGGTTGTTTGTCTGTCTTTTTGGAGTTTTTTTTAACCCTTTCACCGCCAAAGTCGCATTTTAGCACCACAATGATTTAACATCTATGTCACTAAAAGGCATCAAATTGGGGTCTATTATCCAAATACCCTGTTGTCTTAGTTTTGGGAAGTAGGATGGACCTTATTTTATATATGTAACAGAAGAATCCCCAATACTGCAGATGGATTTTGTTCTCTACCCAGGTGTAATTTTTGAAATATGGCTGGCGGTGAAAGGGTTAATTCAAGTAAAAAGAAAAATACTGATCACCTTTTGTGAAGATTTATATTAGTGGAGGGATAGGATAATACAACAGAGCTTTCGCTCCAGTTTGCCAATCCAGTGGCCTACAACAGTACAAGGAAATGTAGAGCTCTGCATAAAATTAAAAAAGAAAGAAAAGAAGAGCCCGCATACAAATTAATTGGAACCCAAAGAATGTAATAATAGTAAAATATACTACAAGATTCTCATTATGATATACTGTATTATATTATTGTGATGTTAATGATGTCTTTTCAATATATAATATAAGAAAGGGAAAAATTGTGTGGTGGGGTTGGTTGCACACAGGTTCACTCAGTCCAATACGTGGACCTTCATTGTGGGGTCTTTTCAAGCGTCACAAATGACTTCTATTGTGGGACTTGTGGTGATTGAAAAAGGCCCTCTAGGTGAGATGGGAGCTGATAGCTGCTGAGAATAGGTGCAACAGACTGTGCCGCATATTACTTTATGTCCACGATCTATTGATTTGATATGTACCGAGCAATGTCCTGGAAAATTGCATTTTCCCTGGCTGACTTCTTGATAAAGAGAATGAATTCCAATCCTCCACCAAATGTTTTTGAAGTAGCTTCAAGATCAAGACTATAGTTTTTTGATAGTCTTTAAAGGTGCACTGGTGTTCATCAGTTTAGGATATATCTAGACTAGACTAGTGTGGACATACATGTTATTTGTAAGTCATATTACCTTTCAGTTTCTCTCAATGTAATTTTAATACCTGATCATAATAATAGCACACATGTACTGTGTCTGCAGATGTATATATTTCAAATTTGACTTGATTTGTTTCAAAATGTTAAATGTAGACCTTTCATTTTGGTGTTTCTGCATTACCCCCAGGGTTCCCAGGGACCCCCATTTGGGGGTCTATGAAGTACTAAACTTCTAAAGGACCCTCTAAAAGAATGTGCAGGCGGTCCCAGGGATGCACTAAAAAAACAACTTTTTAGCATTCGCAGTGCCACTGGGACCCTCTATCCAACCTCTAGGGCCCTCTATGCTGTAACTGACGGAGTCCCTGGGACCCCTTGTTTTGCGGAACAATTGGGAGCCCTGACCTCAATAGTTTGTTTTCTTTTGATTCCTCCTGAGTCCCATTCATAAGATGGGAAGATCTATACAAATCTTTAGGGTTGCTTGATCAGAAATGTCTGTTTTAGTGTTTACAACTGTGGATACGTTTATAATCATTTGAAAGGCTCAGTTTATCAGTTAATAATCAATCAACGATGGTTAGGTTAAACTGTTTGCTAGAAAACAAATTGTGTTATCAACTCAAGCACACTTTTAACCCCTTGACTGCCACCAACGTATTACGTACTGACCTGATGACATCACTGATTACGTCATCAGATGAAGAGGAATAACCCTGATGTGCTGGCTTTTTCTCTAACACAGTCAAGAGGTCTATAATTATATCCCCAGACCATTTTTTCCAGATTGTCTCTTATCAGTTGTCTTTTATTATGGCATGATTTGCCCAACGATTTTTTTCTTTCATTTTTGTTCTGGCAATCAAGGGGTTAATGTGATAGGTAACTGAGATGGTAAACCATCCACATGATACAGTGTGCAGACTGAAATTATAGTTTCATTTTCAGAGTAATGCGATTTTGTGTAGGTGTATTTGAGTCAGTGTATTAGTGTATCCAAACACACTGAGTTTACTCTTTCTTACCTTTATTTACATTCAGTGATTCACACAGTTATACAAGAGGATGATTTTAAATACACAACAGTTATGCAGATCAATATATATACTGACTCATTCTCTTCCTACTCCTGGAATGACATACAATCTCGCCCTCCCACATTTTATAACCACACACATACATGTCTGTATGCACACAGTCATGCATGTGCAACACAGTACATGGATTCATAAAAATTATACAGGGTGACTTATCATAACATGTTTATTTAAGTACCGGTATATGCCCCACACGACTGCTAATGACGAAGTTGTACTTATTGCTTCTCATACTAGAGTCATAGTCATACCCCTACAAAAACACATACCTTGTATGTGTTTCTCAAGTTTTATGTTTCTCTCGCACTCCTACCACCCCCACCCTCTGCTCCACTACAATATACAGTCACCAGAGTCGACGACCTTTGGCTCTTAGCTACCAATACCTATCAATAATTTACACAGGGTTAGTGTATGTTCAGTTTGTGTGTGTGTCAGCGTGTATGCATGCCTGCACATGTGTGTATATATCATGTGTCAGTGCATGTGTGTATACTGCTATACAATACATACATAAATTATATTACATTCATCGTGAATGAGTGTTATGCATACATGATGCATGTAGATTGCTTGTATGTGTGTGTGTGTGTGTGTGTTTTCTGTGTAGGAATGAGTTTGCGTGCATGATTGAACACGTGCGTGCGCGCGTACGTGCGTGCGTGCGTGCGTGCGTGCGTGCATGCGTGCGTGCGTGCGTGCGTGCGTGCGTGTGTGTGTGTGTGTGTGTGTGTGTGTGTGTGTGTGTGTGTGTGTGTGCAGGGCTCCCAGGGACCCCCATTTGGGGGTCTATGAAGTGCTAACGTTCTAAAGGACTCTCTAAAAGAATATGTAGGGGGTCCCAGGGATGCACTAGAAAAATTATTTTTAGCATTCGCAATGCCACTGGGACCCTCTATCCCGCCTCTAGGACCCCCCTCTATACTGTAAGTGAAGGAGTCCCTGGGACCCCTTTTTTTGCAGGACGATTGGGAGCCCTGGTGTGTGTGTGTGTGTGCGCTTGACTGCATTGTACTGCTCAATAATGATATTGTTTTTTGTTTCTACCTTCATGTTTCAATGTGCTTTCAATATAATGGCTGCCTAAGCAAGTCAAGGGGAGCAACTCGAGCGTTTGGGGGCTGATTTAATAAAGTGACATTATTTCTTGCGGATGGTCGTTCCATATACTTTATCATTTAGAGAGCCAGCTATTTAAAAAAAAAATTTAAAAGTTGCATGATACCCAAATTCTCATTTTCAATGAAACAAGCTATGCATGCATGCATGAATTAGTAGGTTGATTAATTAATGACTACTCTGCACTATTGATGCAGCCCTGACCCCCTCTCCTCCCCCCCCCCCCCCACCTCACACACACTTCCATGACACGTGGATCCCCTCACTCCCACCCCTCCCCCAATTCAGAAGCTGCCTCCCCCAACCTCAACACAGCCCTCTTCTCCCCTCACCCCTCCCTCCAATGCAGCCCTTTTACCCTTTCACCACCCACCCACAATTCCTTGACAACCCCCCACCCCCACCCCCACCCCATATTACTCTTCTCCCCTCCCCCCTCCCTCCAATGCAGCCCTTTTACCCTTTTACCACCCACCCACAATTCCTTGACAACCCCCCACCCCCACCCCATATTACTCTTCTCCCCTCACCCCTCCAATGCAGCCACCCTTTAACCACCCACCCACAATTCCTTGACAACACCCACCCCCCACCCCCTCCAATGCAGCCCTTTTACCCTTTCACCACCCACCCACAATTCCTTGACAACCCCCCAACCCCACCCCCACCCCATATTACTCCAATGCAGCCCTTTTACCCTTTCACCACCCACCCCCAATTCCTTGACAACCCCCCAACCCCACCCCCACCCCATATTACTCCAATGCAGCCCTTTTACCCTTTCACCACCCACCCCCAATCCTTGACAACCCCCCAACCCCACCCCCACCCCATATTACTCCAATGCAGCCCTTTTACCCTTTCACCACCCACCCCCAATTCCTTGACAACCCCCCACCCCACCCCCACCCCATATTACTCCAATGCAGCCCTTTTACCCTTTCACCACCCACCCCCAATTCCTTGACAACCCCCCAACCCCACCCCCACCCCATATTACTCCAATGCAGCCCTTTTACCCTTTCACCACCCACCCCCAATTCCTTGACAACCCCCCAACCCCACCCCCACCCCATATTACTCCAATGCAGCCCTTTTACCCTTTCACCACCCACCCACAATTCCTTGACAACCCCCCAACCCCACCCCCACCCCATATTACTCTTCTCCCCTCACCCCTCCCTCCAATGCAGCCCTTTTACCCTTTCACCACCCACCCACAATTCCTTGACACCCCCCAA